>VZSC01004844.1:326241-361815 GCA_013398225.1 Steatornis caripensis
GCTGGACTCTCTCCAGTAGTTCCCTGTCTCTCTTGAACTGGGGAGCCCAGAACTGGACACAGTTCACTCCAGGTGTGGCCTCCCCAGGGCAGAGTAGAGGGGAAGGATCACGTCCCTTGACCTGCTGGCCACACTCTTCTTAATGCACCCCAGGATTCCATTGGCCTTCCTGGCCACAAAGGGACATTTCATAACACTTTTGACATTGTCTCTGACAGCCTCCCGAGCAGGAAGCCGAGTAATCTTGGGATGGACAGACTGCTAGATGGGCTGCAAATTTGACAAGACCGTCAAGGTCTGGGGGCAACATCCGTTTAGTGGCTGGTAACAAGCAATCTACTTCAAACTTCAAAACCGGGGCCAGTGTTGTTCAATAAATTTGTTGATGATACACATGATGAGACAGAAAGGAGGTCCCAGAAAATGTCATCCTAAACAAGAGGGAGTGGCTGACACCCCAAAGCACAGAGCTTCAGTCCAGAAGGACCTTGCAAGACAACAGAACCTCACGAATCTGTGCTGTCATTTAGTGATTGCACTCATATACAGGTTTTTGTAATGTTAGACATCTGATTTACTATTGGTATTATTTGAAATCTGCTGGAATACGTTATCAGCTTTAATGTAAGTGATAAATTCATTCATTGTTCTCTTTCTGGTTTAGCTTGTATTTGGCTTTATCAAAAGCCTGTCACCCTTTAACTGTTTGTTGATCAAAATTAGACAGTGCTGTGTGAGGTTTCATGTATTTGCTTTTGCACCAAAATGTGTTCTGTGAGTATGTTTTTTCTTGGTTGTAGTAACATCGTGAATACTAACTTTTTTAGATTCTATGCATCAAGCTTGCTCTTTTCAGAAACACCCAGTTTGGTCTGTCTCTTCATGTAGCTGTCTGTTGCCACACATCTAATTGGCTCTCAGTTTGTCAAGGTGAACTTTTACAATGTCAAACTAATTTCTGAAAATGTGTACTGTTTCCTTTAACAGTCTCTGCAGCCTGAAGAGACTGGAGTGAATTCTGCATCAGCTGTCAACGTTTTTCTGCATAAAAGAATAATCAACAAATGATTGAATGGATTGGTTTCATGGCCACATTTACTTGCCCTGTGGCTTGAAGCCAGTAAAGCATTTAAGTGTGTGTATAAATTGAAATGTATAAGAAGACTCCTACAGTAAAAGTTCTAATCACATACTTATGTGTTTTGCCTTTATGCCTTTAATGCCTTTAAGAACACTTCATAAGCAAACAAACAAGTCTAGGATTAAAAGCAACCAAATATATAGGAGATTAAAAAATTATGAAACAAACACTGTACAGAGTTTTTAAGTGTTTTGTTATCAGCTGCGGTCAGAGTTTCCTAATTTTCTTTCAGCACACCTCTACCTAGGAAGACTGAAATTTTTTCTTTGTAGCACGCCATGCCTGAAGCATTCATTTCAGTGTCAACATCAATTACAGGATATTGCCCAAAGTGTCTTGCTAGCACTATTATGGTCTAATTACATCTCTCAATCCTCCTTCTTGTTTTTATGTTATAAATTATAACAACTGACTCTTAATGGATTTTCAATTGTTTTATCGCAGATTTCTTGGAAAACATTAAATCCCAATCAGATCCTTAAGGAATTTCTCTCATGTCAGTTTCAGTCGCTTCCTTCCACCCTCGTTACAGGATCAAACCCACCTTGCCTGTACTTTATTTTACAACAGCTGTAACTGATGACATTTTTAGACTTCTGAGAGGAGCAGCCTTTATTCCTCAGAGCTTTATTTGTACTCCGAAAGAGTTTTCTCAGTTATGGTGTTTGTTTTTAATGACATTTCTACTTCTTCCCAGTGCTGGTTCAAACTTTGTGAAATAAAGTTGCTCAAAAGGAGCCCAGCCTAACATTTACAGTCAAGAGGAATTAATCAGATCATGGAGTAAACTGGTGTAAGGAAAAAAAAAAATGCAACTATGCTCCTGTAATGGTATTCTGTATTCTGGTAGAGGGATCAGCCTTTCTTTTTCATGTTTGAAGTGTCTTAGTCATGTTTGTGTGTGTGTGTGTGCAGAGAAACATAAAGAAAGACTGTGAGATTTAAAGATGTAACTTAGTCTTTTCATTACATAAGCATTTATGTTATCAATGAAAATCTTTTACTATTTCAAAATTTGAAGACAACACTCCAGGGAAAATCCTTACAGAAATCAAAATTTTCTGTGAATCTAAATAACACTAGAATTCTATCTTCAGCATAAAATTATATTTTACATAAAATACACAGGCAGCGTATCAACAGTAGCATTGACTCAATGGAACTACATACAATCTAATGAGATCAGGAACGTCAAAGAAGATTAGGAGGAAACAAGGACAGCCTTGTAGGGCAAGCAGTTTTCTCCCCTTCGGAACAGAAGAAAACTAAGAAATTTCCCTAAAATAATCTTACCTGCTCCCAGCATCAACCTTGGCAGCAACTCTCTGAAAATTATGTACTATTATCAAAACAGCAACACTGTCTCTTTGGAAGTTTGTATTTATAATCCAAAAATCCTTGTTAAGAACGAGAAGCAATATATTAAATATTCAGGAATACTGACTAGCCATGGCAACGAATTTGGTTGCCTCCAGGAGAACCTAGGCAGATTGATACAGTAAGGTTTCTTCAGGGGCTTTCAGTCATATCTAGCAAATAGGGCTAGATCTATGAAATACCTTCTTTCCAGTACTCTGCCTTAGCATAAGCAGCGTAATGAATATGAAATATGTTTTTCTTGTGGCTGCAAGATGGAACTGATCTCTGCTTTTGCTGTTGCAGAAGTATGACACTGAGATACAGTAAGTGAACTCAGAGGAGGTGTCTCAAAAATACCTACCTAGGAATTTTACTTCTTAGGCACTAATAGGATTGTAATGGATATTATTACATACTTGAAGCAATATAAAATTCAAGGAAGGTACATCTCCTGCCTTACACGGGGAATAATCTCAGAAAATCCCAGGGCTCTATGCACGTCAAGATGTCACACCAGGATTTCTGCTTTACCTCTAGCCGTAAAGTAGAGCAGGCTGAGAAGACAGAGGGTGCCCTCCTAAGCCTCTGGGGTCTGCACCTCTGGGGAATTCCTGGGGATTATACAGCCGATAGTCAAGTACAACAAGCTCCCAGGGAGGCTCTTTGGTCAAGGGAGAGAATTTGGTAAACATTGGAATATAAAACATATTTGAAGATTATGCAAACTCTGTCATTCCTGCAGATCTTAATCAAAAAATGAGTTGTTTCCACACTTTAAGAAGCATGCTGAAATAAAAAGATAGCACTCAGAGAGCAGACCTGCCACTCAGTAACTCAAAAGTCAAAAATCCCACTTCATTCATCTTTTGAAGGGAACGATTAGGCTATGCGTCAGACGCACCTACAATGGCACATTCAGAAGCACATGTTTCAAGGTAAAAGGCCCAAGGCAGGATGTATCATACCATTGCCAGAGGTCTGGCTGCTGGGTATCGGGAAATCTGGTAGATCACTGCTCAGAGGGGTAGGTGACACACTTCTATGAATAAGCCAAATGGTAGTATTAAACACCATGTTAAGATGGAGCCTTTCCTATCAAGTCAGTTTTCAGAATAGCACTGTACTGAATATCACATTCATCAACTATTAAAGGATACATGCATTTCACCTTTCAGTTCAACTAACAAGCTGTGAATGTATGTTTTTTTCCCCTTGCATGCTCACTGTGTGTTTGATGTGATGATAGCAGGACCACAAAAGCACTGGGAGGTTGTAAGTCTCGTGACTTCTGTTGCCAGACCATACTTTGTGTTTTCAGCAGTAGGTATATCTCACCTTCTGGAAGTCTTGACATCTATTTTTATCAGTTAGCAGTGCAGCCCTATTTCTATAGCTGTTTTACAACATGTGTTTGTCAACTGACTGCTACGTCTGCAGGCAATTAAAACTGGGACCTAAAAAATATTTCTAATACCATCACAAGCAGCTAGAGAGAGGCTAGGGATTCGTGATAGCAGAATGTGGCAGAAGATCTATTTAAGTTTTACAGACTCCTCAGCTGAAAAGGATGTACACATGGGTGTTCACTTCAAGGCACGGATTGATCTGTTTTGTGGCAGCATAACAAACCAGCACCCCTCTCAAGCTGTTGTCTTGTTCTCTGATTTCTCAGCTTCTGATAGTTTTTATTTTTTCTCTTTTTTTTTCAATGTGTAACCCTAGTAGTTATGGTTGTTAAAGCAAACATTAAAAATTTTGTCAGTGCAAAGATTTCTATGTGAGTTTTCAGGTATCTCAGAGGAACACTGATAAGTAAAGCTTAGAGAGCCCAGGAGAACCAGAGGAGCCCATACCACCATTCCTTCACAGTCAGTCCCACCTGTTTTGTACAGAGGGTATTCTGATTTAAGGTTGAGACCATACCTCTGTTTAGTCTTCCTTGACTTGGCTTCTGGTTCACTGTGGATCATATTCAAGCCTGATTGCAGCCAATGACAGAATTCTGTTCACTGCTGAGTTGGGATCTTACTAGCTGGAAACAAGATAAATCTCGTGCACTCTGGTGGTTACTGATTTCTTTTCTCTGTGACCTCTTCATAGCCTTTTTCTAGCAGCGTACCAGAGCAGAGGCAGATGTATTCATAACTCTGACCTAAAAGATGCATTAGATATTCAAGTAATCTCCAGGTTCCCTGTTATAGGGCCAAGGATTGAAGAGCAGCTGAATCTGGATTTAAGAGACATCCAGACCTCTGGAAACTCCACAGTTGCTGGACCTGTGACTACCATGCTGACAAAGCAACATCAGAGCCGCAGAAATGAGAACCCTGGACAGGCCCAGGACAAAACCAACCACAATTCTCACCAGGTTTGTCAAAACAGACGGACGTCCTTGAAACACTCCCTTTTTGGTGAATCAGCACTTTCCAGGGAAAATTCCTGACCAGCTCTCACCTCAGTCTTTGTTAGTGCTTTCAGGGTCAGTTTTAATGCCAAAAATACTGCTAGAAAAGGAGTTCTCTCGTGCCTGTTCTAGCAGATCATATATTCCCATGGAAATAATCATTGAACAAACCTAACAAAACACGCACCAGGCATGCATGAATCCAAGCCAGAAGGCCCCTTTCCGATTTAAAACTGTATTAGTTGCCACTGTGAGCTTATGTAGGATATAGAGCTTGAAAGGATGAAATATAAGAAGTATGACCTATTCTTCTTGCACAGAATTTGAGATGTTAAATAAACTAAATGCACTCTAACTCTACTCTAGCTGTAAATCATATTTGCCTATTTCCAACCATGTGCCTGTCTGAGGCACAGATGATGCACAGAAACATGTCTTCTTTTTTTATAATGCGCATTGTGCTGAAAAATGTTGCATAGTACATTTTAATTAATGTTTTTAATTCTCTTTTTCTAACACTTCATGACACGCTGATTTCCAGTGATTGAGAAAACCAATTACACTCAAACTGAATGAGTTTTCCCTTACGGAAGGTTATCTTGTTAAACTGTAGTCATGCAGTAGTTGAACGGATGCGTGAATTTCCACATTGCAAGTGAAGGATGAATTTATTATTCTGTTCAACATATCACGTGCATTTGGTGCATTGGTAACCAACATATCACGTGCATTTGGTGCATTGGTAACCAAGGTCAATAGTTTGTGCTGAGGATGATAAAGTCGTAAGACATAAGCATTAAAACTTCAGTATTGTCATGCAAAGGGAAATTTAAGAGAGATGTTTATTTTGCTATGCCTGTTGTGGTTTTCCTTGAATATTTGGAAAAGCATGGAAATAAGTAGAAAGACTAACTTCTGATTTGAATGGAAATTGGAAGAGCAGAATCCTGGCCTCTTTTGCATGAGGTTTTTTCGCATCCCTGAACTGCAGGTGAAAGATGGAAAGTATTTAGTGCAGCATTTCAAAATATGCCTTATATATAACCTGACATCCAGTGCAAAACAGAACTGAGTCCACAGAGATTTTTTTCCTTTCTCACAATGTAATGGTATGAAGCCATTCCCTAAAGTAAAAGGTAATAAATGTATATATATCACAAGGAAACACCCCTGTTAAAATGCATGACTGGACTTTCAAAATAATTTGCCACAAAATTTTATTTAGCTCGGGTGCAGCAGCCTTCTAAAAGATTTAGAAGGCTCAGACTGTTTTGGTGATACATACACACATTGTTATAGTGAAAGAATAACAAATAACATAATGGAGAGAAATATTTTTATTTCAGTGCGTAAAATAAGGAGTTTCAGGAAAGCCCCTCTGAACAACATTCCGTTATGATTCATTTTGTTTTGCCTTCTGAAGATCTTGGCAGTCGGCACAGGTAGGAAGAAGCCACTGAATTAAAGACCACTCACTCAGATCAGGCTGGAGCTTCCTGTGCTGCTGATATCTGTCCTTTTATGTCTTTCTTGTCAATTTATTCATCATTGTTAGTAGTATTTCTGTCTTGCTTTGTGGTTTTCAGCTTGTGGTAGATGGAATCCTGGGGTCCACATACCGCTTTTGAGGGACCTCAGAAGTTATTCACTGTAATTGGCTTACACTTGTGCCTCCCATGGCAAGTTCTTCAGAGGTTGCAAGTAATCACAAAGCTAGAAGTTACTAATTGAAATTAATAGATATCTATATGGTTTCAAATTGCCACATCTGTATGGATCAGCCAAGGGAGCAGCAACTCTTATTTTATCATCTGTGAAATATTATTGCTTACGTAGTGGTTAGGATATGAAGTGTACTTATTATATTGAAACATTGCAGTGAGGTTAAATTCTGTAGGTTTTATTCCTCTAAAATTCCTATGCCTGAAGCACGTTTATCTGCACCTTCCTAGCAACACAGGCATTAAGTGCACATTAGTCAATTTAATTGACTTACTTTTAAAAATACCCAGAAGAAAAGTTTAAGGATATTCTATGAGCAAGAGGAAAAGAATTGGTATTTCCTTTTTTTTTCTTGCCTGTTGCTTTTTGATATATTTATATCACTGCTGAAAATGTACACATTTGACTGCTTGACAGATGGCAACTGATTCCAGGACTGAGGAAGCCAGCAAACCGAAAGCACAGTGTATTTCAGGAAATAATATAGTAAAAATAAGCCTGGCAGGCTTGGAACAGCGTAACTTGGAAAGGAAGGCCTTGGACGGATAAAAAATGGCCTAAGCACATGTATTTAGCTATAGAGAGGGAGTTTGAGGGGAAGTTTTGTACGTATGGCTCTTGCTATTTGCTGTGTCTGTGAAAATCTAGGCTTTACAGTCTTTGCGTGGAAGAATATAATTCATGTGAGGTAAATAAATAACTACTGTCAATGAAGCATGGGCACAAGTGGACTAGAAAGACACTTCATCTGAATAATGACAGAACTGTAATTTTTAACCCATTTACATGAAACAAAGAGTGAGTATTAACATCTTCTGTGTGCAGGAGACAGCCTTAGAAAGACTGGTAGCAGCTTTATCTGAGATTCAAAGTCTGCACCCCCTTCAACATGGGTGTTTTAATTTAGGCACTAGTGGCAGTTTAGGACATGGAAAGAGACACAAAGCTAGAACAGAAGGAAACAGAAGACCAGGCTGGAGTTCAGCTGACCATCTGAAGGATTCAGAAACTACTTCTTTACCTTTTTTCAGTGTTCAGATTTTTTTTTCCTTTTCTATATTCTTCTTCTGATTTCCCTAGGGAAAAGAGGTCATCAGTCTGCAAGTAATCACAGTTATTGAAAAGGAAAAATATTTTTGCTTTTTCTTGAACATGTGTAGGGCTACTAGTAGGCACACCAAACTGATTTTCACCCTCTTTCACCATTATTCCTGTTATAACTGATTGATATTTCTCATTTGCACCAGTGACTGAAAGCAGTTAGGCCTATATGGTTCTGATGCCTTAAGTTACTTCAGTGGATCTGATGGTCTTATGAAAAATAGTAACCATTGTAATAAAGGAATTCAGAGCTCTACTCTGCGTAATTCAGCAAGGCTCAAATGATATCATTGCAACCATACATATTTACTCCAGGGGATTTGGTGAAGATTATAGTTCTAATATGCTAATACAAAGGTTTTAGAGCTTTTTTCTCTAATTTGATCTTTATTCCAAACCGAATAAGGACATTGTACACAGATTAAATGGCACTGTGCACTGCACTGCTGTCTCTTTAATTATTCTCGGTACTACCCTCAGCTGCAGAGAGTCAGTTCCTTTGCAATCAAGGAGACAATGTAGTGACATTCCAAGTGTTAGGGATCTTTTTCCTTTACCAGCAGGAGTGAGATGATACAGCACTGAAAATAAATGGTAATTAAATAGATCTGTCTCTCCAGACACTGAGGATGTTAGGAAGAGGAAAATGAGACTTTACACAGAATTTGATGGTAAAAAAGTTATCCAGTTAGAAGGGAAATTATACACCATGTTGCCCACGATGGCTGGATTTAATGAAAAAGCCAGAGAAATTCTGGGTTTCTGAAGGCCTCCTTTTTCCTAGACAATGAATGTCTATGTATCCTTCACAGACATGTCCATTAGCTTGAGAAATGCTTGAGATCTATACGTGTTTCTATGTTCTTAACTTTTGATGGATTTTCAGTTGCTATAATAAGAAGGTATTGATGAATATATATCATATGTATATAAACATAGGTTGAAAAAAGTTAATCTTATTACAGTCTCAGAAAAGGTTATCGTATTCATTCTGCTGTCAGAAATGAATGTAGTGTGCACTAGTATAAACATTCTATTCTTCTGGTGCACCTGTAATCAAAATAAAATACAGAACGCTAATGTGTATTTTAAATTACAATCATTATGAGAAGACAAGCTGGGGTTTTGAGGAGTTTTTCTGTTTGATTTTAGTTTGTTTGTTAGGTGACTGATTTTTTTTTTTCAGGAGGGTGTTCAATTTGTTGGGCTAAAAAGGAAGAATTTAGATTGTTAAGTAAATGAGACAGATGATAGATACTTTCCTATCAGGCTGTGACTTCAAGTGCAAGAGACCATGAACTCACAGAATCAGCTCTAAACACAGGAAAAAATCCATGGTAGGGGGGTAAAAAAACAGAGAGCAAATAAGCTTTTTAGCTTAGGGACCTCACTAATGAGGTCCTCACACGAAGCTTGTGGTGACAGTCCCAGGTTCAAGGGGCTGGTCTGAATTAGATCCAGTGATGAACTGTTTCAACTGAGAGGTTTTTTTTTTTCCCAAAAGAAAAATATTGTGTCATGATGATCTAATGAACTTTACATTGCAGGATATTGGTGGACTTCTACTCACTACCGGTGAGGTCTTACCAGCTGTAAATCATATTTGTCTATTTCCAACCATGTGCTGGTCTGAGGCACAGGTGATGCACAGAAACACGTCTTCTTTTTTATAATGTGCATTGTGCTGAAACAAGGCTGCATAGTACATTTTAATGTACTGTGATGGTAAAGTGTCTGCAGAGGGTAGTGGGGGTTGCAGAGGGGTCTGGGCAGGGTACTGGGAGCATTATACCAGGATCTGCAGCAGAGATTTGCAGGATTCATGACACATGTTATGAGGATGTGCCAATGTTTTACCCAAAACATAAGTAAGTTAACTGGGTTACTACACTCTGCAGTGGGGAGGTCATGATTTATTTTTCATCAAAAGGAAAAATAGCTTGCTTTCCAGCCAGTCCCCTTGAGACACTCAGACACCTTATCTGAAAGAAATGTCCCCAAGGTTCTGTTCCTAAGCTGCTTCAGAGAAAGGTTTCTGTATGACAGCCTGAGGAACAAGGGCTCAGGGCATGCATGTGATAATAGAGTCAAACCAATGAGCTGCCCAGCAGACAAATCACCCATGCAACATGTTGCAAGGAGCAGCCTCAGCACCAGTATCCTGGGCAGTGGCTATGACCCTGCTGTGCTCGTGGCTGCACAAGTCTCTTCCTCCCTACCCAGTGGGGCATTCAGGCTGTAGGGCTTGTGGCATTCAGGCCATGAGCCAAGTGAGACCTCCGCAAGCTGGAGAAGAGCCATGACACTCTTTGCATGGGAGCCCGGGCTGGATGGTGCGCGCGCCCTCACGCCCTCTGCATAGGATCCTCCTCCCTAACAACCAGCACGGGGGACTGACAGTGTGACTGTCTGTCACACCTGCCCCAGTGGGGACAAAACTGATGACAAGCCTTCCAGAGAGTGACCCTGGATGCAGTTTGGTATGTTCTCCCTGCTGGCAACTGAGTTCAACAGAAACCTTAGTCACATATGCATCTTCTGCTCATGCGTATTTTGGAGCTATGTGGTTTCTTCAGCCCACTCCTATTTAGACATTTATGTGGCTTAAATCTCCAGGAAGAATCATGTGGCAGGAGATTGTGCCAAAATTACAAAAGCAGGGGTAAAACACGTAACTTGAGTAACTGCTGTATCACAGCTCTGACACGTTTGTGTTTCCCTCCTCCATAAGAGAAAAGCCATTGAGCTCTATTCCTTAGGGCAGGACTGATGTGTAGATAATCTTGAGAAATGCCACTTAGGCAGTGGTCAATGAAGTCACAGCCTTGAACAAGCCTAGGACTCAGTGCAAGCTCTCAAGACTCACATATTCATCATCTTCTTGTCTTACGTAAGTGCCCAGACTGGCCTCTCCAAATGCCCCAAGACTGACCCTTCAAAAATGCCTTATTTAGCCCCGCTGAAGTCTTTGTCTGCCTGTAAAATGTTATAGCCCAATTCATTAGTGCCCATGAGATGCATTTTGATGGAAGAGAGAATGGAAATATGTAAGGGCTTTCATCCTTTATCCGCTGCTTTTATTCTCAGTCTTCAGCAACCCAATGCTCCTCATAGTGAGCATTGTCAGAAGTTGGCCAGTACATAACCTGCAGTGAGGGTTTTTTTTCCCAACTGCCGTATCAAAAAATGTGAGTGTGGTCAGATAGGTTTTTTCCTTGCACTCTCAGTCTGCATGGCTTTCAGATTCACGGACAAATTTCTTGTACTATGGTTCACCTTAAGTGAGGGTAGGAAAGGGAAAGGTCTGCTACAACACAAAATCCTCCAGGTAAGGCTGGCTGTATGCTTAATAAGACCGAGCAGCTTCATCAGCTCAGACTGCAGGAGAGTCTGCCGCTGAGCCAAGACTCAGATGCAACAAGGACATGCATTTCAGGTTCAGCCAAGACCAGATGGTTTTTATCAGCCTGTGCAATAATATTTTATGGTGACTGTTGTTCCCCGATCCTGTCTAGAGGCTCTTTAGCGGTGTTGCCTCCTGGAAGTGCTGGAGACGAAGATGAAGCAGCCATCAATTCCTGCCTGGCCTTGGCCTCACTTCGACGTCAGCAGTGCTGAGGTAGCGGCTGTCGTGTCTTGTGAGTTAAACTCAGATTTCCCACCACATCACTCTTCGTGACAAAGAGGATGACCCTCACAGCCACAAAGCAATTATAAAAATTCACTGCAGCCTCACAGTGTGTTTGAACTCAGAGCTAAATTAGCAGATCAAAAGCAAGAAGCAAGATCACAATGATAATTTCTCCAAAATATAAACCATACTCACCAGGCCATGGAGATTGCTGTCCCCACTGCAACATCATCCAAATACGGGGCTGTTTCCAGACATGGCAAAAGTCCTGAGTGACACGGAGAAGTCTGCTATGCCTTATGCCTTCCCCTTTAAGCACCCACCGGAGTGATTCCTAAACACGTGGGAACTGCTTCCACGCAGCTCCTTCAGTTCTCAGCTCTCTGCCACCATAAGCAGACAGCCTAAGATGGAAGAGTCCTGATACCTATCGAGGAACTAGGGCTAATGCACGTCAGGTTTGGGAGATCAGACACAATACAGAACAAGATATATCCCTGCACTTCCATGGTTTCTACAGTATTTCAAGAAGGGGTAATGATCCCAGACTAGTTCTCATCAGGAAGTCGCAGAAGGGAACACATGTGCTCCCCACTGCAAAGCCTCCCCGGTGAGTATCTGCACTGGCCCATGCAATGGGCAAGTGGGTCTGGTCAAGCAACACAGGATACAAGCCCATACTGCAGTCTGAATGCTTGTCACCCAAAACCTTAATTGAGACCATCAAATTAATTCCAGACGAAGCCTGAAACTGCTCTTCAGTATTTTCAGAGCTCAGCCCCTGCCTTATGAATTTCAGTCGGCTTTGTAACTGGACCAAGAAGAGTAATTACAAGTTGGACTGGCTTTAAATTAACAGCCCAGCAGTGAAACAAATCTCCAGAGCAGTTTTTTCTCCATTTCTCTATGTCAGGCTACCAAGGGATGTATTTTTCTTCATTTTATTTCTTTCTACTAAAATTTTAGACTTAGACCACACCACCAAGGGAGAACTGTTAAGGAGCACATGAAAGTAATTTGAATGAAAGCAGCATAAGAAGGAAGCAACTTCCAGAGAATAACACCGGACTTTTTTAGTCCTTTTTCTTCAGAGTTTTTATGAATCAATAATTTCATTATTTACTTTATATTACAGAGTGACATTTTATGCTAACATAATGTGTTCTGTTAATGGCCTGAGTATGGCTTGCTGCGACTTTTGCGCAGAGATTTTGCCATTAGGAATTTTTTATTTGCACTTCAGCAACAGTGAATTTAGTTATCTGCTGCAGCATCTGATTCACAGCTAAATGCTTCTAAAAGCAGGGCTGAGACAGATGCATCCACACAGTGCAGTAACACTTCAGACAGAAAGGTGAAAGACCACAGCAGCCCATGTGACTTTGCTGCAGCCGTGCAGCACGATGCCCAGGCAGAAGCCCTTCTCATAGAACACCATCAGCATGACTGCAATGTGCTCAGGTACAAGACAGCATTTCTATGGGGTGCTGCGCTGTGCCATGGGGCACTGCAGCCTGGATGAATAGAGATAGCCCTGGCTGGGACAGCAGCTGTCATTGCATGGCCAAGCCGTGCCCAATGGCTGCTGGAACTTGCTTCCAGCTGTTGTACGAGCCCCTCCAAGAGCTGCCTTCCTGAAACTGCCTTAACCAGTGGGTGCATGTCTCATGGGACTGTTATTTTTAATAAAGGCTTCTAGAACATCAACATCAACTTTGTCACTGTCAAAACATGCTCGTTTCTTGTGCCAACAGACACTTTGGAGTGCTCACAGGAATAGCACAGAAAGGTGTGCAGAAAAGTGGCTGTCAGCATTTTTCATAATGTAACACCAAGTTTCATCAGAAAGCTGTCAACTTGATTACATTTAGCTATAAAGAAAGACAGGTAGTTACCACTTTCCTGGACAGCGGTTGCAAGCCCACCACATTGTCATACCCGTGACCCAGAACAAGATGAAACACGTGCATAAGGACCACAGCTCTCACCACCTGCATCAGCTCTGCCACCTGAGGTAGTGAGAAAGGGGAGGCTCACTGCTATTCATAGTAAAAAAGAAATGTAAGCACACTACCCTTGTTATCATACTAAAGCCCTGAAAGAATACCAAAACTGTCTGTATAAATCCCAGCAGTGGAAGGTGCTTTTCTTGCAATGGAAATCAAAACTAATAGTGCCAAAACCAGTCCAAAGGCTTCTGATGAGGAGAGCCACCATTCCCCAGCACCTTGTTCCTCAATAAGCTTCACCTTTTGCTGTTGTCTTTTGGACGCTGAGTCTTTTAAGGCCCAACTTTCCAAGGCTAGCCTGGAGCATCAGAGGAAATGATATTTTAACGTTATAGCACAGATTAGCCTTAGGAAGATGAAAAATGGCATCCTTTTCTCCAGGCCTTCATATACAAATTAGCTAAAGGCAAAGTTTTCTTTTCTCACCTTTTTCACCTGTGGCTGACTGAATTTGATACTATTTCACTGTTAGCAAAGAGGTATATATATTATGTGGGCAGAAAAACCAAGATAACAGAAAATACGGGATTTGTGATATTTGTAGTCTGATAGCACACAGGCATCCAAACATGGGTCATTAAATAGAGTTGCCCAAGGCAACCTCCTGCACCACTTGTGCTCTTTCAATTTCCATTTCTCTTTTTTAAACAGGAATACTACACCTGTTTCCCGGGCACTAGCCATGTTACTGTCATTATTTAGTAGGAACCATGACGACACTTGAAAAAGACTTGTGTTCGAAAAATATTTTTTTCCCAGTCTGGTTCTTTGTTCCACGTGACATACAGCAAATACAGAGGAAGGAAACAGTAAGTTCACTCCATTTGTCCCCAGTCCCAGAGAGTATCTCTCACTCATCCATACTTTCTTGAGCCTATGGCATCATGCGGTGTTTCCCAACAAACACAGTTTTATGTCAGTAGGATAAACACAAGCCTTAAGACTTTTACATCAGAGATATTTTTTTATCCTGTTTGATTCAAAGAGCACAGATGTATGAAACATTCAGGCATAAGCTTGGCCTCATAGGCAGGGGCAAATTTGAGCCAGAGCTAAGTTCAAACATCATTGATGCTTGAGTCACGTACACCATACAAACCTGCTCTTAATCAGAGGCTTCCTGCCCTTATGGTTGTCCCCTTGTACTTAATAACGTAGCAGCATGAATATTTTAAAGAGCCGCAGCTCTCTCTTTAGTTGTGTTTTGGGGATCGTTAAGTGTTACCAAAAGCAGAAACATGGCTGTCTCCCTAATTACCCTTCAGGTGAGCACTGGAAATGTAAAAGGCTTTTGTAGAAAGCTGCAACAACGCACAGAGGGAACCTGCCTGCCCCCACCGCGAGGGGAGCAGTCCAGCCCCCTGGTGACTTACTAATGGCTTGGCCCTGATTAGAGGTTACCAGCAGGCCAAAAATGCCTCTTCTGGCTTTGTTTCATACTCGCGGTGGGTGAATGCAGACTTCACTTCCTCCGTCAGCCAACCATGGCTTTCTGGGTGACATGAAAGAGTCCTGGCTCATGCCAGCCTGGCCAAAGTTGACATGCCACCCCCCTCTCTCCATCCCACCCTCCATATGCTGTGACAAAAAGCTCGAGCCACTGCCACAGTCAGCACAGGTCCCACCAGCCCCAGAAGTTTAGCCTTGATGCAGAGATCAGGTGCAACCTGCAATTTGTGTGTATTTGTCACTGAAATTGGTTCCACAGGTCTTGTCTTTTCTTGTGCATTGCTCTGCATTTTTGTATTGATGATGGCTTGAAAAAAATGTAGCAGAAAACACGTAAAACACAAAAGCAAATATATAAAAGGAAACCCCTTAAGTTGTCAGAGTTAGTTTTAAATACCTGTAACACAGCACCCATGAGGGCGTTTTCCCACGATGATAACAAACCCAAAATCTCTGGACTTGTAAAAGATTGGGTCATTACTTATAGATTACTTCACTATTAAAGTCTTCCTTTTGTGAGGATTATGTTATAGCCTTTATATTAAGGTACAAGCATCCCTTAAGTCTTACCTTCCTATGACTTTCCTTTTTTGTATTTCTTCATCTCCTCTATAACTGCAACATCTGCTGTTAGGAGAGGAGAGTTTTGCTTCTTCTCACTTTTGAGTTGAAGTCAAATTGGTTTGGGTTGTTTGCTTTTGTGTCTGTGTGTGGCTATTATTTTTTCTTTTTGTTTTTTGAGTAGGCTACTTACCTATTACCATTATCCACAGCAACAAATCTCTGGTTAATGAGTCTCTAGAAATTCACTGCAGAAGGTTTATTAGTTTTGTTAGTTTTTCCAACAACTTCTGAAAAAAATCTTCCTTAAAATAGAAAAGATCAACTCTAAACTTATGAGCCAATCCAAGAAAAGCCAACAACTAAGTTTTTGAAGTGGAGGTTCAGTGACGTTTAGTTTGGGCTTTGTTTCTGTTTTGTGGGAGAGTGCCCAAAACTAAATGTCAGAAAAACAAATATCAATACTTGCTGGAATTAGTTTAGAATTTGACAAGCTAGCAGAAAATAAAGAGTAAGAAAAAACAGACAACTCATCATAAGAAGAGAGTGTCTTAAGATTTTGTATTAATATTGGTTTTGTTCAATATGTTTACATTGCTCCATTACACCGCAGCAAGATTATTTAGGTTAGTCGTGCCAAAGTACCTCCACCTGCGTTTTCCCCCCAGCACAGGCAGCTCCCCTCTACACGGCCTGAGGGAGCAGAAGGACAGGATCATAAGAACAGCAGTCTGGTCCCTGCGACAATTATTATTCACATCTTTTCTCTCAGAGAGTTATAATTTGTCCAAAATTGAGCAATGCTGGAACAAGAACCCTCCACCAAGGCAAGTTGTAATTCCTAGTGCTAAACCGTAAGGCTTCTAGAGCTTTACAGGAAAGAGGACGCTAAAAATTAGAGTAGAGAAAGGAGGTATTTTTATTTCATCTATTCTCTCAGAAAAAAAAACATTACAGCTGAAATTTTCCAGAACTATGTTGCCTTGGGTACATAACCAGCATGAAGAAATTCAGTTCAGACAGGTAGAGTTTAGCTAAGATAAAAACAGCTGATAATTGAAAACATGGGAATTGCAAGTATTGCATGTAATTACAGGACAGGTGTAATAAATTTCCCCAACATAAAAGGGATGCAATGTAGTTATACCAGAGGAAACGAGAAATCTGCTTTAGCTGATACAGGTTTCTTCTTGTCTGGTTAGTGTTGACTGTATAACTATTGCTTCAGTTTTTCCTCAAAAGTTCCTTTAAATTTCAACAACTCAGTAAAAGTACTTACTCCAACAGGAAAACTTTACATCTCACCTTATGCGTAATTAGTGTCTTTAATGACCTCTTATGAAAGCATTTGCCCACGGATTTTTGAAACCTTAATTCTCCTTTCTTCATTATTTTGCTGAGCAGCCAAAAGAACCGAAAGAGGTTAACTAGGCATAAATTTATACTGTGAAAATCCTACTGATATCCTCCAAGATATCATGCTCTTTGGTTGTTTTATTCTTAATTATAATTTTGCCTTATTTACTTAGTGCTAACATAAGACTCATCAACATATTATTCCTAAGATATTTTGAAAGGAAATATGACATTTGGTTCCATTGCCCTTTCTGCTAGTATTAGCTCATTTAATGACCATTTCCTTGGTCACTAAGACAGCTGCACAGTCTGACATAGCTCAACCTTCACAAAATAAATAATACTTTGCATTTAAGTCAGAATTTCAACTGTGGCTTATTCCAGATTTAATTACTCCTTCAATTGCAGAAGCTAGGGAGATATTGTTCTATGTTTATTATAATTCATTAAAACTAATTACAGAAGCCTGTTTTCCCCCATCACCAAACTAACCCTCTGTCTAGACTTCCCCCTGCTCACTTTCAAAGCCATTTTCTTTCAGAGCATTTCTCAACTCGATCACTGCAAAACTCATCGTCCCTATTATCAACACTGGAGTTTGTTCCACTTGTGTCTGGGGGCAAGTGGATAAGGAACACTAACATGATAGGCACTGATCTGTTGCTAATATGACCAAAAAAACTAGCGCTCAGACAACTTAAAACTGACATAGACTTGATGGACACAGGATGGGTGAAAAGAAAAGCATGGCCGGAGTGAGCTCTGTCTGATGGCAGCAAATGTGGGTAATGAGCACTGCCTGCTGCCAGCACACGTGGCTAAAGCCGGCTCTCCAAGGCGATCTGCTCTTGTGCATCAGGTTCAAGCACCTACCACCTCCTGCTGCTGGTTGCACCTCCTCCTGGAAGCTGTTTCTCCATGCTGACATGTGAGTACTCGTAACTCAATTCAATGCAAGAAAGTTTAAACCACTGCTAAATAATACCATTCTCGTTATTTGCAGCAGTACATCTGCAGTTCAGACCTCTTCCTGGTTTTGCTTTTTAAATCTTTTTTACTATGAATTGAAGTGGGATGTTAGGAGATTTGTTTTCATATCTACACAGCATTTTCCTTGTCAATGCTCTTTAGGTGTGCGCACACCTTGATTATATTTTTTTCTTGACAACCATAAGCCTTGCACAGATGCTTACAAATTAAAAATCAGCTTGACTATTTTTTCTGTTACAATAACATGCATATTCAGGACAGTGTGTGAACTTGTTTTCTCCCTGACTCTGGTTTTAATACTACATCTTTCAGAATATTGCTGTTTTCGGTAAAGATGTTGAAAACAGTAAACAAACTGTTTCTCTGAGATTTTTGTATGTGCAGTGAATGTTATCTAGTTCATAATTGCTTTACTTCATGCAATCAGCCAACTGAAGAAGCTGTTAAAAAAAAAGTCATCAGTGACTAAAAGGGATAATAAAGGGTATCACTATCAATTTACACTTTTAGTGTTCATAGTTTTGTCTCTTACTTCAATGCCATATTTCTACAGCTGTTTGATGTGGTGACAAACCTTTCTGCTATTCAGCAAGGATCATTCTAACAGCCTTTATTCACTTATCAGCAAAGCCAGACATATATCGTGTGGTAAAGGGAATAAAGCATCCCAAAATTCCTGGCCAGATATCCAGGCCCAGGCAGACCATCCCACTCTAAGGCTGTCAAAGAAACCAAATTCATGGGGGTTTGATGGAGTGCAAGGCTGCCCCGAGGAGACGGAGGTGTTTCCTTCCCAGCACTGTCACAGGTCCATGGAGTCACTGCTGGATCTGAAAACACAGGAGGATGGCAGACACCACTCTTCCACACTTAAACTTTCCACAACTCTGTTTTGGCACAGGTAAGTTGCAGTACTCTCCGCATCATGCTGGGACGCAATGTATGTTCATAACCATAGAGCCATCAATCCCAGCTTGAAGCTGCTGGAAAATTCTGGTGGCTCCACACTTCTAGAGGTTTGTTAGTATAATATATTAAAATAACACCGATTTCTTTAGATATCTTTTTCAGCAGCAGAACACAGGCATCCGCTTCTCTACCTTTGAGATGTTCTCTTTGAGGCAAAATACATCTTTTATTCTGTGCAACACAGAGCAGTTTCATTACCTGCAGCCATGTCCATAGCTGATTTTAGACCACTTGGGCCAGAGTGGAGCTAATATATTTTCTTTAGACTTGGATGGAAAGCACTACTAGCCACAGCAGCAGCAATTTCCACACAGATTGCCCAGCCATGGGTGGCTTCTCGAGGCAGAACACAACACAGATCCACGAGCTTTCCCCTCTGCCCACATCATGACCAAATCCCTCCAAATGGAATTCAATATTGTCGAAGAAGTATAAGCCAATAAAGTTTTTGACTTGCCTTTCACAACACTGTTGATTCAGCAATACTATCACCTTATAAAGTAGTAGGAACAGGGATGTTGTAACATAACTCACAATAAGCACAGATAGCTGAGCTTCATTTGAAATGATCTAATTTCTAGACAATCAGGTTTTTGATTATAGCTATGCCTGAAGCTGTCTTTTTTCTCTGGATGCTTGGCCCCCCAAAACGATCATTTACTCTTGATCATGTTTCAGTTGCTAAACAAATACCAGTCTGGTGTTTAATTTATGAGGAAAAATGCTGCAGGATGCATGAAATGGAAACATGAAGATCAACAATGTATAACTTCCCAGATAATTTGTAGTGCTGCAGGTAAAAACTTGCATCAGTTAGGCCCAAAATGCGTTGCATCATCTTGTCTCTCAACATCATTTCACAATTCTGCACTACAATAATTTAACAGGAAAACTGTTTTTGCTGGTGTCTCCCATTCCATAATTAAAGCATATTTTTCCATTGCCTGTGTTCCAGAACATTAACAGTCTTTCAGCAGGTTATACAAAAATTTTCTGCAAGTCCTTGGGGAAAAAAAAAAATAGATGTTCTAAAACATTACAAAATTGCAGCTCCTCCACTCTTTCTATAAAACCCCTACACACCCTCTAGTCAAGCTCTTAGTAAAACACAGAATAATTCTTTAACACATATAAGAAGAAGTGGTTGAAATATCTTAAAAAATAACAAAAAGAAAACTCTCTGGGAATCCATGAGATTGAAGGGGACACCTCAAGTGTAATAAAAGTTGAGAATTATGTTGGATTTTCATCCTAAAGTTTGCGTCTGTGTCTTGAAAGTTGAAGTAATAGATAACAAAGCAAGTTAAAACAGTTGAGGGCCCCAGGGTATATGTTGTTCCATTTGCAGCCTAGCTCTAGGAGCTCCGCTACAAAATAACTTTTCTCCTGCAAAAGAAAAGGTTAAAACAAAAGGCAGAGACTTCATCTCTTCATTTTCCAAATGCCAATTCCTGATTTTAAACAAATAATACTAGTCAGAGAGGAGTTAGTCCATTAGGTGCTCTTCCTCCCTGTGCAACTTTCTAATGTTAGGATGTGGTGGCTATAGTTTCTCCATACTATGGCAGCAAATACTGGTTTGACAAAAGCACCCACCCTAGACCGTCCTTAGAAATATTGTGCGAAAAACAGACACCTGAAGTTTCAGAAGGGAAGTAGGATTTCAGACATAAGTTTCCAGGACTAGACCTGGGCATGGTGGAGGCTAGAAAAGATGTATCTCTTTTTATTTTTGTGTTTTAAAAATAAAAAGGAAGTGCTAATAAGTTAGGTCATGATGTAGCTGAAATTCTATGTCAGTTATTGTCTCCTCTGAACCGTTCATCCTTCCTCCAGTCAACATACAAGTTTTCTTCGTCTCCCACCATTGTAATTTAAAATATAATGTAAGAGTTTGTTTCTTGTGCTTTATTACCTCTAGTATCAAATGACTTGGCCTAAGCAGTTCTTTTAAAAAAAACTTTGCCTCATGCATCGAGATTTCCTTCTTTTTCTTTCCTTTAAGATATTATCCTACATACAATTTCAATTTTGCTTTCAAGCCTCCTTCTAAGTACATTTCATCAGACTGTTCAAACAGATTTGTCTCAAACCAAATAAGAATATATTAGTACTTGGGCAATACAGTGCCATTTTATGTTATATGTAAACTTGCTCAGATTGATTTCCCAAGAAAAGAAATAGGTGTTTGGAAACTAATAACAGTGTAGACTGAGAGTCAACAAGGCACAAGCACAGCAGCAAAGATGCGCCAGCTGTGGACCTCGCAGCAAGTGAAGTATCAGTGTGCTGCTGAAGTGATGTACGAGACCGCTCTGTGCAGCCCAAGCTACAGGGAAAGGCAGCCTCACCGCGGCACAGCAAAGTCCAGAGTGGGACAGGGCAAGGGTTGGGAAAGAGAGAACGTGTGGAAGAAGAGCAAGAGCAAATCCACACAAGATTTTAAACCTGGGAGGCTGTGTTGGATTTGCACTGCCAATAAGCAGCATGGGAAGCATTTGTGATGCCGGCTGTTAAAACACTTACCTGAAGTACTCAGAGGGTTAGTTTCCCTAATGCTGCTCTGGGAAAGGAGAAAAGGCTTGTTTCCCCAGAGAAGAAGAGACCCCAGGTAGGTATACAAGTCTCTGGGCTGCCCTAAGGGAGAGCCCATTTCTCTCCATCTGTTGCCTTCGGTGCCCAGAGACACTAGCCTCGAAACTGGGACACGCAAGTGAGAGGCTCAAAGTTAGTACAGGTGTCCAAGACAACCACACCTGTGAGAGGATATCAGAAGTCTCGTCTCTTGTGATCAAGTCAGAAAAATTAACATTTGGGGAGTCCCTTCTTTCTGTTTTCAGACTAATATTTATTGTGAGGTTTCTCTATCAGAAAGCTCTAAAAATCCAGATCTTCAATCTAGGTGTCTTATTTTAAACCATGCAAAATAACTTGGAAATACAAGTATAAAAAAAACCACTCCATAAAGATCGTGTTGGTCACTTTGTAAAATCTCTCCTGCCAGCCTCAGGCCTTTTTACCCCAGTTACTACGCTTAAATGGATGGGTATGATGTGTGCGAAACACAAAAATAATTGTGAAAAATTCATTTCTAGTAGCATTTACAGTATCCATACACATGCAGAAACAACTGCTTCTCATACTGGCAATGCTCCTTTGTATTTAAATACGCTTTCAAAATACATTTAAATGTATTTGAGAAGGCTTTGGTGCAAACCTTATACAATAGGCCATGCTTGAAGCTGCTGTTATACTAACTACTTATGCTATGGTGGCACTGTGTCCTACAGGAACACAGTAATCAAAGCCCTGGGCTTTGCCATAAGAGATACTGTGGCTACATCTGAGCTGGTAAAGACGGACAGATGAGGACTGCTGACGGTCGTCCCAAAAGGCATGCCACTGGCTGCCAGCTTGCTGCGGATGATGATGTTTTGCACATATAAGTCTACACCTTTTCCTGATGGTTTGACTTCAGATCACAGAGCAATTATCAGCAAATTCAAGTTACTAACATAGGCTTAGCCAAAAAGAGATTCCCTGTCCCAAAACACTCAACATCTAAAGAGGGTTTCACAGGCAAGGGTAGAGTATCTTAAACAGGAAACTTAAACAGTGTCACAAAGTTGAAACATCACATTGACTCCAAATCTATCTTGCTTTTAATCTATTTACTTTAGTAGTCTCCAGTTCATGGCTCACAAAATAATGTCCACTCCCAGACCACCTGGTGTGGCTCAGACCAAAGACACCCCACACAGCTACGACCCAAGTGGACAGGCAGACAGAAGTATGATGCCACCACAAGAAGAGCTCTCCAGGAGAGGACAAATCTTGGGAACCGCATAACAGGGTGTGTAGATGACTGCAATTGCTCTAATAGCTAAATGGCTAACGGCGATAATGCTGCATGAATAACAGCAACAGTGTAAAACTGATTCCATTGAAAAAAATACATATTAAAAAAATATATCTCCATTTCAAATGACTCAGCACGCAGAAATGTGAGCAAAGAACTCTAGAGGACACTGTGTTTGGTTTGTGGATCACTTCCTATGTCCTTAAACAGATCCACCTCTGATGAAAAGATTAGAAGGAAGTCTTTTTTCTCTTTCAGTTTTCTATGGAACTTTCACTTTTCTCCATTATCTTTTTTTGTTGTGCAGATTTAATTTTCTTTAAAAATACGGCATAATTAACTCAACCTTTTCTTGCTTCAATGCATGTTGCTACCAGGTTTTTTCCACAAGAGGTTTTTTCTATTTTTTGGCAGAATTTCATGATGAAAGGTAGAGTTTTCTGAAACTTTGAAGATAAGAATCATCTCATTTTAAAAGTCCATTTCAATTTTCTGAATGTTAATTGATTTCCTTCATTAAACATTTATGTGGTTTCTTTCTTTTTTTTTTTTTTGTTTTTTACAAACATAAGAACATGTTTCTTTCAGTCAAAGGTAAGGCAATCTAGTTTGGCATCTTTTTTCCCTCATTTTCTCTTATGGTTTGCAGGTTTTGCAAGCGAAGTAAATGAGAAACAATCCTGCTTTTACTCTGACGTTCAGCAATATGTTCTTTTGTTTGACTGACAGGAAATACATTGTGTTGAGAAGTAAGCGAGAGTGGGACTGGAAGAAGGAAATTGCATGAGGTTTTTCTCTTTAGAAGGAACCACTGATGACAGGAGAAAATGAGGAAAAACTAAATTCCTCTGCTTTCTCTGTTTTGGTCTCTCCCTCTCTGAGTAGCTACGGAGCTGATGCTTCTTCATTTCCAGCTCATCCTCTGTGTTACATTTTGTTTGAGTTCATAGCATTGCTAATTCACCCTCTGTAGCCAGCACTGGGCTAACCTACATGAGGACATTCTAGACAATTCCCCCTTGTTGTGACATTGCATATGTCTGATTGAAATCTCATTGAGATGAATGAGACTCCTTCAAATAAAGACAATAGATGTTGCATCAGGCTGTTGTGGTTTGAGCCCGGACAGCAGCAAAGAACCATGCGGCTGCTCACTTACTCCTCCCCGCCATACTGGGATGAGGAGAAAATGTAAGGAAACGTGGTTGGTGAGACAAGGACAGGGAGGGTTCACTTACCAGTTGTGGTCACAGGCAAAAAAAACAGACTCAACTTGGGGAAAAAAGGTTCAATTTAATCAGTTATCAATCAAAGCAGAGTAGGATAAGGAGACATGAAAAGTCAGATCTTAAAACACAAATAAATACTCTTCCCCCCACCCCTCCCTCTGTCCCGGGCTTGAGTCCCCTCACTCCCGATGTCTCTCCCTCCTGCCCCTCAATGGCATAGGAGGACAGGGAATGGGGGGTGCAGTCAGTTCACCAGAGATTGGCTGCTGCTCCTCCCTCCTCAGGTGGGGAGGGCTCCTCACACACTTCCCCTGTTCCAGCGCTCCAACGTGAGTCCTTCCCATGCAGTGCAGTCCCCCAGGAACGCACCGACCCAGCACGGGCTGCCCACACAGTCACAGTCTGCTTCGGGACCTCCCCTGGCGTGGGGTCCTCCATGGGCTGCAGGTCCCTCTCTGCTCCTCCATGGTCCTTCAGAGGCTGCAGGTCCATCCCTGCTCCTCCATGGTCCTTCACAGGCTGCAGGTCCATCCCTGCCTTGCTGTGGTCCTTCACGGGCTGCTCCACCCTGATCCTCTGTGGGCTGCAGGGGCCCAGCCTGCCCTCTCCCTGCAGACTGCAGGGGAATCTCCTCTCCGGCCGCCTCCCCCCACTCCTTCCTCATTGACTCCCGGTATCTGCACAGGTATTTCTCTCACCTCCACCTCCTCCCTCTGCTGCAGGTCTCAGGACCGCTCCTTTGTCCCCTTCTAAAATCTGTTATCACAGAGGCGCACCTATTGTCTCTAAATGGCCAGGCCTCAGCCTGAGGCAGGGCCACCTTGGAGCTGGGGGAGCTTTGAGCAGCTTCTGACAGGGGCCCATGTAGTCCCTTCATCTGCTACCAAAGCCCTGCCACACAGACCCAACACACAGGCCCAAAATGTTGTTCCAGCCCCAAAAATGACTGAAAATAACCCCAAGAGCTTCTACGTTTATTGTCTCTCAATGATTTCCACATGAAATATGTTCGAATTGTAAGTAAAACAATACACCTCTTCCTTCCTTCCTGATTTAAAATCTCTGCCTGGTGTCTTAAGTCATCTTATGTCTTTTCTATAATCATTCTGAAAGTTCAGGAGGCCAAAGTGGATCAAATTGGTAAAAATGTGAAGTTTCATCATCAATGTGGTATTTCTGCAATATTTGTCTCTTGAAAGAAAGAAAGAAAAAGTACTCATTAAAGTTCTCTTTGTCATCTGTTGTCATGAGGTCTCCGCATGAATGACTGAACAGACAATTCTGAGTGTCTCGTGTTCCATGAAAAAATTGGGAAAGTGTGTTATCAACAGTGCTGAGCAGGTCTCCAGTGGATGCAGCAAGAAGTGCCAGTTAAACCATGCCCTGTCTCCTGGCCTAGGAGCAATGGCATGTGATGTATGATGGCCCATTCCATCACCATGTTTGTGCTTGCGAAATGAAGGCCCTGCAAACTGCAACAGGAATCTGTGAGGCTCTGTGAGTATACTCCTTTCAGCAAAGATTTATTGAAATGCCATTAATCAAGTGGCTTGGGAAAATTAGAAGAGGTGATGGTAAAGGAAAATTAAAGAAAGGAGATGGAAAGAAAGATGACAAAAGACAGGCGGAGTTCAAAGAAGAAACTAATCTGTGAGTAATAAGTACCAGTGGTATTAGTTGCCTGGACATACTGCACGAAAATCTCTCTTTAGCAAAGAATTAAAAACAACTTTAACTGAAGTAATAATGTCTTTGACAGGCTGATGGCCTTGGTGCAGTACTCCCCTAGGCAATAGCATATATTAGCAGAGAATTCTTTTAGCGAGCCCCAGGAGTGACTTTTTTTTCCCCTTCTATGGTTTAGAATGACACCTCCAAAGCTTTTCACAGGACTGCAAATTTTATCCTAACAGAGCTATATAAAGAACTTGTACCAGCCCGCTTTCACCTGTGACCAGCCGTTATTGTCTAGAGGTTACACAGGAAACGCCCGTGAGAGATCTGTGTAAAGATAGTGTCAATCAATTATGTTACAGTGATCAATTTCCACTTGCCTTTGATTCCATGTGTATGTAGCTTACACTTATTCACATGGGTTTCTGTGAAAGAAAAGCCAAGTGCTACTACCTCTTCCTCTGTATGATTCTTGTTATACTAGAGATTTCACATTGCATGTAGTCAGTGTTACTAACATGCCCTATTTTGCCAAGCAGAGAGCTGGTGCGTTCAGCTCTCTCAGGGCTGAGCAGCAGGTTCCTAACCTGGTGCTACTGAAGGATGTACTGAAACAAAAGATTTTTCTGTCTTTACTGACTTTACTGTATTGCAGATAACTCACTGGAGGAAAGAGAAAAGTGATGTGGAATTAAGCATATAGGCTGAACGGACAGCATTTTTGGTATCTGATAAATCTTATTCTTTGATAAACACAGATATTTTTAATCTAGACCTAGAACTCCCACAGATTAAAGCACTCAGTTGAAATGAATGCACAGTACATAATGTGTTTCCTTTTACCTCAGATGAAAGGTCTCAGTCTATCCTTTGTACAATGCTCAGGGTACTTCAGGGTCTTTGAAAGTTCTCCATCAATCTTCTCTGACAGGTCCCATCGCTGCTGGTGAATCATCCCTGTTAGATAAGACCAGAATCTTTGTATGAATTTTAATTACTGCTTTTGGCATTTAGACACTGCACAAATACCTAAACCAGGAATACAGACTACTTACATGCTGGAGTACCAAACTCTGTTGGTACTACCTAAATTCTGTTAAGTCACAGATATTTTCATTTAACCTTCAAGAAATCTGGGGTTTTCCACATAAATTATATTTCTATACCCTCTCTCCAGATACTTCCTGGTCATTCACCCATCCCTCCCCTCTACACCCTGTCTCACCGTCTAGGCTTTAGTGAAGTTGTCCCAGGCAGAAGTGGAGTGGCGAGAGCTACAGTCATAAGAGAGGTAGTTTTCTCAGTAGTTTATGCTGACATCACACACAGTACAAAGAGATAATTTGTGGCAACTCGAAAGAAACTCATCAACTTCATTGCAAACTAACGCATTACTCTGGCTTGAAATATCTGGTTCTTTCTTTTGTTATTTTTCTGTCTGCAGAAAAATACCATAAAAACAGAGAGAGGTTTTCATAGTTGTTGATTTTGATTAATATCTCTAGGGGGGAAAAAAAGAATCATTTGTCTCACTTTATATTCATTTCAAACTGACTTCCTACGAAATGGAGTCTTAAGCAGTCACACTTACTGTCCATCTGCCTGTTCATCTGTTGAGCTGTCTGTCAGTCCCTCCTCCTCAATAGTTTTTTGAGCCCACTAGCCGCTTTCAGGCAAATTTGACAAATGGCATCAAAGTATCAGTAGTAGGTACCAAATTAGAGCACTCACTGAGGGGATGGCAGAAGCCAGCTGGCCAACCAGCATGTGAATGCTGCTTGGCCAGTCAGTGTGCTCCAAACTAGCCAGAGAGCAAGGCACCCTTTGCACAGGCCGCCAGGTAGGAGAGGATGGGGACGTTGCACAGGTAATGTGTAAGACAGCTGTGCCACTTCAGCCACTAATGGAGTACTTGCTAGTTCAACATATGAAATCTGTAAGTGATTGTTTACTTCATACATAGTTGTACACCAAAATCTGTGTTGCTATCAGCATGCAATATTTACTGCTGGATAGGATGTACAGTGTCTATGTCCTACACTCGGTTAAACTTAGGAGAGCATTTGCTCTGCATTCGTTCTGCCAAAATGCCATGCATGGGCATCAGGGAGGAAAGTTGCCTTTGCCTTCGCAGAGAGGAGAGACTCCTCTTTTCCTGGAAGCAATTAAGCTCCCTTTGGTGGAGAAACCCCCCACTCTCAAGCAAGCATGAGGCAGGCAGTGAGAGTGAGCAGAAAAGGCAGAGGCAGGGAGGGCAAGACTCCTAGGCAGAGCAGGGAGACAGCACACATGGTCCTGGGCATGGGAGGAATGGCCTGTTCTCTTGACCCAGAGCAAGAGCTCTGTGGCACTTGTAGCATCTACCAGCTGCTGCTGCATTGCAGACAGTCATGTGATTCGCAGCCTGGGAACGTGCTGGAGGTAAGGCTCTATCTCACCAAAGCGTAGCAGCATTTTTCTGCGCATCCTCCCTCCTATTCATATTCTGATTCTCTCTGAGTTTTCTTTCCTTTAAAATGTTCAGTCTTCCAGTGTGTGCTCCAGTAAAACTCTTTTCCTGTTGTTCGAAGGCCATCTGGTGCTGCTAACATGCTTGTATAAAATAAATTGTTTGAGCAGGGTGACCTCAAGTCTCTGTCTGGCTCTGGGTCCCATGACATTGGCCAGCGTTTCCTGATGTTAGCTCCTACCATCTGTATGCACCACCTTATCTGCTGGCCAGGGATTGAAAAATCAGATAAGCTCCTTACTTGCTGTTGGATGTAGTGGGAGATACAGGAGGAATGAGTGGCTGGAGTAGCAATCAAGGATCGCTGGGGTTGGTTTCTCTTAGTTTTGACGTCATCTCCCCCTTTACATCCATAAGCACAAAAATCCAAATCAAAACGCCAGTCTGCACAATGATTCCAGCTATTCCAACCTGGCCATCAAAACTCCTAGAAATATCTGAAAACATCTACAAAATACATGCATATTGTCAGCAGAGACCCTTCTAGCAAAAGGAATTTGGAAGATGAAAGAAAATAAAGTAAAATTTTAGGGTAGAAATGACCAGGGGCAAAACCACACACAGATATGGTGTTTTTTAATAGGCTAGTATAGCTCTTCCAGGAGAAAGAACTTGGTTTTGTTGTTGCTACTCTTTTGACACAATAATTATTGACAAGCTATTGCAAGAAGCTGAGGCAGGGGAAGAGGGTTGCTTTCTATCAAAAGGCTAAATATGGGAAGACGCTAGAAGAGGAAACTAAAATAATGGGCTTCTAAGAAAGTAGACTTCAACTACTGAGGGAGCAGGAAGAGATGGAAAGATAAGCTGAGCTGTACAACACATCAGAAAATCTTGCAAATTGAAAAAAAAAAGAAGAAAAAAAAGGCTATGATATAAGTACAAAGATAAATCACTCCACTGTGGATAAAAGATGGGAATCATCATAGGAGACCAAAATGGATGTATTCATGTATCAGAAACTTTCTAAGCACCTGCAGACCTTAATGGACTCATACAAAAGAGGAAATGAGAGTCAATAACTTGCTCAAGAGCTTAAAGTAACATAGATGTCTTCTTTACCTCTGTATTCACAATAAATATAAATTGTGAATGCATGTAATTTTGATAGAGGATTAGGCATACAGACTAAAACGGGTTTTGAAAGTACTAAAAAACCCAGAGGTGTTTACCACAGCACACGCTGCTCAAAATCACTCCTGTTTAAAATGTTACCCAAACTGACAATAGCAAATATCATTAGGAACTTGATTAGAACAGAGACCTGGAGACTGGCAAGCACAACATACACATAAAAAGAGGGGAAAATAAGTAATACGCTAGTCAGCCTAACTCCAAGTTACTAGGTACAAGCTACTAGAAACCATGAGGCCTGAAATCCTCTAGACAATAATAAAGAAATTCACCAGTCAGGGGTTATCAAGAACCAAATGGATCGGGCTGACTCTGTTTCATCATGATACCAATTGCCCAAGCACAGAGCACGGTACGGCTGGGAGGGCAGCAGATCTGCAGAAGATGTGAGAGCTGCAGCAAGCAACGATTTTGTCTCTTCTTCCACAGCACAACAGTCCTACCAAAGTTTCAGTTGCCCTGTGGTATTAACAGGGCTGGCACACTTGAAATGTGGTGGAAGTCATCATTTGGCTCTAGTTGGTGCTATTTAGGACTCATCTCTAGGGGCTGTTACCTAGGAGAAAAGGAAGAATGATAACAGACTCGAAAAATACAGCTTAGGAGAAAAGGCTGAAGGAGCTGGGCTTAGCTTAGCTGCCTTAGGAAAGAGAAGGGCATGAGAAGCACACTAATTCCCTTCCAATGTTTGAAAAGCCTATGTGAAGAAAATCCTTACACATTTTTCCAAATTTACTGGGGATGTGACAGGAAGAAACTAATTGGATTTAAAACAAAGGAGATTTAGGTTAGCTGCTTCAAAACAGTTTTTAGTGATATAGTTATATACCTCAGTACACACACACACATTCAACAGGATTGAGGAATTTTCTCCTTTGGAGATTCTAAGAACAATTTGACATTTGTCAGGGATATTCTCTGGTTTTTTGATCACCTTTTTACATGGGCATGGACTGAGTGACCTCTTGAAGCCTTTCAGCCAATGATTTTTAAATTTTTATTTTCACGCAATAACTAAGCATGTAATTTTTCCTGATAACCCAACAGCGGCATTTTCATTAAGTTTATTTAAACTGGGATTGTTTATACATTGTATAACAATAACACTTCAAGGACTCTCTCAACAGGTGAAATTAAGCAAGTTATACTAACAAAGCATCAATCTGAATCTCTGAGGTTTTTTGTTTTAACAGAATCGGCCTGCAAGGTCTTGACATCTGCCAATACTCAGCAGAAAGAAAAGAAAAGCTTTGAAAAAGACTGGGTTTAAGGTGAGGTTCAGCTACTGAGAAGTACTTTGTGCCTTGATTTAGGCATACAACCCTCTGGAAATGAGACTTTGGAGTCAATTCACAAATTGCAAATTTTCTAGTAAGAGAAGGCCCACAGCAGTGTGACTATTATTTATCTGAGGGAGTTCATTTATTCATTATTCTTGATATGGTTATGCTGGCCAGGTAAAGATAACTTAAAGATGATTGTTCCTGAGGCAAAAGCAAAAAAAATCCCTTCAATACAGAGAGTTAGCTCTAATGCCTTCTCTACTAACAGTTAAACAGAGTAACTGGTTCTTCAGACTCAGGGCTCTTAATTTCCCAGACTGCAGCACATCACGTCTAATCGTATTAGTCATGAGGTATGAGGTTCCCTGGTAGAACCTAACTCAATGTGACTGATGTAAGCTACTTTGATGTAGGCATGCATCCCACAAATGTGCCTCGCTATTAGGCACGTCAGCCATTTCAGACTAAAGCTTCCTTCCATCCTACGCAGTCCCAGTATCATCTTGTGTTCAACAGTAGGAATTGAATTAGTGACCACTGGAAGCTCAGGTTACAACAATGCTTATACTCGCAAAGGGAACAAACCACACTATGCTAGGATTTCTCTTCTGCTATTTTTGGTTGCATCTCCTCTCTAATGTTCCCTACCAAGCTTTTGGGCTTGTCGCAGGTTCACTGTTACACAATACAAACCATATGACTGTCAGAAATAAACCTAAGCACAATGCTTATCTTTATTCCTCGAGCAAGGAATCTGGTTGGGAGAGGGAGAAAACGGAGGATTTCCTAAAAAAAAAAAAAAGGTGAATGGTAAAGTTCGGATCTGGGCTTCCTGAAATATTGAAGTAGTTCTTAAATATTGCTCTGGCACAATCTCCAAACGCCATGAAAGACTGAAGAACTCGGAGACAGATTAAATTAAAGATATTGTGTTCTCAGAAATATACAGTCTATTCATTTCAGTGCGCCAGTACAAACTGAATGAGCAGACAGAGCACATTTCTAAACTGAAGGACATGTTCCAGTTTTGCTTGCTTGCTTGTGTATTTTTCCATTCTCTTAAACTACTTAAGTTGTCGGGTCTTCACCTTTTGTTTTCCTAGAAAACGATAAATTAGACTAGAACATGCATTTTCTTCAGCTTTAGTTTTGGTACATTAACCAGTGCAACTCTTTCAATGTTTTCTAATCTTCACAGTTAAATACAGTACAGCCACGCACAGCAGTCCGTAAAATATTGGATTGTGTTCTCAACACAGTGAAGCATAAACCACAGTCCCCAAAAGGATGGAGTGAGTAATACAAGCAAAAGAAAAATAGTCCCTAATAAAATACAAAGCGCATGTTGCAGTAGTGTAGAGGAAACTATGCAACATGCTTCCATCAGCAGCGTCACTGTGTCTTCAGTCAGCCATGTCTTTTGTGGGCTCAGTGTTCACTGAATATTTAAAAGTTATGCTAAAACATTTAATAAATAATGCACTAAATATCTGATGATCTGTCAACTCCAACTACACCGGAAAATGTTAAAAAACAGGCAAGTGCTTTTATCACAGATTGTGAACTCTACCAGTTTGTTATTTGCACTGCATGAATAATTTGTGATTCTAAAAGTAATATTAAAATCCATTTCCCTATGGTATCTACATATATTGCACTGTACTGCTAGGTGCTACAACATGAAATATTTAAATAATTTGAATTTTTTTGTGAAGCAGTAGAAGAGGCATTAGCAGTGGGGGAGAGGAAAGTAAAGGATGTGTAAAATATTTCATAGTACAAGCTTTCTCAGACTTTACAAAGTACGGCAAATAAAACGATGTAATATTAATAGAAAGGGAGGAAGGAAACTCACTGAAAGGCCATTTCCTTGTGCTGTCAGTGGATTGTGGTTTTTTCTTTCTTTGCTTTTATTCTGGTTTTGTTCTTCTAGATTCTTTATGTCTACAGATCAAATTCCTTCAGATAACAGGCTGCACTCCTCAGGGCAAAAATGCACACAGGCAACAGACAAGTCACCACTGGTTTCAGTGGAGATGCCATGTTTCACCTACTCTGCAGAAAGATTTAAAAGGCTAATTGTCTTCCAGCAGAACTGATTTTCCGTAAACAGCCAGCACTGAGGAAGGGCACTGCTGCTTGGAACAGGAATCCGATAGAACGATGGCGGCATTTCCTGACCTCCTGCTTGGAAATCAAATGTCTTTTTGTATACCTCTGTGTGAAAATCCCCACAAATTTCAAAACATCTTTTGCTTAAATAATTTGGTTCTAAAGGCCCTGAACCACCATAAGTCTTGGCCTGGTCAGTAGAAGGCTGGCAATGTCACAATGTCTCTATAGAAGTTTTGATTGCTTCACACCGAAAGCTCCCTCTGGAGTGAGGAGACATTTAGGGGAACCAATAGTCCCTAGAGAGACTCTCCAATAGACTTCCAAAAGATTATTACAAAACTTGCAGAATTCCAAAATGTTACTGTGCATGATCTAGGTACATTTTCTCAGGTGTTTCTCAAAAGTCAGGTTCGGTGTAGTGGAGGACTTCTGTCTTCCAATGCCCAAAAGCCAACTTACTGACCAGTCTTTCCAAGCGTTACACATCAGAGGTTCACCACACGGTAACAGTACATTTACTCATAGTTGCAAATAGACAATCACCAAAATAATTCATGTGTGACATGAGGAAGACTGAGAAATTCATTAGCAAGTCAGAGAAAAGGCTCAGATTGGATTCATTTTTAACTATGGCTGTTGCCAAAGTCCTGTATCCGAAGTAGGATTCTAAGATTTCTTCCTTCGCCTCAGTTTGCATTTCTGCTTTTCTTTTTGAACACTGCATTTCCCTCCTGCAAGCTTTTGTTTGGCTCTGTAGGCAGTAAAGTCCCCAGGGCAGAGCAGCAATTGCCTTTTATGATGCATGTTTACAGTGCTTCACACAATGGGACCTTAATCTCCTAATAAATGAGACTTAAATAGTAAATCTGTCACCTTTTTAAAAATGCTTTTTTCATCAAAAATAATAGAGGAAATAACATCATTACACACGTCGTACATGCTTGACAGCTGAATTGAACTGATGTTTGGCTTCCTACTATTTGCTTAAGATTAGGATTCTTCTGTTTCTCCCTTCTTTTCTCTTTCTCAAGAAAACAGATATATATTCTGATTATGGGCATAGTTTCCCTCATAGGCCTGCATTCAGTGCTTTATTGCATATTCTTTTGTGATTTTATTAATCAGATGTTGAGGGATACTTACAAAACCTGCAAGTACGTGTGTGTGTGTGTATGCATACATGCAGATACACATTAAAAAAGGTGGCTCTGATCAGTGATTTGTTCTGACAGCTGTGTTGTCAAGCTACTACAGAAATAAGAAAGATGTAAGTTGCATTGAATGAACAAGATCCTTCTGTAAAACATCTCCCACAGCTTTTAAAGAACACAGCTGGCAGAACACATTGAAAGGTCTAGTGAGCTGAAAAAAAACAGCAGAGTGAGGCTACATGAAGCAGCAGCAATGCCCAAGGATGAAGGCCCTCCTGAGAGGCACTTGTCACCCAGTTTAGACAGGAGAACCCCTAGAAATGCTGCTCTGCTCATGGGCTATACATTCAAGGCCAGATGTTCTACCCTTCCCTTCTGCCCAGTGAGAGTTCCCATTGAAATTGCACTGATCCAGTGATCATCTCTTACTCCACGTAAAGCCATGTATGGAGTCTTGTATTCCTCTTAAGTTTTTCAGCGTGAGTTTTTCTCCTTGCATAACATTATCAGAGACAGTGGTAATAAAACAAAAGATAAACTCAGAAAGAGTAGAGAATGAAAGGGAAGTGGGAGATTAACTCTTCCTATAATGCACAAACATTTCTGGAGAAAAATCTGGGGTCATTATAAGAAAAGTGAGAGCTAAAATCTACATAGTTTAATGTTTCCAAACAGATTAATATAGACCACCTCTCAGGGAGTGGAGAGGTTAAATGACTGGCAGCTGACACGACACCTCAGAAAACCCAGGAGCATTTTAAAGAGCCAACAGGACCCGAGGCAATGCCTCTACCCCACAAGAGATGGCTGTGACAGGAGAGGCAGCTGAAGCACTGGGCTCATCAGTCCCCTTGACAGATGATGACCCCTGAGGCCACCGCTACTGACATGCGGCCATGAGTTTCCACTGCAGATCAGCTTTGCTCCGGCCCCTATCCCAGCCATTTTCTTTTCTAGAAGAGAGTGAGAGGAGTGGTGGCATTGCAGCCAAAATGGTGGCAAACGGTCTTTGGGGAGGCAGCACCCCCAGTACAGCACAGAGAGCAAAGGTATTTTGGGGGCAGTGACATTTAAGAGTAGCAGAGAGACCATGACAACAACAGCAAGTACAGGTAGACTACTAAAGGAACATTGTCAGATTAAATATCATACTTTTTAACAAATTGGTTTGCCTGTGTTATAAAGAGCTTATTAAAATGGAAAGAGTTTAAAGAATCTAATTTACTCTCCCCTGTCTAAGGTGTTTACTTCCTGCATTGCTCCCAGCTTGCATTATTAAACTAGACCAGTCCATTTCACTTTTATGGATAGTTTCTGGTTGATTTTATTTTTGGACTCTAATTCTATCTTATTACAAATTGCAATAAAGCCTTGAGGCTTCCAACAGGTCATGGCACTCTTGTGTAGAGCACTGTACAGATGTAATAAATAGCAACCCACAAGCGCAGACAGAAACAGGCTTTTATGGGTGAAACAAAGGGGTAAGAAAGAGATTGGGACTGCGGCAAGACAATGGTGGTAACAACATGTGATACTAACGAACAAAGAAGGACTCATTGGGGATGTGAGGGTTGGGGACAGCCTTGGCTGCAGCAACAATGAGATGGTGGAGTTCAGGATTCTGCGTGGAAGAAGCAGGGCAGCAAGTAGGATTACAACTCTGGACTTCAGGAAAGCTAACTTTGCCCTTCTCAAAGACCTTGGAAGAATCCCACGGGTTAGAGCTCTAGAAGACAGGGGAGCCCAAGAGAGCTGGCTGATATTCAAGAACCACCTCCTCCAAGCTCAAGATTGGTGCATTCCTATGAGTAAGAAGTCAAGCAAAGGAGGCAGGAGANTGGAAGAATCCCACGGGTTAGAGCTCTAGAAGACAGGGGAGCCCAAGAGAGCTGGCTGATATTCAAGAACCACCTCCTCCAAGCTCAAGA
>VZSC01004845.1:0-13685 GCA_013398225.1 Steatornis caripensis
TGGTCTGTTCCTGTCTTACAGCTATGAGTTCATGACTGGAGAGGGGCCTGGACTGGGAAGGCCTGGACTGTGGAGGGGCTGGACTGGGAAGGCTTCTGGGGAGGTTGGTGGGGGTGTAGGGCAGCACTTGGGGTAACTGAGGGGTCAGGACTGATGTTGCTGGGGGACAGGGCTAAAAGGGCACTGGGAGAGAAGGACTGAGAGAACTGGGTGCCCTGGGGCAGGGCTGGGTGTACTGGAGAAGCAGGAGTGGGAAACGGGTAGGACCAGGGCAGGAGTTGGGCAGGGGGGCTGTTAGGGCTGGCTGCGTTGGCTGGGTGGGACTGGGAGTATTGGGAAGCAGGACTGGGAACAGGCTGGGAGGGCTGGTGTGTCGGACTGGGGAGTGCAATTGGCAGCATCTCGTCCTGTGGGTACTGGATTGGGAGGCTGGGGGGGCCATGAGGGACCAGGGGGTCAGAGGAAGGGGCCCTTTCCTGAAATCTCCGAGCAAATTTCCCTGCAAACAAGCACTGGCATGCGAGTGTTAATGAAGCTCCCTGCCTCGTCCCAGGCCTTCCCTCTGCCCAAGGACCTGCAGTGTTCTGGTGGCCTTTGTCCCTCAGAGGTGACATCTGTGCTGACAGCCCCAGGCAGGGCCTCCACTGGGATCTGGAGGCTTCCTGGGGGCGGCCAAGGTCCCAGCGGCCGCATCCTGCGCGTGTCGGTGATGCCGCGCCGTGGGCTCTGTCTGAGAAGTTGTAAAGTGACTTTGTCACCCTGTGGCTGCGATTTGGCCAGGGGCAGCACGGCGGGGCTGGTGCTGGGGGTGCCCTTCCTGAGCGGGTGGGGTGTCGCAAGCTGCTCTGGGAGCAAAAGCCTAAAATGTGACAGAGCTTCCTGGTCGGTTTGATTGAATTAGCACCGTGCTGGGTGCTGGCGGGGGCAGAAGGGGCTTCCCTCTGCCCCCCCATGCCAGCTGGCTTGGCTCATCTGCCCACCTCAACGCTCTTTTTTTCTTCACAGTATTAAAGAAACGCCTTGTGAAGCTCGTCGTCAATTTTCTCTTCTACTTCCGGACGGATGAAGCAGAGGTATGGAATCTGCTTTTGTTTGGTTTCCTCCCTCTCTCTTCTTTTTCTGTGAATTGATTGCACGGGCTCTCTAAAAGGGTGCAGTAAGAGGCTGCCGCAGCCAGGACAGGGCGCTCGCGTTTTCTCTTTCGTCTACTCAGCAAAAGCTCCCCAGGGTGAGAAGCAGCGGTGCTGTCTGCTCCCACCCAGGTGCTTCTCCTGTGAGCTTGGAGCGAATCTTATAAACATTGCCTGAAAACTGGAAATGGAGCCTGTAACGTTCGTATGACTGTGCCTGACCGTGCCAGACTGTGAGGGGAAGCTTGTATTTTGCTCTCTTGGGAAAAGAATCAGAGTTGTTTCTTTTTTTTTTATGCCAGGAATTTTACTTGTGTATGATGCCGGCTGTTACTGGGAGACTTTTGTCCTGTCAGTGTTGGGCACGCAGGAGCCCTGTTTGGGTCTGGGGGGGGGAGGAAAGAAAAAAGGGGGATGGGACCTTTGGGTTCTGTTTCTGGCTGTGCCACTGCCGAGATCTGGTGATTTTTAATGAATGCCCTGATACCTGTGGCTAAAGATTCTCTTCTTGGAAAATCAATATAAAAGCAATCTTAATAATGTGTGTGGAGAATGGTGCTGCGTGCATGCTGATGCTGCAGACAAAGGAACTGGGAAGCTTTTAGTGCCATTTTTAGGCTTAACCCCATCATAAATATTTTGCCCTCATAATGGCTGAGCTCCTGTTTTCTGAAACGCCCTTTTCTCCCCTCTGCCGAAGCACAGTTGCTCAGCCCTGCTTCGCCAGAGCTGCGGTCACGGTTCTCCGGGTGGGGCAGAGATGATTAGCAGTCGCTCTTTCACGTGTCTGCATAAGGGCTTGGCTCCTGCGCTGGTGCGGGACGAGGCTCTGAGGATTCTCCTTCGCTGCCTCCTTCTTTTCTAGTGGTTATTTGAAAGCATCGTGCGCGTTCTGATGGAGGGAGGGGATGTTCTTGAACGGATCAGAAATAGTTCAGCAGGTAGGTGGAGGGTGCTCATGTGAAACCGCTGTGCCAGAAACACGGTAAACCGGGGTTTCAGTATCTTCCCTTATTTGCCTCTTGCATTTTGTTTAGCTTGGACAAAAGAATTCCTTTGAGGGTTGCTTCTGTTCAGGGCTTGTGTCACCCTTTGGTTCTCATGTCCTTGCTTGGTGCTGTTCTTAACCTCTTGCAAGGATTCAGCACTGCCCCTACGAAGTACAACATGAGTCGTGCTCTGTGCCGTATTCAATATTCCATCTTTGATTTACTGAGCGAGGAAGTAAAGTGTTTCATTGTCATCGTGTCACAGAAACAAATGCTAAATCCCAGGCTGAATGTGAGCAGGTAGAAATGTTTAACGCCCACTTAACGCGTGTGAAGCGTCATGGGTAAGGCTGGCACAGCGAGGTGTGTCAGCAGATACAAAAAGGTTGATTAAAAAAACCACGGAATGTTCCTGCAATTAGACCCAATTACTGTTAAAAATAAAATGACTTTTAAGTTTTCCTAAAAGTAGCACCAGGGTATGAAACTCGTTAAAGAGGCAGGCTCAGACCACTGTCACGCTGGTGGACGACGTGGGTTAAACCCTCTCTGCGGGTCTTTTCCAGCCCATCGGAGCTCTGCTGCTGGAGCACTGCAGGATCACCAAAGAGGAGGAGAACGTCTTCTCCATCAGTGAGTTCCGCGTATGCATTCCCTTTGTGTTCCCCTTATCGCAAGTAGTGCTACATAAAAGGAAATGTTTTGCTGCCTAGTTTCTGCTTTTCCCTCTTGTTTCTTTGGTAACAGTGGGGTTGGTGCTCCGCAGCTCTTCCCTCCTTCTCCTCCGTGGCCCTTCTCCTCCCCAGCCACCGGCAGTTCTTCTGTTGTTGCCGCGCCCCATGCCGAGGACCACAGTATTTCTTTGCTGGCTGGAACAGTCTGTGTGATTTGCACAGCTGCATGTGAGGAGAGAAGCGGAGACCATGGCTTAGTGCTTATGGAGGTCCCTCTCCAGGAGGGTTTGGGTGCTGACAGATCGCTGCTTCTGTGCTGTTGCATTTTATCACAAGAAGTGAGCCTCAGATAAACCATCTGTTGGGTTAATCTAGCACCGGTCCTCCCGCCACACTGTTTGTCCTTGTGTCGATAGCCACGGCTCCAGCTGGCTCATGGTGTGTCGTCCTTTGTAAGCAGCCTTTCATCCAACAAGTAATCATTGTGCAGGAGGTATGTGGTGAAAATAACAGGATGTTTCTCCAAGGCCATCGCCGTATCTTTTGGCCTGGTTGTCGGGCACAGCTGCTTTTCTCTGCAGAGCCTCGTCTCCTCTTTTAGCTGGGACAGGCGGTGTTCTTGCTCTCTCCAAAGGACCCTCAAACAGCCTGAACATACTGATCTCGAAGCACCACGCTCTGAATTTTGGGGGGTTTAGGACTGTGAGGAGCGCTGGTGAATGAGGGTTCCCAGGAAGAGCGTTAAAACCCATGGCAGTTTCTGTCAGGTTGTGTCCCCGCACGGCAGCCGTGAGGGGTTTGATGCTGTCTGACCCAGTTATTGCTCAGCAGTAGCCTAGATCTCTGTGGACTGTGTGCTAAAGAGCAGAGCTCTGGGGACGATGTAATTAATTAGATGTCCTGATTCTGTCTTGGTAAAGAACTGGAGTTGCATGGGGACTTGCTTTCCACTGTGCACAGTACCAAATCCCCAAAAGCCTCAAGCAAAGACAGGTCAGTGCCTTCTCCGAGTGCGATTTGACCCCTCAGGTGGCTGCCCTCTCTGTGTATCAAAATCACTTCCTTGGGGCCATTTTCCACTTTGATCACTAAATTTCTGGTGACTGTTTGCAAGGAGGCTGGGGGAGTTTCAGTCCTGAAACTGGCTGTATTGGTCCAGTTCAGTTCCGCGCTTCACTCAGTTTGAGAAGCTGCTCTTTCCTCTCTGAAGGCTTTGGCTGCTGTAAGCTGACGCACACCATAGGCAGCTGCTCTGGCCAGCCGGGAGCCATGCAGGGTGAGGGAGAGGGGACAGAGGCCTGGCTTACGGGCTTGTTCACAGATCATCTTAGTTAAACAGCAGCGTTAATTCTGTCCTGGCAGAGTCTGTCCGCTGCTGGGGAGGGAGACGGTGGTGCGCAGGCAGCTCTGCCAGGACCTCCCTTAAGCCTTTTCCTTATCCCTGGCAGGTTTCATTGAGGAACCAGAGAGGAAATACTGCTTCGAATGTGACAGTGAACAGCAGTGTCAAGAGTGGATTGAGGCACTCAAGCGAGCCAGGTAGGCTGAGCCACGTGTGCAANATGTGACAGTGAACAGCAGTGTCAGGAGTGGATTGAGGCACTCAAGCGAGCCAGGTAGGCTGAGCCACGTGTGCAAGGTCTGTCACGCGCTCTGTGCCATTTGTTTTCACGGAGTCCCAGGCTCCCAGCACAGCAGGGGCTGGCAGGGCCCTCTGGAGATCCCCCAGCCCCCCCAGCTAAAGCAGGTGCCCCCAGCACAGGGGGCACAGGGACGCGTCCAGGCGGGGTTGAATCTCTCCGCAGAAGGAGACTCCACAGCCTCCCTGGGCAGCCTGGGCCAGGGCTCGGGCACCCTCATGGCAAAGAAGTTCTTCCTCACGCTCGGGGGGAACTGCCCGTGCTCCAGTTTGGGCCCGGTGCCCCTTGTCCTGGTGCTGGGCACCGCTGGAAAGAGCCTGGCCCTGTCCTCTGGATGCTGCCCTTTAGATAGTGATCAGATCCCCTTCTCTTTTCTGGGATCGGCTTGTGAGCCCAGGGAGGAAAGCGGTTGTCTCCTCCCGAGCAAGCTTCCCTTCAGCTCTAAATAGCATCTGAAGCTTCTCCACATCCGTTTCTGCTCAGCCTGCCATGTGGTCTGTTCCTGTCTTACAGCTATGAGTTCATGAGGAGGAGCTTGATTTTCTACCGGAATGAGATCCAGAAAATGACAGGGAAGGTGAGTCCCTCGAAGTCAGGTGGTGACCGATGGGTTTGGACTGGAGATCCCAGGTGTTGCTGCCAGCTGTCCCGCACAAGGCTGTTTGCTGCCATGTGTATGAGAGAGATCCATAGTAAGCCGGTCCCTGAAGCCATGGTCTCAACAGCCAGACCCAAGAGTCTCCTCTGCCGAGCAGCCTGCGTCATCGTGCTTGGCTCCAGCCCTCCTGTGCATATTCTTCCAGTGGCAGAGTGGCCTGAGGTTTGTAGCTGGACAGGTCTGGCCTGGGCTAGCCGGGAGTCCCACCGGTTCCCTGGAAGAGTTCACAGGCAGCCCTGGCCAGATCAGAGCGCACGTGGGTTGAGACGCTGCTCACCCCGCTGCGGGCTCGTTGGAGCATCCCTGCTCGGGGTGACGGAGGTGGCTGCGGCTCAGCTGCACCAGCCCATGAACCATGGTTATCCTCTGTGTCCTCCCCGAGGGCTGCTTGACTTTCTGCACCAGAAACAGCAGCTAGGGTCTGGACTGGGGTAAACCCAGCACATGACTGGGATGGGCACTCAGCCCAGCACCAGGCTGCAGACTGGTTGAGGCCCTGCTGACTCTCTGCAGCTCACTGGTGCCTTCCCTGTGCTCTTGCTGCAGGACCCCCTGGAGCAGTATGGGATCTCCGAGGAAGCCCGCTTCCAGCTGGGAACACACAAGCAATAATCCCCTCACCTGCGCAGAACTGGCTCCTGGCCCCGGGCTCCCCCCGCAGGGTCACGCCAAGCCCCTGCCCCGGGGAGAACAGCAGCAGTTCCCCCCAGCGGTGACCAAGTGACTTTTTAATTTATTAGCCAAATAATTTTGTATGATTTTTTTTAAAGGGATTTCATTGCACATTCCCACTTGCCCCAGCTGTGGTGGCAGCCGCTCTCAACTGCTCCCTGCAGGCTGTGCCCTTGAGCTGACATGGCGGGAGTAGGGAGTAAAACCACGCTGGCTCCCGGTGAGAGCCGCAGAGGCAGGGGCTGAGCCGGTTCTCCAGCGCAGGCTGCAGCCCTCTGGCCTGGAGCTTCTGGGGCAGGCCCTGAGGCAGCTCTAACCCTCCTCCTCGTCCCTCTTCTGCAGGGAGCTACTCAGCTTTTCTGGCTCAGGATCTTCCTGCACTCCGGGGGAGCCCTCAGGGTTGTTCATCCTCTTGCTGTAAGGATGTGCCAACCCATTGCAAGGCTGTGCTTGCAGGGTTAACCCTTTCATGCCCTCTCCTGTTCATTGCAAAGCCATTTCGGTTGCTGAGCCCTGCTGGCAGAGCCGGATGGCTGGGCTGTTGGGCAGGGAGGGGTGGGAAGCTTCCAATTAACACCATCCCCGCCCTGTGCCAAGGCAGCAGTGTCTGTGCAGCCACCAGCACCTGCCTCTTGGTGTTGTTTTCATCTTTTCCGCTCTCTGGGCAGGTGGTGCTAATTCCTAGAGGCTTGATGAAGCCCACGCTGCGGCCCATTAGAGCGCTCCCACAAATGCTGTAGAGAACAAAGCTGCAAGGCACAAGGGAGCCGAGGCAGGGCTGAGAGATCTGTGTGTGATCCTGCCTCCCTCTGCAGCGCTGTGGGCTGGGCTAGGCTGGGCAGTTCTTTGGCTTCCTGGAGAGGAAAGCCAGATGGAGAGGATTGTGAAGGCAGGAACTGCTCTGCTTTGGATGTGCGAGCTTCAGGGCAGGCAGAAGTTTAGGCCAGGGAGCATGTGACAGCTGAGCGTTGTCCCCTGAGCCACGGCTGCAGCTTTTCTCCCCTTTGTGAGCATCTAAAGGGAAAAACCTGAGAACTGCCAAGGTCACAGCGACCTGCCAGGGAACAAAGGGCTGCTTTCCCTGGGGAGATAAGGACCGGCGGCTCTCCTTGAGGCTCTGCACCTTCAGCCATGGCTCTGGCTGCACGAAGGAAAACTGTGCCCAGAGATAAGGGATGGAAAGACGCTGCCTGCAGCTGCACCCAGGGCTTCAGGAGACCGTGTTTCCTGATGCCCACAGCAGCACCCCTGGACCTAGACCAGGAAGGGCCCCTGGGAAGGTCCCAGGTAACACGGTCAGATGGTTGATCACAGAAGGAACTCGGTTTCACTGCTGGGGCAGGTAAATGCAGCACAAGGGCTCGGCCTGAGCTTTGGGGGTTTGCAGCTCTGGGCTTTGTTCAACGTGGCCAGCAGGAAGGCTGCCCTGCAGGTACCCAGCATGTGCTGAGCAAGGGGGAGCAGCCTGCGCTGTGGTCTGAGCTCGAAGGGAAGGCTGGGGTCTGTTTGGCTGGGAATTGATGCCAAAACAAGAGCCCACGTTGCATGCTTTAGTGGCCTGGCCTTTCCCCTTTACCTCATGCTGCTGGGTACGAGGAGAGTGGCAGATGTCACTGATGCTTTATTTTTAACCTCAAAGCCAAGACTTTTCCTTTCCCTCCCCCGATGCTCCCTTTCCCTTTAATCATTCCAGGTGCTTGCTCCAGAAATTACCAAAATAATCAGAGGGGCAGCTGTCCTGCATAATAAGCTGAGGGCATAACAGGGTGGAAGCGGAGAACAGGGCGGTTGTGAAGACAGATGGCAACTCTGGGTGGAAGCGGCAACGAGGGATTAAAAGCAGGCACACATGAGAGCTTGCACTTTGGGGAATTGGTGTCCTCAGATGACTTTACAGTGCTTTTTAATCCTCCCAAGCCTACTCTGCTTTACCTCAGTGCAGGGGTGTGTTCCTGATGTGCTGGTGGGGTACGCAGCAGCTTTACTTACTGTGAAAAACAGATTGGTCCGTCCGGTCGCTCAAGAGAGGACAGACGGGCTCCAGGCGCAGCAGCAGGATAACCTGAGGTGTGCTGCAGCCGCTGCTTCCTCTGCTGTAGTGTGGGCTGAGTGGAGCAGACGTAGGCTCTGCCACCACAGGGAGCGCAGCTCTGCGGCCTTGGCATTGCGTTACCAGCAGCCAACGCTGCCACAGCTCCTGCCAGCCGCGTTCAGAAGCAGAATGGCCACATCCAGCCTCGGACCCTCAAGGTTCAGCATTAGCGAATTCTTCAATACACAAAGTCAACCCGCATATAAACGAAGCACTGGGAATTCTGCCAATGCTNGGCAGGGAGCGCAGCTCTGCGGCTTTGGCGTTGCGTTACCAGCAGCCAACGCTGCCGCAGCTCCTGCCAGCCGTGTTCAGAAGCAGAATGGCCACATCCAGCCTCGGACCCTCAAGGTTCAGCATTAGCGAATTCTTCAATACACAAAGTCAACCCGCATATAAACGAAGCACTGGGAATTCTGCCAATGCTCAGCCATTTCTAAGAAACAATTCTAGCACTACAGCGAGGCTCGCCGTGTCCACCAGCCACCTCCAGCAGCTAACAGTTCTCGACCGCGTGCCTTCCAGCACAGTTGCTAGCGTCTGCCCTTCACCTGCCTTCCAGAAGGCAGAGCTGGCCCCCACCCCCTTCACTGTACCTCCCGTGGGCATTTTATTTAGACGTTATGGGGAACAGTTGGAGGAGCGAGAGAGAAGCCCACTGCTTAAGAGGCAGCGATGACATTTCTTAACTGAATGTAAGACGAATGCTGTGAAGAGTTACACGGGCCAGCAGCAGGCCCAGTAACTTAGATCGATGTCTAGAATAGCGCTAGGAGGCTAGGTTAGGTTTCAGGAGTAAGGGAAGATGGTGCTTCTAGACACTGGGAGATTGCATCAGCTGCTGGTGATTTATAGACAATTGTTCAGTTTTCGTACTCCGGTCACTATGCTTTTTGTATTTCAGGGGCCTGTCCAAGCGTGCACTGCATACGGGCTCCCTGAAAGTGTACTGAAGCCATTTATCTGTTATACAGTGAACATTTCCAATAAAAACTTGTTTTAATCTTTGTGGCAGTCAGAGCCCTTGTAAGAAATGACAGCCTTTGCTGGGGAGGGGTGGCTGTAATGAGCTCAGGGTGCAGTGCAGCCCTGGAGGGACGAGGCGTCTCACCTGGCTGCCGGCAGCTCCACACCTGGGCCCTGCGCTAGCAGAGATGGCGCAGTAGGGATCGACAGCGGAGGAGCAGCAGCTGTGTGAGCTGCAGCAGCTGCACTGGCAAGACAGTGCCTTCAGTCCCACGTGGAGGAGTGAGAGCAGTAGTTGAAGGTAAGGCACCTGCTCAGGAGCCAGCAGCAGACTGCTCCGCAGCTGCGTTTTGAGAGGCCTTTGGCTAACGGCAGGAGCTTGAGTGCCAGACGTGTTCAGGAGGAGCCTGCTCCCAACCCCTAAAACCCTCTCTTGTGTCCCACAAGCTGTGCAAGCATTCAGTGAAGTGGGGCCTTCATCTCATTTTAAGAATCCTACAGCAAATGAGCTTAGAAAGCATTGCGGCCATCACTTCCAAAGTTTCACTACATCACCTGGCTGAGTTCAGTTTTCATCACAGTGGTAAAATTACTGGCTAAAAGGGTAGGGAAGTAGGATAGGAAACGTCCCTGGGCTGGGTTTATAACGTCGCTAGTGTGTTAACCCCAAGAGGTTAAGCTTTGCCAGAGCTGAACGTGCTGCCTCATTCAGGACGTGGGCGAGAGAAGTGGGTGCCTGGTCCCTGCTGCCAGGTAAAGCTGCAGTCCAGGACATCCCTTTTCCTTGGCAGACGCCAGGTGCCATCCCCTGCTAAAGCAGTGAAACTCCACAACAGTACGCTGTATTAAAATACGTACACTTTAATATAAAGACAAAACTTCAAAGCGTTGTTTCAATTACAAATCAAGGTAAAGACACGAAATTAAGTGGAGGGAGGGGAGAAAAAACTAACATTGTGGAGAATTAGAAAGGCAGGGTGGAAATATATATATTATACATACATATATACACACCAGAAGAACTCACGCTACTTCTATGGAAGATTGAAAGGAACGACAGGACAACTTACCGGTATGAAAAAAAAAAAACAAACCCAACAACAACAAAAAAAAAGATAAATTAGGGGAAGTTTGAATTTTAAATAATTCAGTTTAATAGGCTAAATTATATAAACTAATTCCTATTCACTAGGAAACATCCCATATCACTGTTCTAAGAAAATGGGTTTTTTAAAAAAATCCATTGAAAAATGGATTTTTATTAGTAGTTAAAAGTTTACTAATCAATTCCTGAGCAACAGCAACCTCATAATCTACTGCTTTCCCCATCAAAGTCCCACTCAGCGAGGGCAGGTTCTCACTCCTAAAAAGTTTTAAGTAGAACAGAGACCTAAAAAGTTGGTTTTTAATTTGAAATGGATCGCTTAAAAGATTAATAGGTTAAAAAAGCCAAGCAGGATGGATCAACCCATTCCACCTTCTCCTCATTAACTCCAGAAACAAGACCTTTCTCACGAATGATTTGACTGCACCAAAAAGCAACCAGATGTACCTTGAAAAAAACCAAAGGATCACAAACTTGAGAACTTCAGGGTTAGCACTGTAAAACTTTGAATTTTTAAGACGTGATTTTGTTTTTAGCCTGTAAAAAACTTAAGAAACCTCTTCAGAAAGAGGGTCGCAAATAGCAAATGTGCCAGAGAAGTATTTCCCTTCTGTTTTTTTGTCTTGGGTTTAAACCCTGAAGTTCACAATAGCATCTTTTACTGCAATCAATATTCAGCCTAAATAGATATTTATATATTTATAATGCATAAGGATAAATAAAATATGGCACAACAAAATTTTTAAAACTGGTAATCCATCTTTTAGTGAAAACTTGGTATGCAAGCTACAGAAATGTTGGAGAAAAAAAAAGGGGGGGGGGGAATAATCTTTAACAGCCATAAAACTTCAGATACTCATACACTGACTACGTATCTGTGCTTCCAAACAATCCAATGCTTGTGATTTTTCCTCAGTGCTGCAAAGATAGTTCACAAAAACACTGTCTAGTTTCTTCTCCCCAAAGTGTGATTTAAAATACATAAATGTTGGTTTGCAGTCCACTGCACAACGTCCATTCCTTAACTGAAGAAATCCATCATTTGGAGCTCCCAGTGCTTAATCCTCTTTATGCTTTTGGCTCAGGCATAACAACAAAAGCAGAATTTTTCAAGACAGCCACCTGTGGGAGCTGGGATAACCCTCTCCAAGGAAAAATACATCAATAATCATCAGGTTTCCACACCCTGTACTAAAAGGACTGATTTCAACACAGAAAGCCAATGCGTTATACATAGGACTTGATCGACCAAAGCCACCTTACGTCGGCACTAGGACAGAATTACCAAGTCCTAACGAACGGCTCCTCTGCGAGCAGCACCAGTGATCAGCACCAGCCAGCTCCGGCCCGGGCTCTGGAAGCGTGCATTCATTGTTAGTGCTCGGAGGTGATTAGCACCAACTCCAGACCCGGCTGAGGAAGGAAGGGCCATGGGGAAGCCCGAGCCGGGAGGGGAGTCATGATCAGCAGCTTAAACAAGCTCCCAGCGCTGCAAGTCTCCTCTTCCAGCAATGTGGCAAAACCTTGAGCGGGGCAGGGAACTGCCGGCTGACAGAGCAGCCTTTTGTAACATGAAGGCCCAATCCTGCAAACCTCCCCCACCCGCAGGGCTGGACCCAGACACCAGCCTTGTTCTGCAGAGCTGTCCCGCTGCCTACAGCGGCACGGCTGTTGGGAACACCTGGTGCCAGCGAGTCCCTGCTGCAGGAGCATCACGAGGGCACAGGTCCCACCAGTCCTCGTGCGAGGGCCACCGACGTACCCACAGGAGTCACAAAGAGGCAGGCTCTCTGAATAAACTCGGAAGAGGCGAAAGTGCGTGCTGGCCCTCAAGCTGCTGACGGTGACTCTGCGTCCCACAAAAAACAATCACCTGAACAAGGGCCAAGTGTGCCCCGCTGCAGATACCAGCTCTGCATCCGCCGATGCTCTCCCCTGCCCTGCAACCGCTCAGCCTCTCCTCTGCTTGGACTCTCTTCCAAGTGTAAAAAGAATAGGTGGGGGGGAGCAGATGCTGCTTTCTAAATACACAATCCTAGCAAGAATCAAACCACACAGGTCCCTGGAGGCGACCCCAAGCTGCCTGTCCGTGGCCTCGTTACTCCAGAATAAAAGACCTTCTCCCAGAAAGGGAAGCTCGGCCATACAGGAAGGCTGGGATGAGAGAACCTGATCACCATGGGCAGTACCATCCACCATGGTGTGGAGCACCCCACCTGCAAACGCTGTTGTGGCCCCACCACGTTCGGTCTGAATCTGCGCTGCAATAAAAGCAGGCGAGGCAGATCTGGCTTACATCCACCTCCTTCCTGCTCAAACCCCTCCCGTGTGTTTCCTGAGGCAAAATGACTATCCCAGATATGCCTGTACAGAGAATCATAGAATATTTGGGTTGGAAGGGACTTTTAAAGGTCATCTAGTCCAACCCCCAAAGGAGGTTCAAGAAGCATCACCAACACCGCCTCTCAGAAGGAAACTTGTCCCCAGCAGGGTGAAGGCAGGCACCCACGCGCTTGACCACGCCACGCAGTCAACCCCAACCAGCCACGACGGCCAAGCAGCATTGAAGCAATGCTTCATTTTGAAATGTTATTCAGATGCAACGGAAGAGCTTATCAAGCCTGAAAGCCATCTGCTCAGCAGATTTCAAATGAAGAAGTTACTTGCTCAGGTATTAAGTTTGACTAAACAAAGAAAGGTACTCAATTCTTTGAGATTAAGTAACCGAGAGTGACAAACGGTTCGGTGAGTTTCAGGCTGAGGAGTGTCAAGTCCTGGGGACTTGAAAGCTCTTGATTCACAAAACGGCTGCCCAGTAGATTCCTTCACGATCAAGCGATGCAACCTTCCTGCCTGGGGTACTTCAGCAACCATAGGCGTGATCACAGACTCAACCCTACAAGCCCACCTTCATCCCCACAGGCCCGTCCCGCCAGCGAGCCCTGGCACAGGAGGAATTCAGACCTCACAACCCAGGCTGAGCCCACACCCAGAGCCAAGCCAAAGCCCAGCCAACAGCATGGCGAGCACAAACTGCGAGCTACAAGATAAAGCAGCCATCACCTCTAGGAAGGAAGGAAAGAAGATGGAAGCACAAGAAAGTATTTCTACATTTGTCTGGCTGGGGAGATGCGAGTTCCTGCTGTTAGAAGAAACGAGGTGTGCTCCATCTCTAAACGTCACGTACATCTAGGATGCGCTGCACTCCCTGTTGTCAGCAGCTTCCCCTTCGCTCTCTCCCACTGCATCCACAACCTGAACAGCAACGTGAAGATGCTTCCCAACATTACAGTTGCCCAGACCGATGCGCGCTTTCCTAAAGGGAACAGCCTCGTTTGCACCAAACCAAGAGGCGATGCAGGGACAGCTCGACTTCCCTGTCCTCCGGCACACCAGCTCCGTTTCAGCAACCCAAGCTTCTACGTCCTCCAGCAATGTTTTCCCTCTTTCTCCCTCAGCTACACAAAAAGCAGAGAAATCCGACTGCCGGGTGCCCCACGCACCCCTGGCTAATGGAAGAATTGTTGCTGAATGACTAATCTGCAGCAAATAGCGAGTTTAGGTTTAGCATTTTTGGAGCACGCCCAGCTCCACAGCACGGTGGGTCTCAGTGGACTGAACCCAGCAAGTGCGAGCCAGAGGTAGCAAATCACCAAAAAAGGAAGAGTGCACAAGGCTTGTTCCTCAAGGCTGACATCTAGCAGCGGGGCACAGGTTTTGCTCAGCACAACATTCAGGAAGTTCCTTTTTTTTTTTTTT
>VZSC01004845.1:13822-68114 GCA_013398225.1 Steatornis caripensis
TTTTTTTTTTTTTTTGGCAACGTATGTGCTACAAGATGTATTTTAGCTTCCTGACAAGTCCCTCTCTGGCAGCAGTGGCGTGGAGGAGAAGGAACATGTGCGACAGCCACGAAACAACTGGACCCGGCAGGATGTGGTAACACAGAAGGAATTCCTTTTTGGAACTGGCTGTTTGGCTTTGATTACTCAAAAGTATCTCCAATTATTGAAAATAGGTTTCAGACCTCTGGCACAGCGCTCCTATAGTAGGGTCACGAGGGTCTTATTCTTGTAGCCATATGGATCAGATCTTAACATCTCAAAGCAATTCCTTCAGCAGCCCTACAGCAAGGTAAACGCTCTGCCCGTTTTTGCAGACAGAGAAGAAACAAGTTGAACTTGCCCGAGATTATGGCAAAGCGATAAAAGATCAGGGAGCGGGGAAGATGACACCACAAATGTCTTGGCAACTTCTCCCAGCTAACGCAATCCTAAGACATCAGTCCAAAACCTGCACTTGCCTGGCTTCCCGTCTCGTACTGGTCCCGACAGGCATTAGCTTATCAGGCACCTTCCTGGAAGTGCATCTCAGTGGGGATCACCACGAAGATTCAGATTAGAGCTGCCGCAGAAATGAAAAGCATTGCACTTAAGCAACACATCGGAAGGTGAAGGTGCCAACGGTGCCAGGCGTGGGTGGAAGACACTGGCAAGGCCAGAGCAGCTCCAGACTCCTACAGTGTGGGCTGCCAAGATGGAAACATCGGGCCACTGGGAATGACAGCACTGAGGTGATGCAGAGGTAGATGAAGGCTCGGTTCCAACGGACCCCAGGAGGCAGAAGCAGACGCTCAGCAGTTGGCCGGCAGACTGAATCCCTTTCAAGTACGTCCCAACTACGCGTTCATTCCTGGGTCAGCATCTGGTTTCCTTTGGCCTTCCCGGATGACGGCTGGAGAGTCAGACTCCAAAATGCTGGGTAGTTGAAAACATCCTGATATCTCACGTGTGCTCAGCTACAGTGAGCGGGCTGGTGCTGCTGATCTCCGATGGCTGCGAGCGAGCAAGTCCTGCGACAGACGCCGGCTGACTACCCATCACCAAAACACCCGCTACTGCAGGTGACACTGAGGGACAGAGGTTTTGCTTTTCCACAACACCCACCGGAGAGCAAATGACAAACTCCTCACCCAGGGCCTTTGTTCCAAAGGGTCATAGAATCATTTATGTTGGAAAAGACCTTTAAGATCATCAAGTCCAACTGTAAACCTAACAACACTGCCAAGTCCACCACTAAACCACATTTGACAGTTCTGTATGGCTCCCCAGACAGTGATTCCTGAAGGGTTGTGAACCTTGGGATAAAGCAAGTCATACCCACAACAAGGATCTGGCCATCCTCTTCAGCTGAGGAGAAGTGCCCGGAGCCAGCTGCGTGATACGGGCCTCGAGCAGGTGTTGGAAAGCACGGCAGGTTCAACAGAGCTCTGTGAGTCGGTTCCTTCTCCAAACGGGCATCTTTGCTGGGGTCCTGTGAGCGCCTCGGGCGTGAGCACAAGCGAACCCTCGCCATTCAGAACAAGTGATGGCGGCTGAGTTCTCTCGCTGGATGTCTTCTGTAGTTTGGGACAAAGGGGGGCACAAGAGGCCCAAGGAGCACTGCATCTTGGTCTCTCTTCAGAAAAGGATCTGATAAAAGCTGAGTGATTAAAAGCTTCTAGTTTTGTATTTCCCCTCTCTCTCTCCTTGGGGATGTAAATGATAGGGGGAAGATGTAATTAAGGCTGCTGCCCCTCCAGCAATTGCTCAGGCACAGCCCACCAAGTTAAAGCCTTCAAAGACCTGAGCACTTTGCCATTTGCCGGGAAGGATGCTAAGGCAGCTCTGCAGCTTCCAGTTACCCAAGGATCTAGAAGCAGCTGGAGCTGCCCAACTCCCAGCTGCAAAACATCTGGGTTACATTGTCTTCCTGGATTCCAGGACATACACTGTGTACGGCTTCTACTAGAAGCTACTGGATGTTTCTCAGCTATCACCCTCTGAGCACTTTTGCCCTTTTCCAAGTTTTCCTCTTGCTGTTAGTAACTCAGCAGGGCACACCGCTGTCAAGTCCTCTCCCACAAGCAAAGCAGAAAACAGTTCCAAAACGTCCCTAATTTCCAGGGCTATCAATCCCTTCCCTTCCCAGCGAGTAAGAAGGCAGTTAGATCAACAGTTTCTGCACACAAAGGCTGCCTATGGAAGACACACTTAGGAATCAAAAAAATAACGGCACTTTGTCCTAAATCTCTACTAAGATTTCCAGGGATGAGGTACAGAAGAAAGGGCCTAACTGAAGTCTGCAGAGGGTAGGAGCTGCTACAGCTCCTCAGCCCCACCACTCTCTCAAACACGGCCAGCATGGCACTCGCAACCGTTCCTCCTGGATCCAGGTAGCAGGAGAGAGCAGACGAGGGCACAGGTATCTCGCCTACTTCAAACACAGAGGCAGGAGCCGAACAGCTAAAGCGTTCAGCCCAGCTTTTTGTGACCGCGGGGTGCTCCGTCAGGTGGCTGGTAAGGCAGGGCTCGAGCCCAAGGTGAATGCCCGATTGCTGGAGGTGGGAGACTCATCAGGGAGCGCTAGCGACCTATAACGGATTTAAGGACAGTGAGTCTCTCTGACACAGAGCAGCCAGTGCCACGACTCAGAGCACCGGGACTAGCAGGCAGGTGTTTCCCAAAGCCTAAATGTGTTTTTCTTCTCGTCGTTTTGCTGTTGCAATTCCCCTTCTTTTACTGTAGTTTCCTTTACTGGTGCTTGGTCCAGTCTGAACTAGAGACCAGCGTGATTTCTACTTAATGGTTCATCCTTCTCCTCACTTTGTGCACTCGAATAAATAAGTTTTACAAGTTTACTGTGCATTGTACAATCTAAAAATAAATGAAATAAAGCATATGAAATTTATAATTTTTCATCACATCTCTATAAAATACAGCCGCTGCTCGGGGCGGCACTTTCTGTACACAGAACACCAAGTCACAATACAATTAACTCCACCAGTTTGAAAGTGTGGCAGCACGGTAAGCTAGATTGCGGTGTTTTTGTGAACTACCATTTAGACCTACTTAAAGCAAAGAAATACAAAAGCAAAATGCACTTCGTCAATAAATGTACACGGCTAAGCCATTTCTGAATCAAGTATCAAAACCTTACTAACAAAATACATTGTACTTGGAACAAAAACAACAAGCTGAGAAAATCTGCGACCTGCACCAGTACAGAAGCACAACGTTCAGTCTTCCCCACGTTGGTAGAAAGGGCCTGACCAATACCAGTGATTATGCACCCTGTTCATATGCCAATGACAGCCCAAAACAAGTTACCAGACTAGCTACTAAAATTCACAGTGACTTGAGTGCCACCAGCAACTGCAAATGGCCCAGTGAAGTAGTTTGAATGGGGCACGACTTGAATTTCTCCTGTTCAAACTGTGCCTGCGTCGGCTGAGCTTGCCCGGGCCACCCCAGGTTCTCTAGCTGCCACTGCGGAGGGGAGTACGGAGTTCTTGTTTGTAACGAAGACAATGAAAAACCACCCAGTTAACAGAGCGCCCGGCCCAGTTCAAATTAAAACAAAACATGAGATAGAAGACTGCCTTTCTCTGTAGCTCACACTGCTGCAAACCAAGTGGATTTTGGTATATGAACAGAGTAAGTTGAATAAATAAACTGCAGACCTTTCTGAGAACTGGGTTTGGCATTGGTCAACCCTCCAAATTCAGCACCAAGGATTCAAACTAGAGGCACAGTTCTGACGGATGAAATAGCACCGAGAGGAGGCTCTTTACATCTCTGCTGGTGTGCCAGTCCTTTGTTATTCAGAGAATTTAATAATAAGTTGCATTTATGATTCTAGGTGGAATAAAATAAGTCAAAATTGTTTTCACTTTAAAAAAAGATAAATACTTTATCTAAACTATCAACAATACAAACTGGAGCTTTAAGCATTTCTTTTGCCTTTTTTTTTTTTTCCTTTTTTTCTTTTTTACTCAGATTCACAGTAAATATTTTCTCTGTTGTTTAGGTCTTTTTATATTTATATTTTGTCCAGTAGTAAGAGAGTAGAAACCCCTGCACAGGCCAGGTGAGCACCTTTCAGTGGAAGCCGAGTGAAGTTGGTCCACGTTGTCCTTGCATAGGTCACATTGGGTTGAGGTAGAAATCCTAGTTACCTGCACAACAGGAGGAGAGGGAGAGACTCATCTAAATAAAAGACAAAAATCTGCTGTTTGTTAGATGTGTCAATCATTTCTACATCGCTCCAAGACCTCGTTAGCCAGCAAAGGAGCAGCTCTTGACCGAACCGCAATTAGACAGCAAGGATGTCTCCAAGAGCGACGCGCAGCCCCTCCCGGCTACTACAGTTTTTAAAGCTTTCTGACAGTGTAACCACGTTGAACTCAGTCCTCCTGTGGCTGACCTCGAGTCGGGGGTGGGGGGGAAAGTATTCCCCCAGTCAGTGCTTCACCTTTTTCTAGCACACACTAATCTGCTTTGAATTTTTTATTACCCTGGAGGAGAAACATTATGAGAAGCAAAGCAGTTTATTTTAGCCCCAGATTCCAGATTTCAGTCTTGGCTCGTCAAGGACTCCAAGCACGCACGTTCACACCGAAGTCAACGAAATGGCTCAAGTATTTGCGCTATGTTCAAGAGTCACACGGAGCGGGACCACAACTACGGTACGTCTGTCATACACCACCTCCTGGTAGCATTATTTCTGCTCCTTTGCTCCTCAACCCAGCTTTGTCATTCAGCTGCTTCCCTCCGTATGTCACTTCTGCACCTTCCCTATTTTGCTCAGAACCTTTCTGTGATGGCGACCATCACATCCGAAGGTACAGAGCTCAACACGACCTCCGCTCCAGGTAAGGCACCTGCTTCAGCAGAAGGCTTTCCTACTGTTCTCGCTTGAGTTGCTCACATATACAAAACCCCAAGCTTCACCCTCCTTGCCCCTTCTCCCCCATCTTGTTTCTATTCGGGGTCCTTCAAGCCAAGTCTGTAACCATGTCTCTGCATGCCAGCAGGGACCACGTTACTCGAAACTCTTCCTCAGCCTCACTTTCTCGTATAGACAGACGGAGGTAATACTTACGTGCCTCACAAAAGCCTAATGAGGATTTGTTCGTGTCTGTGGAGCAACTTGATGATGAAGACACTATACGCAATGCACAGTCAAAAGAATCTCTCAGGTGTATTGTAATTGAATCATACGTTTTATGAGCGGCAAAGAGTATTCAACCATATATTGTATGTAGCTTTGGTACCAGTGAACAGCGACAACATCAAAGCCCTACAAGGAAAGCACGGAGCAAGCTCTGGGGCCTAACAGGCTGATTTAACTTTGCAAGCACAAGTTGTTACATCAGGATGCCACAGAGTATTTTCATGAACAACAGTACCCAACTCTGTGGTGGTACACTTTATTCTGGAGATGCTCTGAAGACATTTAAATACCTGCTTCAGTAAAAATGCATACAGTCTCTGGAAACCCTCCTCTCTTCTATGGCCCCAGCCTTTATGAAGCACAGACCACAGTTAACCCTGCAGATTGCCTGTGTTCTCATTCACAGTCTACCCAGTGAGCCAGTGATTGCCAAGTGAGCATAAATACAGCATCTTGTGGTTACTGTTAGCCCTAGCAGGCAAGTCCAATAAAGCTGCAGTGCAGAGATAAATTACAACCCTTCTTTGCTACCCGTGGTTGTGTTTTCCAGTGATGTAGGGGGCACGTTAACTGCAATGCAAGACCAGTGCGTTTGCTCTCCAAGATAAAGCTGCAGCTTGTAACCCAGAGATTTTTAACTTTATGATTATTTAGAGCAGCTGTTGTTGACTGACAGTAAGAACAAGACCACCACGTTGTCACATACAGTCACAAAGCAGCACCGTCACACATCCTAACGCTGTGCGATCATGGGACTTTTGGAGATGCAACAGTCTGCGTCAGAGGGCAAGAGGGGAGGGGGGAATCAAAGTAGGCAACGACTGCTTTCAATAACAGTATAAAACCCTATTTAAAAATAGACATTTCCTCCTGATTACTGATCTTCAGAAATAAACATTTCCATGAAGTGATCTCAACCTGAACATAATCCTAACGTCAGATGAGACAGACCAGAGTTACCATTGTGAGCACTCCTTGTCGAGAAATCCTGACTCCCAGAACAGAGAGCATTAAGACTCTCCATCCTCTGCCATCAGATTTTTCACTTCGCGCATTTTATTAGACTTTCTCTGTTTCACAGAGCCCATCCCCAGCCTATCTCTGAAAAGGAAGAAGCATCATTCAGCATCTTGTACAAAACTCCTCTTTTTTTTTCTCTAGCCTTACCTTACAAAATAAGAACTGTTAGCTAAGCAAGCTCTTTATCGTGGCTTAACCCCAGAAAGGTGCGAAGCATAAGGAGACTGCATGCCAAGTGTAACCCACATAGCGGACGTGCCAGCTGCGTTGGACTGCGTGATCATGGGCGCGGACTGTGCCAGCGCCAAACGGGGCAGAGGCGGGTGATGGACTGTAAAGGAGGGGCGGGAGGTTTTGTGCTGGAGAGAAGCTAGCTTAATAGACAAAGAAGCATTAGCAGATTGGACAGAAGCAGCAGAAGAGGACGGCAAAAAAGCTTCGCCGGGTGGGACGGATGGCAAGTTCTGCAGAAGCGCAGGCTCGGAGTTAGAAGCAAGTAATGGAGGAGGTGGGGGCAATGAAACGTTAGGAGGAGGTGGAGGGGAATGGAAAACAGATTGCACTGGCGCTCTGTTGAGGTGCTGAGCAGATCTAGTCTCACTAGATGTTACTAAATTAGAGGAAGGGGGTGGGAAGGATGAGGATGAGGTGCTGGCAACAGCCTGCAGAGGGTTTAAGCTTAGCACTGTGCTGCTAGAGACAGCACTGCTGCTGAAACTGGCTCCAAATTGATGAGGAGAGGAGGCAGAAGGCACCGCATGGTTAAAAATACCTGCAAACAGGAGAGAAAAACTCAGCTTCAACAGATGGGCTTTGTACAGTCTCAAGTGACGAGAAACAAAACAAAAAAGCAAAAAAAAAGAAAAAGCCAAAATTATAATAGTTTACAGCCCCATACAAAAATATGCAGCATGAGAAGGCAGCAAGCAATGAGAGATAATGGTGCAGGCCAGGAGGTACAAAAGATTTCACTTACCTTTCCTACTGCCAACCTCTAAATGCCACGAGGAAAAATGGTGAGACCCAAGAACTGTCAGTGCTATACCACATGGGTAGACTTTTGATGAGATTACGTGGTCTCTAGAGTTGTGTATCTGAAGGCTCAAACTGCTGCTCTTCCCTCCCAACCCTCCTGCTTTCCCACTTACAGGGCAGCAGAGGGGAGACTGTATTTCCAGCAAATCTACGTGCTGAGAGATGTGAGAGTTAGGATTTCCCGACATGGTGCCTGAGTGATTATGGACAGGTAAGAAAAACTGCCTCGGACACTTAGTAACGGCAGGTTCAGACTATCTTCTAGTCCTGCCAGCTTGTCTCCGGTTTGAGCCACAGAAGCCAAGCCTGTGCAGAATCCCAGAAGCGCAAGGTGCGTATGGCATTGCCCTTCCTGGCAAAGAAATGCTCTTCACGTCCATTCAAGAGCCAGAATGCTACGCAATTCCCAACACCATCTCCTCTGAAGAGGCACTGATGTTTTGCTCTTCCTGGATCACAATAAATCCATTCAAGGCCTAATCTCAACCTTTACTCATGTTGACAAGTTAGAGATCCTTAACTTGGTACCATGACAAGTTAAATCTTTTACCTGCAGGCAGACCTAAGTTGGTTCCAACACAGCAACATCTGAACAAGCATACATTATGAAATCACAAAGTCTGGGTGTATTCTTTCATTAAGGTGATACAACAAGCTCATCTAGTAGACAAAGCTCATGAGACTTCACTGTGGGGAACTGAACTCATCCTAGCATTTCCAAGAGATAGAGGAGACCGGTTATGTGGGACAGATATACTTCGCATCCTGCAGAAATGAAAGGGTTTCACCCCTGGAGAGGCAGTGTCAGACCTTCCTTTAGGCCCTGTCTTATACCAGAGAAAGAGTTCTGCCTACCTCCAACTGTTCCACCTGTAACCCCAGGAGAGAAGTTCCCCATAGTGTGAGAATTAGTCAGTCTGGTTGCAGCTGATGACACGTGGACCAGACTGGCAGCAGCTGGCATTGAATTAAATAAGGACTGCAATACTGAGGAATTTGTCACCGAGTTGAGGTTTGCTTGCAAGGCCATGGGGCCGAGGGGGAACTGTGATCCAGTGGTCAAAGTGTTTAGGAAAGGATGGTGCGTCTGAACAGAAGATGCTGGGTTGCCTGCTGAAGAAACAGCAGTAGAAAGGCTTTTACCATTCAGAAGGCCACCAGATGAAACAGCAGCAGAAATGAAAAGGTTGTGGCCGTTTTTAAACTCCACATCTCGGTCCCTTCCTTTGCCAACCTTTCCGTTATGCTGCAAGGAGTTTTTTTCTGAAGAACCCCCAGTACGAATGCTTATTTCGCTGATCTCTTTGCCTTTCACCCCAGACCGATTTAAGTCTTCTCCTTTCGTGCCGCTGAGGCCTTCGAGTTGCCTCTTGTTCAAAAAAGGATTCGTTTCCGATACCCCCACATCTTTGCTTCGCTGCGACTGGAAACCCAGGGAGCAGTTGGAAGTCGTCACATCCGAAGCCTTATGCGGAAGAGAAGCACCATCGATAAAGCTGTGTAAACCAATGTCAGTTGACAGCCCACCATTGTACGTGAATCCGTTAGTGGAGTTTGTACTAGGGCTGAGCCCATCTGCCCCAGCCGGGGGCATGGCAATGCTTTTCCTTGTGTGTGCTGTGATCTTGGCGTCGATAGCAAGGCCATCCTCGGAGGACGGCCTGAAGGCAAACAGCGAATTCTGGCTCAGAGATGAAACCGATTGCAAGGGACTATCTGTAGTTTTGGTCAGGTTGATGTCAGAAATTGGTGAAAAAGTAGATTTCCATTTACTGCTATTCATGTTCTCGTTGCTTTGTGCTTGTTTCCTCCCAGATAAGCTGCCACCTAGTTTGGAAGAAAATTTATAAATGTCAAAAACCAGCATTCTCTGAATCTGCTCATTATCTTTCAACACCCACATTTTATCAGTCTGTGATTCTATTTCTGATCCAAAGACAGAAATATTTGTGAAGTCACCTAAAGTCCTTAAAATTTAGTTTATTGTTCTGAAAAAGTTTGAGAAAGCTGATCTACTTTTTCCTCTGCAGATCCCTCCCCTAAACCCTGAGCCAGCAAAAAAATCTGGTCAGATCTTTGGTGACCTATGACTACAGAAAGAACTGACCCAAAATCTGTAATTGTCAGCCACCTGTCTTAGTTATGATTATGCAAAGCCCTGGCAGAACTGCGCTCTGCTCAGCAGCACACAAAAGTCTGCTACTAACAACATCAGTCAGTGGCAGACACCCATTCCCACATCCAACCATTACAACAAATAAGTAACCTTCCTCACACTTACCATTTTCAACAGTCTTCTGTGGAGACTTGCTTTCCAACGATATTGTTGCAATTTTCCTCTCAATTCTAAAGGGAAAATAAAAAGGTTATAGAGCTCAGTGCAGACCTTTTGTTGCGCATTTACCCTCATGACCTGCCTTCCTCATGTTCACGTCTTAACAATTGACTAGAGTATATAAAGCCAAGTCAACTAGAAAGCTGTTATGTTACTAAAGGAACTTAAAAGCATTAAAAAATCCATGACTTAAACTTTAAGCAGAAGCTAATACAGAATTATCGCTCTTTGCTGAGATTAGTGCATACTCAGAGGACTTCGTTGTTGCTTTTCTTTCACAACAAGAAGTAGGCTGTTGCTCGCATTTCTGTAGTGGTTACTTTTCCAGCACCTTAGACAAGACAAAAAATTGCACCCCGCAGGCAGTCAAAGGGTGGCAAGTACTCAATTTTCAGAGCAACACATCAACAGTTTGGGGCAGGAAGTGAAGAATTTTGAATCAAGTTGAAACTGGGACTGAGCAGGAGACAGATTCTTCGTTAAAGGTTACACACATGGCCTCAGTAATCCTACAAAGCAATGTAGTAAAAAAAAAAAAAAATCATTTCTACATTAATTCTTTCAGGCCAGACACTGTCACGGCCTTACAAACATAGCAACAGTAGGTTACCACATTCAAGTATGACTTCCTAAATACCTTCCCTATTCACCGTTTCAGCCGCGTAAGAGGCTTGGCATAATGGAATCAGTCTCCAAGCAAAGGGAACAAAGGCGGCTTAACACGCCTCTCCAGTTTAGAGCACCGTTATCAGCTCTCAGAGAAATCTCATCCTGAAACCTACGCCTGTGTATTCACCTGCTGCTATTGTGCTCATCTTCAGATCCCTGCTCTTCATCTGATGTTAGAGGAGAGTAATGAACGCCATTGGTCTGAGTGAGGGGCTTTTCCTTTTTCAGTACCGGGGGCTGGTCATTGTCCTGGTAAGGAACAGGAGAGTTCTTCAGGGAGTTTTCAGGAGAGGAAATGGCTGTTATTTCTAAAGGCTGGTTAATGTTATTGACCTGGGCAAGAAGGAAAGAAAGCAGTTACAGATGGGAGTATCCCTTTAGAAAAAAGGCATCTAGTTAAGGGTATTGAAAGCAGGATTAACTTGCTCAGCTTTCGGATATGCCAACAGCTGCTTGCTTAGCACTGCTGTTGTTATAGTCCACCATGCTGCATTAGAGGCTGGGATGGAAGCTTTAATATAATTTGGAAGATAACTAATTTTCATTCTTCCATTTCATGTTTAAACACAGAAATGAAGACGTGGGATAATTACTTTTTTTTTTTTTTTCAAACTACCACTGTAGGATCACATGAACACAACTTGTATAGCTGGCTTAATTATGCAAGAATGCCATATGCTTCTGGCACTCTAATGCTATTTAGTCAATCTTCGTTTAAACTATTTTCAAAATATTTAACCTACAGCCTAAAAATCAACTTCTCTGCAGAAACAAGCTCTTTGTCAGAAGGGAAGAGATTATTTTTAATTTTGAATGCTCTGACAGCAAAGAACTCTTTGAAAATGTTCTACCTACAGAGAAATAGTTCACCAACTTTTCGGCAGTTCTCTCACCTCTCAGAGGGGCCATTTTCACAAAGGGTTTTCACGCCTGTTCTAGCTGCTAGAACTGTAACAGCCTGAGAGGATGCTAAAGAATAGAACAGTTGAAGCTTATTTCGAACTCAAAGAGCTTTCCCAGGCCCTTCTCTCTCACTAGAGCTCTTCATTTTTGCCCTTACCATGGAGTTGATATTGAGCGGTGAACCTGATGGTTGCGTAAAGAGTCCAGACACAGCAGGTAAAGATTTGCGTTTAGGGGAGACCCCGGAGTTCCCGCTGAGATTCCCAGTGGAGGATCTCTTCCGTCGGCCTCGCTTCTTCCCATCCTGCGCGTGTGCTTGGCCACAGTCCAGCCGAGCGCTCGTGGGCAGAGGACTGTGCTTGTTGGAAGGGGATTGTTTTACATGTCCTGTATTAGGAGAGATCGTAAAGATGATTCTTCTCTTGGTCTCGTTCTCAGGATCTGAAAACGCTGCATCAGACTGAAGATCCCCCTTTGTTCCTTCGGCAAACATCTTCTGAGCATCTGCATATTGCAATACCCCTACCAGGCTCTGGGAGGTGCCATTTAACCTGGGGCTTGTTGAGTGCTGGTGAGCAGGGGAGTTTTGCCCAGAGTTCCTTGACTGCATCATTAGCAAAGGATGTTGTGGAGTGGAACTCCGAGACCCTACTGAGTTAAACAGACTCCCAGAGTCGTCCAGAGCTGCCTGATCAACACTATGGTTAAGATGGGCCGGGCTGTTTGTAAGATTTCCATTGACTGCCACGGAGCCAGAAGAGTAAGAAAAACCTGTTGAAAGGGAAAGTATACATCATTGCTTCTGCTGAGTGATAGTTCACAGTGCTAGATTTCTGGGATGACCTGGAGTGGTTTCAGCTCTACCTGCGTTGGATCAGCCAGTGGCCGTGTGTTACACAGGGAAACTGCACAGCTGCTTTTTACACAGTGCAGTCGCAAGCGTGGCTCTGCGTGCTGATGGTTTCCCTTAGGGGTTAAGGATTTTCACTGCTCTTTTGCCAGTTGAGGAAAATTCATGTGTTATATGGAGATATTTTACACTCTACCCAGTTTTTAAACAGAATTCAAGTGTAAATTTCTTTCGAACTATTACGCCTTTTGAAATGAGGGCTCCTCTACTCTCAACTCCTTTCTATAGCCAAGGAAATAGACGGCCAAATTCAGTCCATTTCCTTCCCCAAAAAAGAAGGGACTGTGTCATCTATATAGCCCACCTCCTTCTCAAAATTAAAGAAAAGGCTGTGGCTTAGGGAGTGAGAGGGGATCTGCAAAGAAATTGTGAGAGAAGAATGCCGCATGGGAGGAAGCTTGGAAAGGGAATTAAGTATTTGTCATGGTGTATCATAAATGGGTTTAGTGCTCTAGTAAGGCCTTGTCTCTGGGCCGTCTAAACGACAGGGGTAGAAGAGAACATGGTATTGTTTTACAATATGTTTTTTTTAAATACTTCATTGATTTTATAGAAAACTGCAGCCAAGCCCTTCTTTGCAAAACAGATGCAAGAAACAACACAAGCCCCTCGAGGTGGTAAACATCAAGAACAAACGTATGCTCTGATGAGGGATCAGCTGTAGAATAGCTTCTGTATGCTAGAACCTACTTTTCCTGGTCCACAGCATTTCCACATCCCGAATAGCCAAAGGCCACTATTTTCAACACACGAGCGAGTTCAGAAGCAATGTCTGCACTTAAAGGTATCCCTACCCTCTCCCATTCGACACTTCTTCCTACCCAGATACTTATGCCTTACAACTGCTCATGAGACATCGTTGTGACCTTCATCAAGATATTAATTTTGCTGCTAAAAGACTCCACCACCCTGTAAAATAAAACTTTTAAAGCCAAATCATCAGCTCATAGCACTTGCAACTGGTTTGCCACATCGTAAAGGTAGGAATCTCTTAATCCACAAGGAAGAATTTTAAAAAGCAATTATTTATTTACACCACAAGGTGCTGCAGTTCAGGTGAAGCACGTCAAACCAACACTTCATGCCAGAATGCATCCAAGCTGTAGGCACGTACTGTCCCAAAACATCACCATCCACAATTCCTTGGTCTCGTTACAAAACACACGTTTATCTAGCACTCTACTGCCTGAATGACCTGACAAGAAGTGCTCGGAAAACTCAGATGCGTGCCCTTGGGAGTGCTGTCACGACAAGACAGCGCACCTTAGCATAGATGAGGCTGTTACCTGAGGTAGCCAAAGCCAGTGGCTTGTTTCCAGCAGCATTGCTTACACCATTATGAGAACTAGCACCAATCTGCTTTTCAAGTGTCGATGAGTCTCTACTCTGATGAACTGGGCTAGGTGTGCTTCTCTGGAGGGAGAGAAACAGGCATTTTAGTACAGGAAGGATACTCAAAAGTCAACAGTTTAAACAAAATTCACATGCATTGGTAGATCTACCAAGGAAAGTGCCTCTGCTTCCTAAACATCCTACATTTTGCTTGTTTTGAGAAAAACACAGATCAGCATGTTACGGGACAAAAATAAACACCGTGATTAATTATACTGCAAGAGTATCTAGCACACAACAGATACTATGCAGATAGAGAGAGAATAGGCTCATCGTCCCAGAAAGTTTAGACTCAGGACAGCACTACAACCAGAGAACGAATGCCTCACTCCACTGTTTCATGGGCAGACGGAAAGGAAACAAATGGTTGTATCACATCCCCAAGCCCGTGCACACAAAGTTCCTCAAAACAACCCCAAACTGAACATGAAATGCATTAGGCCATGTTCTCTGGTACACTGTCTGAGGGTATGATCAACAAGCAGTGTTTTCCTAAAGCAGGCAAAACAATTGTGAAATGGTAGCCTGAATAAACAATGTGTTGAAGTGAGAGATGCCACCCCCAGCATCCTCTGAGAGGACATACGATTTCTGCTCGGAGCTGGGCAGACCAGAGTTCTGCTAAAACTAGAAGTCTACAGCTGGAAAAAGATAATGGATTCAATACTATGAAACAACTCCAGCTTTCCAAATATGGGATTGTAAGGCAGGCATTTGTGGATGGATTCTAAATTCACAGCTCTCATGTGAAAGCAGCAAACGCTTCTCAGTTCTCTAACACCTGTGTTACAAACATTTGTGAGAAACTGCATCAGGCTTTTTTAAACTCCTCTGCCACTGAGAGTAGCATGGACTTGCCAGGGTCTCAAAAAGACACGGCCCCAAAAGTTCTCTACTGCTCTTTGCTGCTACAAAGCAGTCACTCGCACATCAGGTATTACAGCCTCAAGGTGCTATTTCAGTTCATCCTCCACTGTGACAGACAATTTTGAGATGACCAAACTGAGGCAGAAGAATTTGTCCCCTAGGGTCATGCAAGAAGGCAGGGTCTAAGAACAAACCGACATGAGTGATTCTCTGCTTTCACTGCCGTGAACTCTCGGACTCCGCTCCTTTTCCACCCAGCCAGACGTTTCAAGACTAGGATCTCTTGAGGCATGTACTTTACTTTCCTTTCTGGCTTATATATCACCACCCCACAAAAGAGTCAAAATTGACAGAGTGACTACAAGCCAAGAGGTTGCATCCCAACAGCAGCCTCCCCCGAAGCATCAGACACTCAAGATTAGCAACCCACTAAGGATTCTGGTGCACAGCACCCCGTTGCTGCCCACTGCGATTTTAGTTAGGGATGGAAAGTGTTGACAATCCCTTACTCACCACCTTCTCAACACGGCTAGGTAGGACTACGCTGGCCAGAGGGATACTAACAGGGAGTTTATTGGGCTGCACTGTGCTGAGAGGAATACTGATAGGTAAGCTGGTGATAGTTTCTCCATTACTCACAGAGGTTCTCTCTCTCAAAACCTGTAAATGCAAAAGATAAGGTAACGTTCTTATCTGCACGCTATTACTGAAACGGCTTATTAAACTAATGGTAACCTGCTCATTTACATTTTGTCCACCCCACTTCCCTTTTCTTTAAAAAAGAATAATACGATTAAGAGCAATGACTATATAGCAAAGACAGAGCATGCATGGAGCAGCTTTGTTACCAACACCGGTCTACTGGGACAGCAATATCCAACAGCACAGAAATATGTAAATTAAAGCTACTGCTGGCCCCAAGCATAAGGAAAAGCATGCCTTAGGCAAGCTCATTTCCTAGCGTCTTTGTCAGAGCTCTGTGAAAACCACTCATCTGACAGCATTCATATCCTGAGGCCCTCTGTACACAGATGATGTAGTAGCCAGAAATCATTTCCATGGTAACCTATTGGAGGGCACCTGCTTGCTCTGAAATGAGCACCAATATGATTCATGGCTGGATCTATTATACGGACAATTTTTTGTTATTTTTGCTTTCTCAACTATGAAAGAGCCTACTTTTCAAGTTCAAGTAGGCATGTGCCAGGTTAAAAAGAAGTCCTACTGCACTACTGGCATAGTTCACATCCTTCTTTTCATTATACCACACCTACTGTATTTTGTGTTATTTCCCACGCCAAGCCGACCACAGAAAGGAGCATGCCTGTATCCCCTCGTTTGGCCATCTTTTTCTTTGATCTACCAGGTGTAACATCTCTGCAGTCGAGCACAATCAGATCTCTTACCTTCTCTCCTGCAATTGGTAAGGCCGCTGGGGAAGAGGGCCGAGTTTCCTGAGGACTCAGCTTTATGCCATTTGAAATACCAGGGCTTGGATATGTAAGGCCATTCTCTTTGACATGGTCAGCTCTGGAACAGAAATGTAGGATTGTCAGAACACAAAAGCTAACAACTTCTCTTTTGCAAGGAATTCCTGTACAAAACTCAAGGCACGGCACCACCTTATTTACCCAATTAAGCTGTAAGTGCTGGTTTTCCTGACACAAAACTTTTACGAGTGTATAAAACTCCACTTTTAAAGATACTTTTCCCACAATCCAAATAAACCACTGTTACTAAAACCAAGCAAAAGTACCACCCCTCCTTTCCCACCCCAGGAAAGGATCACTCTTACCTCTGAATCTCATTAGTTGTTGCTTTTCCATTGACCGCATGGTCTTGATTCAAGTGTCTCCTTAGTGCTATTTTAGCTGGGGAAAACCTGGTATAATCAGGTAAGGACAAGTTTGTCATCTTGTCTGCCTTCTGTCTGCTGCTGTGGTTTGGGGTACATGGAACTATTTCTTGGTCCAGGTGAGAGGTCATGTACTGAGGGGTGCTCTGCTTGGAAGAGGGCCTGCTAAAAGCGTTATGAATTTCATAGGGAGTAGCATGGCCGTTCATGGACAGTTCAGGGCTCATGCCATTGATGTGGGGCACAGGAAACTTGGAGCATTCAAGCTCCAGCTGGAACCTGCTGTGATCAGCCTCAGGATCACGGCTCAAATGGTTTTTATTGCGTAGCTGTACTGACAGTGACTCATCAGACGGCGTGTACGATTTCAGCTGCATGAGCTCCTGCTGTCTCTGACTTTTCTCAAGTTCCACAATGCTGATCTTTAAAAGAAGAGAAGGACGATGATTAAAGACCACACTTAATAATTCTATCACATTATGAAGTTTTGCCTTGATATGCTTCTCAGGAAAAGCGGCCCCATTTCTGGGAACAATGCAGAACAATTGGCCCACAATTTGAGAAACAAATTTCAACATGCTGCTCTGAGCCTGAAAGGCGCAGGTAAGGGGAATGGCTCAGAGACTCTTAGAAAGCACCTTTCAGATCTTGAAAGCAAACAAAATATCTCCAACTTATACAGAGAGCACAGACCAACTCAGTACTGCCAGTCATTGAAGGAAACAGTCACTTCATGTCAAGGCATCCAGCAAAAGGCTGGATTAGCTCTAGTGCTATCTCACAGGGAAAGAAAAGTTCTTCAGTTACAAGAGTTTAATTTCTTTTCATTATAGTAAGTGCCATTCTGTGGGAACTGATTCCTGAATCAAGGCGTCAGAGCACACAGAAGACATTATCATGAAGCCACACGTTATGCAAACAAGCAGGACCTTTCTTTTCACCAAGTCATGCTTTTTAATTATATTTCATGATAAACCATGATTCCTTCTTCCACGGCATTACCAAGGAATCAGGTCATAGCATCTACTTCCTTTAAAAGCTATCCACATCCTTATTCTTCAAGTTTACTAAAAAGATTAGTCTCCGGGGGCATCTAGGGGGAATTAAAACAGCCACCTAGCTTATCCTTTAACATCACATTTAGTCAAATACCCTTAACTGGCCCATTGCCCAAGAGCTACCCAAAGCTGGTGACTCTAGATTTATGTCTTGCTCTCTACCTGTAATTCCAAACAGTGCTTTTGTTTCTCAGAAATCTGATTCTTCAGCGCCTGCTTCTCTTTCAGCAGGTTCTCCAGTGACAATGTTGACCAATCCAGCTTCAGTTCTTCACACCGTGCCTTAAGCTGCAAAAACACAGGATAAACAGATCAAAAGACAACTTTCACCACTTCACACCACGCAAGGTGCAAGCTGAAAGCCATGCACCTTTCAACTGGATATGTGCAAGAAGCTTCGTAGCCCATCGAAAACTCCTCTCAGCTTAAGCCAACTGCCACTAAGATGGTCCTGTGGTCACCACACAATGTGGCAGGAGGTGGCCTGGTTCCTTCTAAAAATAGTACTATCACCCAGACTCCCTAACCACTTCCACACCCAGATTTCCCCCTCACCTACCTTAATAGTTTGAGTCACCAAGATGAACAACACAAGACTTACGGCTACCACAAACGAAGCACTGTACACACTTCTTGCCAGCGAGATCCAGATTCAGTGACAAGTGCACACACAGGTGCACAGCCACTTATGGGACAGAGCTGAGGCCAGAGCCCACTGTCACCTCAGCATTTTCCCCCCATCACTCTTCTCTGTTACAGAGGAGCTACAGCAGCTGGATGATTTTTCCTTCGTTAAGATACCCTGAACACAGGGGCAGCCCTCAGCTCATGACCTGTCCTCCTCACATAAACGGAAGCATCACCCTGCTGCTCAGGCACAAGCGTTGTACACACCAGCTGTAAGCTCTGGTTCCTGAGTTCGCTGTTATCCTTCTCCAGCTGTTTCGTCTGTTCTTTCAGTTGCTGATTGTGAGCAGAGATTTCCTTCTGAGCCTGGATCAGGTCATTATATGTTAGAGCTTTAACTCCCAACTACAAGATGAAGGGTGAGAAGGAAAGAGATCATTTAATGAGGTCTTGACACCTTAATACCAGATGACTGCCGCGTTCAAAAATGACATTGAGTTGATCCACAGAACTTACACGGCTCACAGGAAGTCCCCCAGCACTCTCCAAGGCACTTTGCCATTGCTAGGGGATAACAAGGAAGGACAAAAGCAGCTCCCTTGGAGCTGCTGTTCCAGCACTTCAACTTTAAAACTGGCATTTAGTTTCCTGCCAGCCAAAAGAGCACCACTTTTGTAGAGAGCCACCACATTTCCTTCCGCGCTTGGGCACTTGCATTGGCAACACAGAGTTTGTTCAACCAGCAAAGGATGCATCCTTCACTAAAACACCTCAGTGCCTGTGGGCTGTCACCCCGTTCCCTTCAATACAGAGTGGCATGCAGCAATTTCAACAATGAAGATAAAACGTAACCAAAGAGCGATACAGATTCCACATTATTTAGAGCCATCTGCTGCAAAACAGAGGCTGAAGGCCTAAGACTACTCCGGTCTTACTTATTTTTATCAAAACTCTTTGCATGCCGATGACTAACAAGCATCCACTTCCACCAGATCAGGGCTACCTCATCAAGTTTCTGCTGAAAAAGACGTTTGATTTCCTCTTTCTGCGCCTGGCAGTGGGTGAATAACTGCTGTGCTGTCCCCAGTAGCTGAGCATTCTTTTCCTGGAAGAGGAAAGAATGAGAAAACATACTTTTAGCACTGACTACAGCATGGTCCACCTTAGTAAGATGTTTACATCTAGTTTGTATAGTAAGTTGGGAAGGAATCTGAGCTCAGAGGGGAGATGTATGAACGATTCCAGCTCTGTCTCAGATTTCTGTGAGCCTGTGTTTGTTAGCGTTCAACACCTGGTGAAGCTAAATAAGCTGAAAAGAGCTTTTAAGTGCTTTTTTCTGCTATATAGTAAAACATAATCAGGACAGACAGTCTTAAAAATTCATTTTTATCCTCCTAGCTCATTGTAAAGAAATAGTAATAATCGCATCCTATAGGGCAGCAACGGAACTGGAAAAGATTATCTGTATGAAATCTGTTACTAAAGTGGGAACAGAATCTAACCCTCCAGAGTCCCAATTCAGAGTTTTCCTACACAATACTCATGGAAGACATGCAGTAAATGAAAACACACTGCGGGGGAGGTAGGAGGAAAGTCATAAATAAGCCAAGCCACTCATACTTCTAATGCCAAAATTACTTCAGTGGGCCACCAGACCCTTCCACTCGCAGAACACTTCCTGCCCGTAACATTCCTTAGCTAGATACTTGCTTACTCACTTCATGGTCATGCACTATGTGAGCAGCACAGGGCAAGGATAGGACTGGCTAGAGTCTCATTTATTCAGTTCCCAATTGAAAGATGAGTGCAGCAAGATGAATGGGCTCTGGAGATTAAATTTTTCTCCAACTTTTGCTGCTGAGGCCAAACAGGAATCGTGCAGAAACTGAGCCATCACTCCAGAAAAAGTGGAGGACAAGAGCGAGGAGCACCTTGATTTTCCTAGCAATCCATTCACGAAGCGAAGCAGCAGTGCTGGCAAGTTCCATGTGTGTGAGAAAACACAGGACCTGGCACACGGCTCTTGTTGCCTCTCATGCCAATGACTTGGGAAAACAGTTGAGTCACAGCAATGCTAAACGGACTGCCATAGGTGATGCTGAAAAAATCATTTATGCTTTCAACATCAGTCATTTCATTCAGCCTTTACAAGCAGCAGAGGAGCTGACAGCTCCACCTAAGGGTAATCTGGTGAACTATCGGCCCACAGAACATTTATTTTTAAATCTTATGACAGAAATGTTCTTTAAGTTGTACCTAAAAAACCTTCATGTAAGAGGGAGTTATTAAATATAACATACAACAGCACTTCATCCAGAAGAGTTCTGCTTCTGAAGTGTAACTTGCCATGCTCTCAGTCTAACACTCCATTAAAAAATTATTTTCATACTGAATTCCTCATTTCAACGTCTTCAAGCACAAAACAGCTGGCAGACAACAGCACGAAGCAATCACTTTTCCACACTCTCAATTTACACTTTCAGTGCACGGCCCAATACTTGCACGCTATCAGTTCTCACGCTATTTTCTGTGCAAGGAGTTAAGTTAACTTTATGCTGACTTCCCTGGCAAACACAGAACAAGCAGAAAAATATGCTGCCTAAGGAAAAAGTTGAAAATTCCAAGTGCTGTTTAACTGTGAAAACAAATGGAAACAACCATAGGAAAAAGGTTTGCACGAACACCACGTCAGCATCAACCAATTCTCAGTAACGACTGGGGTGGCACAAGTTAGCCTCTCTCATCTGGAAGAAGAGTTCCCATTATGAAAAACCCCAGGAACCAAGGCTACAGCTTTATGCTGACACTTTCACAAAGGCCACAGAGCAAAGGAAAGCTTCCACGGGGGCTAACAAAGGCTAGAATTGGCCAGAAGTTAAAGATTATTGTCAAGCTCTATGGGGAAAGCTTCCTCCATAGAAGTAGCAAGCACAGTCTCTCTCACCAGGACTAATTCATAAAGCAATTAAAGCAAGACGAGAGGAAAAGGTGTTTAGCTGGTAAATCTCCCCCCTCTGCTGGGGAGATGGCTCCATAGCAGAGAAAAATGCCACACTTCACAGCTGCAGGCTTTTCTTCGCCTTTCCACGTATTTCAACCCACGACTTGGTAAATTTACACTTTGCCCACCAGTGCAATCTTAACATATGAAGATTATCAATGCTCAGGATGCTTCAGGAAGTGAAGCACTCTTAAGTCAGTAATGACAGTTTGGATTTTTTTACTCCCATACTTTGATTTGTTACAAGTTTCACGAGGCATCCTGATGCTAGAGTACTCAATTCATTTAGGCTTTCCTACAGTGGGAAAAGAACACCATGTCAAAAACCAGAAAATTCCAGCTCCAAGGAATTAGTGTCTGTGTGTTCTTCAAGAGAGTCCTCATTCGAAGTTGCTACAATCTTCAGCTAGATTCAACACAATTTAATAATCTAAGACCAGTTTGACTAGCAGCTGGCAGGATGCATCCTTGCAGGGAAGCCCCTGTAAGCAGAGTGGGAATGTCTTCAGGCGGTGCATACTGCTGGAGAGGTTGCCCACCACCTCTTGCTCCTGTGACCCACAAGACATTTAGAGCAGAAAAGCAGCCGCCAATCCCAAACAGGAAGAAAGGACAGGGTTCAAGACACCAGCTTCCTGCATAGATATTCACATCAAAATAGAGAAAAAGCCACAAATACTGAAGTAAGAGTTATCAGGTGGAGGGGCACCAGAGGGAAGACAGGAGGTGCATCCCTCCCAGTTCGCAGATGCGGAATTCAAGCACACAAAGGACTGACCGAGTTAGCAACAAAATCTCCAGGTACAGTCATTCAGCCTAAACATTACTCGTGTAGAGTCTTTGTAATTGGCCTGGTGCAGCACTGGTGTTAAGTGTACACAATTCCAATCTCCAGCATTTCCCCCCGCACATCTAAGGTGTCTGGTATCTGGTTTAGAAATGTTAAAAATGAGCCCTACCTTTTCCTGCTCCAGTAACTGTTGCAGACTTGCTTTATACTGCGGAGTTTTCATGTATGCCATGAACTGCATGTACTGGATCTTAAAAGAGTCTGCAAAATAAATAAGGAGATGATACACTTCAAGTGAGAGAAAGTGCAATGCTCGCATTTACCCCTATTCGCCCCCTTGACACCTCTCCCCTCTTTGCTCTCTCTTGTTTTTTATTTGGACTGTAAGTCAGACCAAGCCATTAAAGATCAATTTAGAGCATGATGAAAATCCATCTTCTGATGCAAGCTGAGCTCTTGGATCCATTAGCTACTTATAGCAGGTACCCCAGTGTCATGACAACACATTCAAAAAGGCCGAGGAAGATGATGTGTGCTAATGGTGTGTTTGCATGATGAAAGAGGAGTTGAACAGCTTTTAAGGCACTGTAAGTAGAAATAATAAAAGAGATTAGCTGTAACAGCCAAAACCAGCCCTGAGCTCAGAGCACTCATTCTCCCAGCGTCACAAGCCAGGGCTTGCTGCACTCCTACCTCCATACAGACAGATGACAAGCTCTACACCCACATTTACTCTACCCTCCAAGAAGCACTTGCTTCTCATTGTCCTTCTATCTCCCGCCTCCCGTTATGCAGTAAACCTTCCTTCTCCTCGGCCCGCACCACTGGGCCCCTTTCATCATAAAGCCAACCAGGTGATTAAGTCCAGTCTGCTGCAACCACAGGCAGCCAAAACACGTAATCGATGGCATACAGACTTTTGCAGCAAGGTTTACTCTAGACAAGTGTCATTCTCCCTATTCCCCACATCACCCTGACATGAAACATCTCTCTAACTCACACTTTTTCTCTCTCTTTCTCTGCAGTAAGAAATCAGTCATAACTGTAAGACAGTACAGCAAGAGAGCAGGAGTTAAGGACATCGCAGATGCCCTTGGTCTCTACATAGAAAGCAACATTACATCAGATTCCCAGATGATCCTGTCCTGGCTCGTGCCCAGTGCCAACAGTCAAAAACAGTTGCGGGAGTTGGGGGGCAGAACCAGAACTCAAAAAACCATCCTCCGAGTTTTTCCTTAAATCACCCCTTGCATGTGGAGTGTATTTTCCAACCACACCACCTTTGTGACCTCACAAACTCCAACAACATCTCATTTACTTTGCTCTAAGTTTTGCAGAGAAAATGGAGTCGTGTTCTTCAAGATTGTATCATTTAAACATAAGAGGATGGTTTCATTTAAAATAAAGTTATTTCTGACTAGCCATTTCAATTTAAAGTTATTTTGGATTTCTGCTAAACCCGAGCTTATTTCCTTTTGTGCCAAATGAGAGCTGAAACAATGTCAAGAAACAAATGCAGACCAAGACATCAACTTCAGCAGCAAGCTAAAGGAGACCTCGTGGCGATGCCAATAGAAGTGGGGCAGGCGGGGGAAGATGGGGTTCTCCTGTTCAACATACAGCTTCACCAAGTGGCTGTCTAGTAGTAGCCCTTTGATTTACCGTATGTTCAGAAACCTCAAAGCAGAGGTCCCCAGGACAAACCCAGTGACAACATTTCAGTCTTACCTAGCAGCTTCTGTAGTGCAGGTGGGGTAGGTGTCACCAGCAGCTGGTTAGATGAATGCCGTTGCACTTTAGGAGGTAGTTGGTAATATGGACTATGAGGTGACTTGTATGCATCTAAAGAGAGAAACAAAGATAAACTTTCCAATTATAAAGTCAGAGTGTCTGGCTTTCAGCAGAGTAGCTTTACCAGTAGAAAGCACGTTAGTTACAACACAAGATCCAGTAACTCAGCTAGACCAACACACTGCAACAAACTGTTTGGAAGGACATCTACAATTTATCCTTAGAAGAGCAGCAGCAGGGACAAGCAATCAGACACAGCTCAGCTCCAGCTTCTGGCCAAGCACCTATCGACAGATTCAATCACCAACTTCTCTCAGAGGCACATCCCCTCCTCAAGGGGAGCTTTGCTTTGGCGGCAAGGGAGAAGTTATGACACAAAACCAACCTAAACCCAGCAATAAAGGAAGAATGACCTCCATGCATGCATTCAGAGCCTCAGATACTTATCTAGGCTGACATGGCAGGTGGATGCTTCTTCCACTGCCAGCCTTGAACTCACCCTGAGGAGAGGATGAAGATGTCTGTGAAACAGTTTGGGCATGCAGAAGTTCTAGTGCAGTTTGGTTCTTCTTGGTCTTGCGCTCTGTATTTGCAGTGTTCATTTTCTTGGGACGTCCTCGTTTCCTGCCTGCCATTTTCCTTCCTTTTTTACTTAGCTTTTTCTTGCGTGCTTTGGAGGGAGATGGCTTTTTAATAGAATTTGCCCCAGCCTTTTCTTCTTCAGCACCAGAATCCTAAGAGATTTTTTAAAAGTCAAAAGCTCTTTAGTCACTTCTATGTACATATGCAGCATTCCTTCTAAGCAAGCATTAATAACTGTGTTTGTTTAATAATTTTATGAAAGGACACTGATGCCTTATAGTTAAATAACTTGCCAGTGAAATCAACCTACTTGGGACAAGAGCTGTGCCCAGCACTCAAGAAGCTGTGCTAATTCTCTTCTGATTTACTCATTACAGAAAAGGAAATCTGTAACTGTCGTCTAAGAAAAGCTGGTTGTTCACCCTGTATTGACTACATTCTTCAACTGAATTGCATTAAAAAGTCAAAGTACATTCAATACTTTATATTTTTGTGCATGAGCAGTCACTGCATTTCTAACAGTATTACGCAACTGAATGAGAAAGGAAATGAGTCTTTGCAAAACAGACTCAGCACACTTTGAACTCCATTCAATGGGTAATGACTCAGGGAAAGCTCTGCAAGCTGGTGCTGAAGGTAAGCGAGGGTGGACAACCAACTGTTCTATTCATCTTGCTTTACTTTTTTTTTCCAGAATTAGTAATGTAACTCTCAAGCACAGCTCTTATTAAATCACTCCATCATATTTTTGCCCACAGCAACAGCTATAGCAGTTTACACGTTCAGATCGCAGCCAGTCTTCTTACAGAATGACACTCACGCACAGCTAAAGAGAAAACACGTTTAGTCTATGAAAATGCAGGATGTTCACCTTGTTTTCTTGAACCTTCGTTGGAGTAGTTGTGTTGCTCTTATTTTCTCTTTGTTGACGACGTCTAGCTGCCTCTTGTTCCTCCTGGACAAATGTTTTAAAAGACTTTGTAATTTGGTCATATATTTCTCACGTTTTAATACAGGTCACTGTGTTTCCCAGCTTAGTCTTCTACAAGAGCTAGGTCTAAGTGCTCTTATTATAAAACATCTAATTAAAAAAACCCTTTCGTTACCAGCAAGGGAAAATCCTACCCTGGCTCGGGCAACACTGGGTGGGAAAAGGAAGATAGGTAAGTGCAAGTCACCCTTTCGTACGCATTACCTACTACAATGGTTTCAAGCATGCAGCCACAGGGCAAAGGAGATTAAGCTCCAGCCTCTTCCCTTACTCTGCCTGTCCCAATCCCACTCCCCAGATCACACACTGGTGTTACAGGTTCGGGGGGGGGGGGGGGGGGTGGGGAGGCGGCTTAAAATAAAATTATTAAATATTTCCGTAGCTTTACCTATACCCCAAACATTTCATGTGTTTCGACATCACTTTAAAAATCTTAGATGGCTCAAAAGAGCAAAGCCGTTAATCATAATCTAATTCAATTTTAGGCAAGTCTGTAGAGGAGACTTTTAAAAAAAAAAGCAACTAAAAAAAGCAACTTCTAAGCTTGATTTTCTACTAGGCAGTAAGGACAGGAAATTTCAAAAAGCTCACTCAAAGTCCTTGCACCTTCCAGGTGAGGTTTAATTTGCATAAGAATTCTGGCAATTCCAACACTTGTTTAATTTAAGCAAGTTATGAACTAGGCCCTCTAAATGGCAGATTTAAGTAGCCTCACCCTTAAAAGCAGAGAAGTTCAGGGTGGCACCCATGTGCTTTTGCATTTTTTCTTTTGATTCCGAAAGGTCTTTTTTCTCCCAAGTTTGAATTGAGCAGTCTGAAATAACCCAATCTCCAAGCTACCATTAGTCTGTTTTCACCACTTACTAAGCAAGCCACTCTGCAGGCTAACATTCACCTTAAGTTTTAAATTCAGTGGCCTCGCTTAGTTCTCTTACTGGGAATACCAGCCCCATTGGTTGTTTCAGATTAATACCAACAGCACAGTCTCAAAAATCCTGCCATTTAAATTCCATATGCGATAGCACAGACTGCAGCAACTGACAACACGTTTCACGTCTCACGTAGCACGTCCCAAAAGTCACATCCGAGAGTGCTCTTCAGCTTCATTTTCAGGCAGCTGAACACTGGGACAGACTCAAACTATCATTTCCTTCTTTAAATTCAGTTCTTTAACGGACAAATAGTTCTTTGTAGACCTCTAATGCAAGGGAAAACCACTTTGCGGCTGCCCCATTAATTCTCCATTAGAAAGCTCTTGAACGTGATCGTACTAGTGCTTGACGGCATATGATGCTTCCCTTCAATGAGCTCCACACCCATGTTCCTTGCTTATCAAGAAAATCTGATTTTCTATCAATTCTGTACATCTTTAACAAGTGACTAAATTCCTTGTAGTGGCTGCTCCATTATTTTTAGTTTTCCACAGAAAACAATTGAAACTTACCCTGAGTTTTGGATTTTTGAGACTAGAAAAATAGTTTTCAAGCTGCAAGTAGAAAGATAAGATAGTCATTTTCAAAGTCACAACAGATGAATACATAAGCACAAAACATTAGCTTAAGACAATGCAGAACTATAGAAATTCTGACTGGTTTTCTTCTGATAAGCTACATCAAGAAGCCATTTACATTCACTCTTTTTAACGACACAGACATGTCGTGCAGCAGGACATGCTCCAAGCCTCAACCAGGTTTTATCATCTTCACCACTGTGCATCCTTGTTTTAAAGCTTTATGTCATGTATCTCCGCTCTGCAGAAGTTTCTTTTCAATGAAGCTACTTCACTCTGGTACTCCACTAAAACAAATATTTATTTATCTGCACCCTAGCATATTCTTTAACAAAACATTATTACACTACAGAAGTCTTAGAAAAACAGTCTTACTATCATATTGCAAAATACTCAATGTGGGAATAAACTATTTCTCCACAAAAGTTTACATTTCTACAGAGTTGTTTCTGTTTTCTTTAACTGAAAACAGTGAACGCATCAGCATTGTTACGGAGCTTCGGCTCATTCTAGAGCAACGGAAAGCTCAACTAAAATTGAGATTTACTGCTTGAATATGATAGAATGAAATGGGTTGTACACCGCAAAGCAAACTGAAGAATTAAAGACCCACAGAGCCTTTACTCAGTGTGGAAGCTATAAGCACACAACCACCATTCCGCATAGTTGCATATTCTGGAGCACGAGAAGGAATTATAGCAGTAAATCTATGCACCTTCCATGAATTAACAGGCTACATTAGTACTGCCCATAATTACACTGTTTGCGTAACACGCTGCACTGAAGCAGCCAGCGGCTGAGCCATGCAGTAGGACTGGCCCATTCAGCTAGACTGAACAGGTAACTGGGGAAGTGCACCCGTTCCAGTTAGGCATGCTACAGGTCTCTAAATGTGCAAATGAGTATCAAAACAATTCCCAAGAACAAGGATCTGAAGTTGGCATGTGGATTCCAGAGCAGGTAAAGCAGCCAGAGATTTACTGCTCCGTATATATACTCACTATAGTTCGGTCAATGGTATGCAGGTAGTAAGAAACTGGTTTCCCGGTCCATGACACAGACCCTTTCAGTGGTGATAGCTCCACAACTCTCATTATAGTGCCAATATCTAAACGAAGAAAGTCAAGTTAGGGAACCAAAGTTTGCTCAGTTTGCCACTCAGTTCTACTCAGCCATGCAACAGGAAAGGCATACTCAAAAGTAACAGACAAGCTTCGCACTCGGACAGCCACGTCCTAGAGGAAAGCACTGCAGTGAGTTTAAAACGCAATTTCTTATTCTCTTACTGAGATGCACCCTACAGAAAATTGAAGACATTTTGAAGATCTACCTCTCATTTCTTCACAGTCAGAGTAAAATTATGTGCTAGGGCAAGCTTTTAACAAGCAGAACTGCCCTGTGTCTCAGAGACAACTTCTACAAGGCACCCAGCAACAACACATCTGTAGCAACAGGCAGGATTTAATTAGATAGAACCAGCAACAGAATGTCATTAGACCCAACCCATGTAAACTGTAACGGCACTATATTTGGACTGAGGGCAAACATGTTTTATATTCGCTTTCTTGCCTATATTTGTTTTGTCCCCAGAATTAATAGGTATGGGATGTGTCTAAGCATTTCCATAACCACTGAACACTGAGTGAGGGGCATGGCTGCAAAAGAAGTTATGGCACACTTCTAGTTTAACAGAAATTACCCAGTAGAGTCAAAAAGCAAGGTTTAGGATTCAGCAACTTCAACCACTATTTTAACCACATTTTAATACTTGTTTTGGTTTGTCCCAACTCTTTCCACATTTCCATTTCTTTTTCCAGATGGACAAAAACGGTATTGAGAAAAAAGGTTGCCTGCTTCTTAAAGCTTTATCATTTCCACTATACTTTTAAAATAATTTAACTGTTGACACTTTAGATCAAAACACGAGATAGACATGCAAGCCACGCGACTCACATCGCACTCGGGCACAAAAAACCCCCACCGGATAAAAGCGTTATGAAAGCCCTCGTAGGGCAGCAGCACAGAGCTAGCACGGCAGAACGAAATCACCTTCTCTGCACGTGAAGGGTATTGGCCACGTTTGATGCCACGAGCTCTAAGTGGATGACACGTCCCTGGAAGTGTCACTTAGAACAGGCCATTAAGACCGGAACAAGCCCCAGGCCTAGCACAGCCCACACGTGTTCGTTTGACATTGGTATTTCCCAAATACAGCACGGTCACAGAATGGGACTAAGACCTAAAACTGATTTCCACAATTTTCCTCTCACTGTTTGTGGTGTACAAAGGCAATTTCTTTTCAAGATCTCGTATCTGAATCCCTTGAAGAGTTTCCTGTTAGTGGAAGTTATTATCTATTCTCATGCTAAGCAATCTCATTCACCCAAATCCTAATCAGCTATCTCTGTATATTTTAACATCAACATTCACATTAAGCATTACATAATAGTTGATATATAAAACTTCAGCATTCTAGAAAATATTCCCAATGAATCCACACCGGGGTGAAAGCCGACATAGGATATAGAACCAGCTCAACTGATACTCATAATCAGGGCTTTTATTAGGTGAAAAAAGTAGTACACATCGGCCCCTTTGCCTCCCCACCACATTTTTAGCAACTGCAGTCTCCCAAACCTAGCAGAGAGAGATAGCAAAATGGTCAGAAGCCAGGGAAGAAAAGGCTTGAGAGGCCAAAAAAAAATCATTTACGTAGGCATGTCTCCTAATTGAAACCTCAGAAGCGCCTTCTTGTATTTCATCTAGTTCTAGTGTGCTGTAAAAGAGGCAGTAGGCTTTACTTAGGAGCTCTTTGTCTTATTAGCAAACTGACAGACTTATCGCAGCTCTCTGGAGGTTTGAGAATTTCCAGGACTATCATTCCACCTTTCTTTTTCCTTTTATTTTCAAGTACATGTCTACAAAGAATTGGCAAGCCAGGACCCAGTGGTTAATAAGGTTCCAAACAATCAGTTGCCACAGAAAAGAGTATCCAACATGAAGGAAAAGGGCAGTTTTGGGTGTCTGATGCACAGCACATTCACAACAATTCAAGCTTAGTAAAAATAACTCACAATGGCACTATTTCAGTGAAACGCCTTAACGACAGTCTTCAAATTACTATTCTTGACAAGCAATTTACCATGAGTGTCAGGCCAAAAACAGAAAACACAGCTTGAGATTTGTAACTCAGTATGTTACTTGCCATGTTTGCACAAGGAGGAGAGTAAGGAGTTTTCTAAACTTAGGGAATGTTTTGCACTGGACACAGTAAATGTGTGTAAAACATGGCTTGCATCGTTCTTTTGCTTGAAAAATTTCAACAATAAAAATCAAAAAAAGGTCAGAAGCCAACCAACAACACGAGGTGTTAGTAATTTCAAAACCTCATTAAACTACAGTTCACATACTTGCAAAAGACAACATTGGCAACTATCAAGTCTATGTTCAGAAGAGAATTAAAAACATAACACTTTGTTGGCAATAAAACAGACACAGCAACTGGGCGTTTTTGGGATAGGTCTGTTTGATCAATTTACGGTACAGAGGACAGGGCATTCGAAGGTGAACATTTCAGCTTCTATGCCTTACAAAATCATGACTGGTGGGATTTACCTGTCCAAATTTGGACAGCTACGGTATGAGGAACTTGCGTGCAAATTAGTCACTGCAGCTCTTTGTAGTTAAACAAATTAATCACGCCCTTGAAACACCTTATTTCTCTTCAACTATAAAAGATGTCCAGCCATGGAAACATTAACACTATAGACATCTAAACATAGCAGGATGAACCTCACAAAAAGAGTGTCTGTTTGTTCCAGTGGTGGGTGGGGTTTTTTTGTTTGTTTGACTTTAAATACACATCACTTTGGCACGTACACTCTAATAATACAACAGCATTTTTCTATTTACTTACACAACTGTTTAAAGAGCAACAAAACCACACTACAGACATGTTCAGGTAATGAATACACCATAATTGTAATGAACAATAAAAAGGGCAATCATACCACTCAAGTTTCGACTGTTAATTCTAAAATTTAGAGGTGCAAAAGGTTTTGAGGACACAATTCTCCCACCTGGAAAAAGGGAAAAAAAAAGCAGTTAACTACCACTGTTTCTTCTAGAAATGACTACTTATTAAATATAACCCAGTATAGAGCCCTAAAGAGCAGCCCTAACACAGCTACCACTTGTATGTCATTACAAAAAAAAATAAAATAAAACTACTTAACACTCATTCTGACAGCATCCAAGAAAGTCACTATATTAGTCCTGCTAGGTAGCTATGAGGTGACACCTCAAGGATCACTTTAAAATGACAGATCTTAAAACACTCAAAAAAAAAAAGAGCACATTAATTCTCAGTGGCAACCTATAGAAATTTCAATTGGGAACACCACTATCTCGCTCCTAGTTAGTGCCTTTTACACACAAGCCCCCAAAGCCCTTTTAGTTAAAAGAACGCTAATCTCCATTTCACAGCTATTTGCAGTCATTCAGCCCAAGGCACAGAGCCTGAACACCTCTGGGAAGAGAACTAAGGTTTGCCTCCTTTTGTAGAGCGCCTGAACCTTCCCCTCCTTGCCACTTCTCTCAAGCCACCACTAAACAAAAATTAAAAAAAAAAAAAAAAAAAAAAAAAGACCAACCACTAAAATCAAAGAAAACAGCTGAAGTTTGGGGGTTTGACGGTTTGCAACAAAGGCCAAAAGTCACATTATTTACTTCAGCACAAAGCTGTACTATGGGAAGCCACAGCTTCTTTGTTCATGCCACACATTTTTCTTTTCAGAAATATTTCTTTTTATAATTTCTGCCATAACCAAATAAAATTGTTACTTATCCAAGCGGTTAAGAGGAAAGAAAAAAAAACATCTTGGGCAACGTAAGGGCCACAGCGGGGTTACTGGGCACCCCCAGTCCCTAGTGTCTGCAGTGCGACTTCTCAAGAAGCACACAAGACCAGTGAGAGTGCCCCCGTTTCAGTAGTTATTAGTTAATACCCAGTACTAAATGCCGGAGAACCAAGTAACTGAATGCACTACATGATTACAGAAACTGGATATACAAAGCCAGGCGGCCTACGAGGTCAGGAAGCTTTGCAGTCTTGGCTGTTGCATGCTTTGTGGGCTCCGGTAACAGGTAAGAAGGGGCCAGCAGCTCCTCCCACCCCCCAGAGCTCTGCGGAGTCTTCACATGCGGAGCTACCTCCATGGAACAAGGTAGGTCAGAGTCGATATTAAGACGGGAAGTAAAAAGCCCAAGGAACAACCATTACGATGCAGACGCTTGCTCGCGAGCCACAGAACAAAACCCACCAACCTGGCTTCTGACGGCTGTAACTAAGCCCTTACCACCAGCAGCTCCCACAGTAAGCAGGAAACCAATGGAAAAAGGGTTTAAGTTCGATTTGTTACCTTCCTTCATGTTCGCAAATCGCTCCTTCAGTTGGTGATCCACCTCAGGACCAAAGGCAAAATTATTCACAAAAATAACACTGCAAGATAATGGTCTAGTTAATGAACAGGGACAGGCAAATGGCACCCAAGTACACACACACAACGAGCCCCCACAACCCCAAGTCACAGCCACTTACAGTATTTACAGCCACTTGTGAAACTGAAAAATACTGCTTGTCCCTGACTAACATCTAACAAAATGCTTTCCTCTTGCATAGTGACACAGAACAGTACCTTACCTTTAGCATGCACAGACACTGCCCGTGTAATTACATTTTAAAAACTATAAAGGTGCCCTGCTCTGACAGCTCCTCTCAGCATACAGCTGAGTTTTGCACTGCAAGTTTCAACATAAAAACAATGTGTGAAGTGTTTTCACCTCTGTGTGAAATGGTGAGATCAAACACCAACATGGCGACTACCAACACACTTACAGTAGTTAATCCACACATGAAAAGCAATGATAACACAACAGACACAAATTTCATCCCATTACTTCTTCATATGCATTTAAAATACTACAGCAAAATATCAAAATATATTTTCTCTTCTAGCTCTGAATTCCCCCATAATGCAGAAACACAGCTGACATCTCTCAGCACGTTTTCGCTGCCCTAAGCCCAGCACTTCACCCTAACCCACAACAGGGGATTTGCATCCTTCTTTCTGGGTTAGGAAATCCAGCGAAGGGGTTTTGTTCCTGAAAAAAAACGAACCATCATATGGAAACAAAGAAACCTGTACATAGGTAGAACCACACAAACGATAAAAATGTTTGGGAAAGAAACCGAACATGTCACAGGTCAAAAAAGAAATACCCCTTTACTTTTAAGAGCCTGGGCCTGGTCTAATTGTCCCTGGTGCCCATTCCCTATCAGCTTGCAACAAGAGTCCTCAAGGTCTCTCAGAAGCTGTTGAGCACCCTGCACACATAAACTGTGAAAGCCCTTCTGGCATAGTGTTTCAACATGAAGAACTGATTTCTTTACAAGAGGTCTGTTTGAAAACTCCCCTCCTAGTGCCTCCGTGCACGAAACATGTTCAACAAGGACACTGAGTTTAAGAGCAGCAGCCAAAGCTATTAAAAACCACAGATGAAAAAAAAAAAAAGTTATTCTTGCTACGCCTTGCTCTTGGAAATTTGGGAAACCCTGCCTGGCAAGTAAGGCTAGCAGAGGTTTCTTCCTCCTCCTTCCCACCATGTGCCAAAAAAAGTCCTTGCAAAAGAGCCAAGCGTATTAATGGGACTAGAAGACATCCAGGAAAGGAAGGAAAAAGACATAGCGTGCCAGATGCATTTTTTTTAATGTTCATTCTGGCACAGTATTTTGTACGCACATGACAGAAGCACAGAAGCCCGCAGTCCACCTTGACTTCAGCCCTCTTTTCAGCACGTATTGCTAAGCCACAAGTACAGTTATTAAGAGGAATACTGCGTGCTGCACAGCTTGTGTACATGTCAGCACGCAACCACACAGAACCGTGTTCCAGTACAAATGCATCGTTCCCTTCAGGGCCTGGCCACCGGGCCACGCTCATGGGAAGGGTGACGCTTCAACTTAGTCTCTAAGATTGGACGGCTCCACTGTGAATACATCAGACAATCTGCAGTGTCATTAGATAGAGCAGACGCTGAACAGTTGGCACGCTCGGAACAAACGCCTAACAGTTGTGAGCAAAAAGCTACTTCTTTTTGAATGCTGTATCAGAGAGCAAGGTGGCTCTGGATCAGCAGGCATACAATTAGCTGCATGCCATACAAAATGAGTATCTACCAGCGTTTTTTCATGCAGTTAGGTGTACTTCAGCTACAAACATAAAAAAAATTCAGATTTGTTCCAAGGAAAGTTGCACAGGCAGCAGAGGAGTCTGCATTTGGAATAGCAAGCAACAAAGCAAAACCCCACTGTGCTGCAAGGCTGGGACAAGTCTGTCCACAAATTAAAAGGCACCTCCGGAAGTTTAACTGAGGTACATAATAATGCAAAAGTCATCAGCCTGGCAGACGCCTCCTTGACAGGGTACACTTAAAACAGTGTCTTGGAAGCAATCCATGAATTGCGACCATGCTGAAGACCTTCAGAGAGCCCTCTTTGACAACTGTCTGCCATTCCCCCGCATAACAGCGTGGCCCAGAAGGTCATATAAACATAAAAACTTTCTTTTTTCTCTCCATAAGGCTGAAAGAATGCAAAGCCTTCAAAAATACAGAAGAATATTTTACTGCTTTTAACAAATCTACTCCCTTTTTGCTACCATCAAAAAGGAGTCTAATCCTCTGTACAGACCTTCACAGAAATAAATCTACAAGACAATCAGCTTAAACGAATTCCCAGTTTAAGCTGGAGCAGACTCACTTGGGTCTTTTGCCTTTTTTTTTAAATGGAAAGTGAGCCTAGCTGTATGCACCCATAGCCAAGACAACTCGTGTTTTGCCAGAATCACTGACACAAACTACAAGGATATGCAAAACAAGCAGAGGTCTATACTTCTGTGTATAACCAGAATTTATCTTGGATACACCCTTACATGTAATATCATGGGACGTGCATTTAAACCCATTCTTCTAGTCACAAAAACAGGATCTAAAGAGGCCAGTATAAAAGTTGGCAGATAGACTTTTGCTATTTGCTATGGAAATTCTATATAAAAAGCTGGCCAGCCTCCCAATTTCCATTATACAAACTCCCAAATATTCAGTTCATAAAGCAGCATTCAACTGCTGTACTGTACCTTGTGTTTGCAATTCTCTCTCTCCATTCTTCTGAGAGGAAGTCACCTCTTTCCAGCTTAAAGAAAGACAAAGAACACAAAAAAACCACACAAACACACAAAAGTTAACACTGTTCCTTTCTGCTCCATATCCCTTTTCCTTTGGAGAAGGCCAAACATGCTGTACCAACTCAGTAATACTACTACAAACAAGGCCACACAAAGTCTTTAGGAAATACCGATGAGATGAAGCACCCAGAGCTCAGCAGTTGGCTCTGCCCGTTCCTTGGGTTCCGGAGGTGCCTCCCTCTCTGCTCCCACCTGGGTCCCGGAGGTGCCTCCCTCTCTGCTCCCACCCTTTGCTGCTCTCCCGCCACAGGACGAACCAAGAAGGGTCTCTGGGTATCACTGATGCCCTATGAAGGTTGGGCTCCATGGAGTAAGCCAGCAATGCTGTATAGCAGCCGTAGCAGAAACGATCCGCGAATGCCTCCTCGAGTCCCCGCTGAGCCCCATGGTTTGGTCAGCCCCTCTCAGCAGAGGGGGAACCACACCAAAGAGATTTGGCACAGCACTTGCAGGAGACACTGGCTCTTGTTGGAACGGACAAACGAGCATCTGATTTTTCTCTGGTACTAAACATAAATCTTGAATGCTTCTAACACTTTCGAGTTGGAAATCAAATCACATAAAGGCCTTATTTGACAATAATTATAGTTATGACTTCAGTGACTTGTGTAGCACCTTTCTGATGGGACCACATCAAGCCCCAGGCTCATACCCACAACTACATAGCTTCTCCACAGATTAACGTTTTCTCAGTTGTGCTTTTGAAATGAGAGAGGCATCTACGGGCCATGCTGTTTTGCTGTGCCAAAAGCAAGGCAGAAGGAGGGTTTGGGGGAGGAAGATAAGAGGAAGAGAGAAAAAAATTAGTATGCAACTATATAATTCATGACGATGAGGACACACTTTGAAGGGGCAAGTAAGATGATGGCTTATATCAGAACCTCGGGAACATCAAAGCAACGACAGCGGCTGCTTAGCATTCTTCTTCTGCATATAGTCCTTTGTACGGAAAGAAGTGAGCATTTCACATGCCTGCACCTCTCCTTTAGCGACAACTCAAACAGAAGGGTCTGCACTGCAATGCAGACACGCTCAAGCTACTTCCAAACCTCGCTAGCTAAGCCAAGATACCTGTCTCAGTGAAGCACCAGAGCCCGGTGTCTTCCACCGCAGCTTTCTCTCCCCAGCAGAGCAGCCTGACGCCACTCAGAGCCACAGAAGGGATGACAAACGGAGGTAAACCTGTCTGAGCCATTGTGAAGGACAAAGCCACAGCTGCCAACAGGAGTGACTCTGCTTCACGGGAGGAAAGGAGGGGGAAAAAAAACCAAATACCCAAAAAAGTCGTCCAACTGCCCCACTGCTACACATTGCGCCTGAGCGGGGGGACATCGAGGGCTGCCATGTAAAAGATCAAGAACTTTACAAAGAGCCTTAAGAGTTAGAAACTAGACATGCTGAAAACAGCAGGTCAGAATATCTGAAGTTAGTCAGAATTATCTGTTCTGCCAAACAGCTCAGCTGAAATAAGATTTTAAAACAGAATTACTTACTACCTGTACTCTCTCACCTGCTGGGAGGGATGCATGTTTTAACATCCCTGCTACAATAAAAACAAAGCTTACGTTGGAGTCATTCAAGCTAACAATATTCTACTCCGTATTTTCAAAATCTAAAGCAGAAACTCAATGCAACATTAGAACAGTTCTGAAGAGTACTGAGTATTTTTCACACCTCATATACTGAAACATTTTTTCTGGGGCTCTATATGCCCTATCTGTGAATGGAGAGCATCTCTAGATTACATTTAAGATATAATTTTGACTCAAACTCTTATCTGTTCTTGTAGTAAATACTTTCATGGTTCAGTAACCAAGACACAGTAGAAGAAAACCCACATGCAAGGCAACTATACTTATTTTACAACAGTTCTTTCAGGTCAGCTTCTATAGCTTAGTCCTCCACACTACCAGTTTCTAACGTCTACCTGAGGTTTTCATACACTAACAGGAAAAAGAAAAACATTTGAGAAACAAGGAAGAATGATTATAAAGCCATCGTCTAGCAAGAGAACAAAGAACCGGTGTAACATGAAACTATTTTGAAATACTAAGCTTGATATAAAGGTCTTGAAATCTAACCTAAGTGGCTGTTACGCTTTATTTGGATCCAGTTACACGGTATGTTTGTCCTGCCTATGTGGTTAGGAAGAGCGTAGGTATAACCAAAATCTCCATGCTTTAACCTGATACAACACACGTGGAGGCTGAAGATACAGCCATATACTTTTGCAAGACATAGCCATGTTACAATTCAAATGAACCACAGCCCTGTTTAAACCTGTCTATTTTTGTATTGTAATGTGACCCTAGCTCATACTTAGTCAACAGTTGAGGGAAAAATCTCACCAGGAAAAATACTGGAGTACAGAAACAACCAGATGGTCAACTGTGGCTGGGAGAAAATTCAGGGTTTTTTCCCCTCTGGAAGCAAGACAGTGATTCCTGGATCAGTGGTCTGCTACGTTCAAAACAGAGTACAAGAGCTACCCAATTGACTGCTCCTGACGACCAGTTTCTTCACCTACCGTACTTGGGGAGCAGCAACCAACAAATGATGACCTAAAGGAAAGAAAGTAGGGCATTCCCCATCAACTGACACCAGGAATCCAACACAATCACCCCAAAATCCCAGTCAACTCCAATTTACAATAATTTTGAGAGCAAAACAAGAACTGGTAAGGAAATTCCAGCTACCTAACTCTTGGCCAAGGGCCACAGTAGCTAAACCAGTAGAATAACATGGTCCATTACGGTCATGTAGGGAGAGGGTGGTATGCCTGTGCGAAGCAGCAGTGACAGCTACGGGGATGCACTCAATCTCTTCCCACCAGTGTCCCCACCCCCATTGTGTTCCTCATCTCTCTGCGAAACTTAATCTCCTTAGTGAATAATGAATGGAAGGGACCATCTGTAATGTAGATATTTTCATCTGATTAGACAATGCAGGAGACCTGCTTTATCTAAAAGGATAATTAGCTCAGCGAAATCCGCTTCAGAGAGCTGCCAGCTTGCACTGTTTCTAAATTTAGAAGCCGAAACAGGTTTTTATTCAGGTTTTTCAAACAGATAAATTTGCTCTACAGTGACTGCAGAAATACACTCAACGGCATCTAATTCCTGTAACTCTTCCTGTAGCTCGAAGAATAGCGGGAGGTCACTGCCCGGGGGAAGCAACAAGAGGTACACTCCAGCAGCTGTGCATTCATCACGTAGCAGAGCAACAGTTTATGAAGGTCAAAGCCCCTCTGCCACGGAGGAGGGCTCCGTTCTCGCCCCAGCACTGGGCTGGGAGTCTCTCTGGCAACGCTCTGTTTGACTGGCTACACAAAGCCATAAATTCACACGCAGAATGCCTCATTCCAGCAGCCTCCATGCAAACACTTGACTCACAAAAACCAGTCATTTCTGCCTGGAAAAGTACACATGGTTATTTTTAGGTTCCTGTTCTTTTCAAAAATAACTGAAGGCACGAATCCAGACCTCCAAAATGTGGCATCATTTCAAAGCCACAGGGGACATTTGGAGGGCTTTTCAAATACCAAAACGTCAAGTTTCCCGCTGAAATAGGGCATTCAAAAATATCTGGGACAAACAGATATCTTGCCCTTTGCTCAGCTGCAGTGTACTGTTAAGCAACGGAAGTTTTTAAGCAGAGGTGATGTCAGTTATCGCCACAAATCAGCAGCTGGTATCAGGCACCAAGAGACAGTGAAACTCCTACACAAATCACTCTGCTTTTGCTCAAAACAGAGATTTGCAGGAAAACAAACCAGACAGGGCACTCCAAACTCAATCAGAGACAAGCCTGGAAGCCTACAGATGCCAGCCTTCCACTGATTTATGCACGAAGATCACCTCTAACCCACAGGGCTGAACCACAGAGCATCTTCAGCATTAGAAGCTACTGGGGTTTCCTCTGAGCAGACCGCACGTGTGTCAGAGACATCCATCCAGCCAAAATCCCAGCTTTTAGCAACGCTGGCCTGTGTGTTCCTGCGCTTGTTTTGAAGATCTGTAGGCTATTTCCACCTACTGCTAGAACAAGCTTTTACAGAACAGGGGAAGGTATTCTGTTATAACAACACAAAGTAAACAAAAACAAAACAAATCCTTGTCTTCAGGAGAAGACCGATCTGCGACTGCAGCTACCACCAACTCTGCTTGCAGAGACGTACTCTAACCTACTGCTGGAAGAATACCTTGCCCTAGCAGAAGGGTACAACAGGTAGTAGGCACTGAGCAACGCGCTGAAAACTTTCAAGGGTACCCTGGGAAGAACACTCAAGTGCTCTCTGCTACATGGCAATCTCAGCATTGTGCCCTAGATACCTGGAGATGGCTCTGATTTTGAGGCCACATGAGGATATTTAAGTTAGAAACCATGAAAACCCATCTGCCTCTTAATTGCGATACCACTTTTTAATTTGATGACTGCACATGTGCAGAAATTCCCCAAGAAAGACTTACTAATTATCTAGGCCTAATGACCTTAGAAAAGTCTCCTGTTTCCTTCAGACAACAGTTTTCTTGAAAAGAATGGGGTAAGGCTAATCTTGGAAACTTCTGAGTTCCAGGGGAAGAGAAACGAGAAGACAAAAGGAGATGAAACAAAGTCAGAAATTTTGGAAGTAGGACATTCTAGTCCAAAGAGCTGAAGCAGCTGATGATGACGAAAAAAGCCCTGGAAGTATAATGCGTTCCCTCCGAATGCAAAAGAAAAGACTGGCAAAGAATGATTATCCCTAACCGATCAGAAATTAGACATCAGGGAAGTTGAGGAGCAACTGAAACTAAACAACTATAGCACAGGGATGTAAATATTTATAGCGAGTTGAAACATCAGTTGAATATAAAAAACTAAGGTTCTTACCAGAAAGTGTTACTCTCTCGGGTATTTTCTTTTTTTTATTTAGAATCATGACATTGAACAGTCCATCATTTAAAATGAAACTCACTTCATTAACAGGATTGATATACGATTACCTACAACAGCTGGAGATCAGGAGACTTAAAAGCCAACATACAATGAGCAACCTTTCTCCCACTTCTCATATCCCAAATGGATCTTCCCACTCTAAAGGTGCAGCGACAATGCGTTCCTAACAGCTGTAGCTCTGCAAAAGCCTTAGGCATCCAAGAAGCCTCAGAATACTTTGCCACTAACCACCGGAGAAGTTTGATGTGTAATTATCATCTGAAAGTCACTATGTAACTACATTTTGTTTCAGTGAAAAGATCTGCATATATGTGACTGCGTATTTTGTATGGAGCCATTTCTCAGAAGAGACTTTTTTTCTGTAATTGCAGGATTTGTAGATTTGCCATACCACAAATAGAATGGAAACATACCTGAAGAATCACAGTTTATTTTAAATACTGTCACTAGACCTTGCTCTCCAGAATTCATGTGTCCAAGCTCAGAACTTCCAGCAGTAACAAGAATATTCGAGTAGGGAAAGCAAGGAAGTGAATCAGATGGTCGCAGATCTGGTAAGGGCAATCAGCTGTTGCCTCACCAAAACAGTGTTAGCCAAAAGACAAGACTTAAGACAATCAGCAAATCACTTTTCAGTGAGGAATCAAAAATCCATTTGTGTTGGAAACCTATAATTGTACTAGGCTCTTAGCTGTTAAAAAAAAAAAAAAGAAAGAAAACCACACAAAAACCCCACAACCCTGCAGGCCCAGCTCCAGGATTTATGGCTGCCTTATGTACCACAATTTTTACTTTTACAGCAAGGCAGCTGTTACGTGCATGAAGTCAAAACCACCGTCCACATTACTCAGACCACGCTGCAGGTGGGATCTGAGACTTCTTCCCACTGAACTTCTGCCAAGCTTCCCTCCTCCAACACTTTATTCTTCTCAAAATATTTATTTTTCATAGGACTGCCTAGAACATTAGAGTGGAATTCACAAGTTAAGCTCTGTTGATGACAGACTATTCCAGTTTGTGCTTATTTTCTCTCCAGCATTTTGAATTTTGGGACTCCACTAATCATTTTGAAGGGACAAATTTGGTTTCCGGAAAGATAAAGATACCAGATTTTCATTCCCGTGCCTTCCAGTCTCTTCTAGCTGCATCATGAGACGACTTTGCTCTCTGTTTAACCACAGTCACCTACAGAAGATGCCATCTACAGAGTTACTAAAGAAAACACACTGTTTGGCAAAAAAACTCAAACGTAAGCCTAGGATGCTTGATGAAGCAATAAAAACTAAATAAAAACTGCCCTCTGTGCCTACGTGTAAAAGACCAAAATCCATCTTCAAGCATCACTACGACAAGATGATAGGAAACCAACTTTCCTTAAGGCAAGAACGACTGCAAGCTTTCAACTCTTCCCAGCAAAGCAGACTGCATACTCGAGAAAGAGAAAATTTACTCTAAACACTTTTCAGAAAACAGAGTTATAAAAGCCAAAGAACCTAGCAAAAAATAAGTAGTTTTGTTTCAATATAGTACCAGACACTGTCATTTGGAATGCACAATATGGAAATGCTCGCTGCCTACGGCAATCAATATGCTTTCAATATTTTAGTCCAAGTTCCTATCCTATTCTTTAAATTACACAGCTCATAAGCAGAGTATCTTCAGTAACAATTCCTTTCATGTAATGCCAGCTGGGTGACACAATGGAAAAATGCCATATGGCCACTTCATGAAAAGTAAAGCGTTCGCAGTGTTTCCACAGCAGGAAAGAGTTAGCAGCCTGATATCAATTCTGCTACAAACCAGTCCCACAGCAGGCCCAGCATCCCTCTGAAAAAAAATCACGCTATACAGTAAAGGCATTTCAGGAAGAAAGTGCACAGAGGCACGTGGCACTACCACCTTCTCCAGCCTGCTTCCCGAAGGGAGAGTTGTAGGATCCCTCGTCACAAGAACAGCCCTGTAAAGAGCACCAGGGATCCCAGCAGACATAGAAAATTGGGAAATAAAGGCTGGCCATCTATGACCTGCCATTTGATCCCACGCTGCTGGAACGCTGAAAGCCACGTGGTTCAAACCATTCCAGTAACATCACAAGAATGGCTCTGTACAAAAGGAAAATGAAGAAGTAGTTCCCCAAACACTTGCGTGCACTTCAACTGCAGTACACATTGCTAGCTGCAACTTCGGAGCAGGAAAGAGTGACCCAGCTTCTCCGAGCAATTAGGGAACAACCCTGATCCATCCAGCCTCTTCCTCAGCAATAGGAAACTGGTAGGAGAGGCATAAATACATGTATTTTCAAAACTCCCAGCGGGTTCCTATCCCTAGGATTACATATTTTTCCTCACTGGAAAGTGAATAACTAGGGAGCGGATTTTCTTAATGACATTTAAGAAGGAAAAGGAAAAGGGGAAGGAACAACACAAGATAGCGTATGACTCTGCACATGCTTCACACCATCATTACAGAGTGGAAAACACCCACAATGATGAAGTAACATTTGGAAGAAAGGGAAAGCTATTTCTACGTGCATCGCCAGCCCCAAGTAGAGAAAAGCACTGCAATGACCCATTTATTCCTCCTGCTCTAGCTCCACCCCCAGACCACCTAATTCCAATCCTTTCCGAGTCAGAACTAACCACCCACCATCCTTCCTGAGGCCACACACACATCCCTTACGTCCAACTACAAACTGTCTATCTTGTTAATTGGTCCTGGAGTTTTTCACTCTAATCTCACAGTGCTGGCATTCATCCAGAACTTCAACCCCATGCTCCCCAGTGTTGAAACCCCTGCCATCCCATGCCCTCCACCACCTGTCCCAGGTGACCACACCTTCACCTGCCTGCAGAAGCAAAGCTTCAGCTTTGTTTTCTAGCAGGAGATTTCAGAAACCCAAGGAGGAGCTGCCACTTTCAATAGTCTACCCAGCAGAACCCCCACACCATCCAGGGGGAAAAAAAAAAAAGAAAAAGAAAAAAGGAGGTTTAACACAAAGAGAAGACACACAGCAGCCCCAGATAACGAATGATAATGTTTTAGAAGAATAATTCTTCCAAGAACTTCTGAAAAGACCTGAAAGTGCTCCCAATAACACGGTATCAAATGTCAAGTGAGACAAAGAGAGGGGCCTGGGAGGATGTCTTGGAGAACACCATCCTCGGGATCAAGATAAAAGCCAGGAAGCAGATCTGACTCATACTGCTGCTTGGCTGGTGAAAGGCTGAAGAGGACTTTGCAAATTCTGTACATCAGCATGGATCACAAAGTTTTTCAGCTGAATTTCACTCACTGTGTATTCTGCATGTTTTTTCCCATACCATTTCATCCACTTTCTGAACTCTCTGTCCATCGTCTAGAAGAGGGAGGAAAAACAAAACCACATATTAGGATGTCTCATCTTACCAGTCACATCACAGTAAAAGGAGATGCAGCTCTGACAGTGTTCATTGACACCCACCCCACCCCCAAGACTTTTTATTTGGTTAGTTTGGTGGGGGGGGTTGCCATTAACACTCAAAGGATAGGCAGACAGGCAACTACTGTAGTTTAGTTTCCTTAAATAAAACTTGGCTTCACCAGTGCCAAGTCAAAGCTGGCATCTTCTTCTCTCCTCCCTTTTCATCAAAGTTGCACGTTTTAACCAAGGCAATCTGAGCTGACACTGCTCAGCACTAAAAATGGTGCAACCTTAAGGAGCTACTGTGTTGTGGTACATAATCCCACAGAGTAGGAGGCACTGAATGCAGCCCAAGCTAAGCCCAGATAGCAAAGGAACACACAGAATAAAGACAGGTCTCCTAGGGTGAGTGAGAAAGCAGAAAGTGGCATGCAAAGCGTTGCAACAGCAAACGGAAGGAGCATCGCACTTGACAGAGCAACAAGGAAGAATGCTTCAAACTACATCTAAGCAGACTAGGGCTGCAGAGGATGGAAGGCTGCTAGGACCCAAGCAGGTAGCTGGCACTGGTTTTCCATTGCCCAAACACAGGAAAAAGGAACCAAAACCCCGATGCATCAAGGTAGCTTGGTGCCTTACAAATATGCATCTGCACATTTACAAAATCTTGTCCCCATCTATACAAACTGACGATACGCGGCACAGGTCATTACTTTAGAGTGGCAGCAAGGGTCCAGCTATACCTATATAATGCATTCAAAAATGAAACTCAAGTGTCTTGGAAGAGTGAAAGAAAAACCCTCCTGACCTGCAGGATTTGACTCCACATATGGCAGGGCTCAAATTTGGAGGTAGCAGGGAAAGGAGATAAGGGAGAGAAGCACAGCAGGAATTCTGGCTTCTTGGACAACTTGGAGATGGTGGAGACCTCCATCAGCAAGTGAATGAAACAGTGCGTGTTGACAGATGTGTTTTTAAGTTCTTTACGTTTCAAAAGCACTCCAAAGCTTAGTAGGGTAACTCAAAAAAATCCTCAGTGTTTTCATACACTGTATGAACTTAATATTTTAAATTTTTTTAAGAACAACTTCACTAAAACAAATCCATAACATTCTTCCTCTTCAACTGAAGCTTTTCAAAGTCATCTGCATTAATTATCATAGCAACCAGAGATGTGCTGCCACAGCCAATCTTAGCTAGAAACTTAATCCAATCACTTCCACAAGTGTTTGTCAGAGATGGGGAGGAAAACTGGTCCATTACACACAGCACAAGGCAGATTAGCTGTATGCAGGCAGCTTCACAAGTTCTGACACTGCAGCAGCTGTTTAGTTGTTAAATCTGACAGGACATCATCTGTAACCACGAGAATAATGCAGTATATTTTGTTCATCCAGTAATCTTATGAAATCCTGGTGTACCTCTGAAACTGAAGGTAACCCGTGAGTTAATGCTCCTAATATTCAATTTGTGGGTAATTTTTGTGTTTGCTAACCATTTTCACTAAAGCCTTGTGTTTGCATAATGACATGAAGGGGTATTAGTGAAAGTGAGACTTTAACTTTCCCTCTTTAATGCCGATCTTTAAGCTTACTATTAAACACAGATGGGAGTCCAGGCCTTGCAAGTGACTCCCTAAAGAAACCACAACGCTCACACAGAGGGACTGCAAAGAGTGTTCCAGTTGGAAATTTCCACTGGGTCATGGCAGGGGAAACAAAACAGATTTTTAGATCCTTGTCTGATCTTTTTCACCACTGTGTTTATGCATCTTTGCCCACACCACTGAAAAGGAGGATCAAGGATTTTTTTTTCCCCTTCCCTTCATAAGGTATAATTTTCAAGCCTGCACAGACTGAGTCAGCTTGTTTTAACAATATGGAAGGATAAGTTTCTGTTCAGTCTACTGAAGAAAGTAAACTTCTTACGGTAAGGCATGACTAACCTTTATTGTTTGCTTGTAGCTCATTTGCCTTCCAGGTTTGCCTTGGAAGCGATTATCTTTGTGTGTCCCCATTGGCACAGAATTAGAAGCAGTGTGAAGAAAACTGTCTGACTAAACATTATGGTTTTCTTATAACAAGACTTCATTTAGGTGCCTACTAAGGAGCTAATTAGCCAGATACCCAACACAGGCTTTATTAATTAGCCTACAACAGTTTAATAACTAAGCTGAACTTCAGCTTTAGGACACCAAAAAGGGGCATCACTACCGTAAGCTTTAAGAACTTTTAAGAACTCTTTGGTGAATTCATTCCCAGATTGGCTTAATGCTATGGTCTCTGAAAGCCCTGTAGCAGAGACATTTCAGATACAGGATGATTGTAAGTGTTTAAGTTCAGCTTACACTGCACTACCTTTTGAATAGGGCCTACACCATTACTGTAAAACAGCTTTACATCCTCTGGTCCTGAAATCACTTCGGAAGCATGTTAATGCTCCTTCTGTGTGCTCCGCAAGCACTGCAAGCAAACGACTAGACATACGCTTCTTTCCCCAAGCATGCCACGCTCCAAGTCTTACTGACCGGAGAAGCAAAAGCAACTAGGACTGAAACTCTGTTTTAATTCCCACACAGCACTTCACAGTAATCCTGAACCGCTGAGTTACCCTTCAAATAAAGCATATACACACAACTCGCTTCAAAAACAAACTCACCTCAGCATATTTGGCTGGAATATCAGCTTTCTCCACACCATAGTGATGTTTGCAGTTTGTGGCTGCAGCCACTTGAAGCACCACCTGACCCACACCTGCACGAAAAAAGAAATAAACCCAAGAATAAGTTTCAGTAGAAAACCACTGTAATGGGAGAGAAGAGCTTTTAGAGCAAAAGCCAAGAGGAAAAATGCAGGTAATCTGTGGGACTGGGCTTCAGGGTACAATTTCAACTCCCAGTTGTGTCTGACAGTTCCCATATGAACTCCATCTCTCTCTCAACCAAAAAGCAGGTTCAAGGCAACGCACATTACTAAAGCAAGTTCCATTTCCCTACGAGATGTGAAATACTAAGAACCTGCTTCTCAGTAAAAAGGGTTTACACCCTAGTTACAAAGCAAGCAGTGCAATTTCACTTTTCTTACAGAAAAGGATTTATAGCATCGTAGTTCTGAGGTTTACATTTTTCTATATATTGAGCCTTTTTATGATAACAGCGTAAGACTACAACATTTACAGCAATGTATGTATTGATAATTATTAACGGCTATTTTTATTAAATATTACAGGCTCACTTTTACAAACTCGCACAGGTTTCAGAATAAGTGCATTTTATTTTTGTCCATGAATTTTATACGCACTCCATCAAATCTACAGGTTTTACATTGTCATTCACCATTTAATTAAGCAATTGAACAAACAGACAAATCCTACCACATCCCAAAACAAATACTTGTCGGTCACATACCTATGCCACTAATTTAAAGATCGGCTAAAACATCCGTCATTGCACTGCATTTCATAGTGAAAACCAGTATGAATATTGCTAGACTAAGTCTGCGAACATGTAATGCTTATTCATATATCAGCTACTTTAGAATACTACTTTAGAAAATATTACAAGGCTCAACACTCAATTTCAGAAGCAACCGCTACGCTGGCAAGGCTAAGTATTACTTACAAATGCATGAACTCCCCATCACTCCAAATTCTACTTGCATCAGATGCTACCAGTAGCAATTAATTTCTACACCTTGCCTGAATGCATTCCTCTTCCCCACCCCAGCTTACGTTAAATAGAAAAAAGAAAAAATATTCATTAGATTTCTCTCCGTACACGCAACCCACGTTTTGCACACACTCGAGCAATGTCTTTCCACGTTCATTAAAGCAGTCACTTAAGGTTTCCTTAAACCATCCGATATTCATCAATAGTAGACGGACGCACCACGTTTCGCCTATGACTAACACAAAATGCATTCTTCTCTCACCAGTGCACTTAATCATTCTGCGGATGACCACATGGGAAACAAGAGTGAATCTAAGAGGATAGCCCATTTGCACAGAAAACATATTGCCGTTTTCCATTTCATTGGCTGCCGGCAGGAAGCGGCACTGGTAATTGAAGGGGTGGAACTCCTGCATTTAAACCATTACCACTGTAATGTTGTCTGGCACAATGAGAACTGTGGTGCTGACAGGGGGGTTTGTTGTTGGGGTTTTTTGGTTACTTTGGGGGGTTTTTGCCAATTCCTATTTTGCATACACATGCAGATTTTATACGCATGCAAATATGGATGTACAAATTTCTGCAGGGAGGAGAACATGGACAATCAAGGATCTGAGGCAGAACTGCTGTTTCTTATTTACGAAGAGCAAGCAGGACAAAGACTAAAGGGATGATCAAAACCACGCTGCACTGTCAGATATCACATGGTATGACACAAGAAGTTATTAATCTTGTCTGTCTTTGGCTTTTCTTTTTGCGAGAACTTAACCGTATTGTAATTTCAGTTTGCCTAAAGATGATGCATACCTCCATAAATTTTTCCTGTAACAAGCCACATATTCCTGGCATCACAGACAAAACTAACAAGAACAGCCACGGCAGCCTGGTCGGGGTTTAGCCCTGCTGTTCAGCCACTGCTGTATGCATGCAGTTACTGGAACGGCATTAAATTTACTGATAGAAATAACACGCTATGACAATGTTTTCATCTACACTGCACTCAATACTGCATTGATTACAATTTACAAAAAGTTAGCTCCTTCAGTACAAACGCAACAGCTAATGTTCTGGTTTTAATTCTTTCAGCGCTCCAAACTTTAAAAGTCAAAGGCTTCTGAATGTAAACCATTCCATTCACACAAGCTTTTTAGACTGCAAATTTTTATACTGTTGGTCAATCTCCAAGATTAAAGGGGGGAGGTTCGCAACAAATACCTGATTTTATTTCCGGTGATAGCAGGTAAAAGTATCTAACACTTGAGCTTGTTACAAAATCAGCAGCACTACAGGACTCAGGATATGATCTTCTCTAACTTTCCCGAACAAACAACTGCAAGCATCTATGGCAATTTTTTCTTCCAGGTGGAAAATAGTTTGTCAGGTCTGCTGCCTTTCTAAATGTCTCATCTGAACATAAGTCATTGAAACAGAAAATTTCAGACATAAGTCTCACTGAGGGAGGAAGCAGGAGGTAACAAATTTAAAAAAAAAAAAAAAAAAATCACTGAAGAGCCCTGACAGGAGATGTATTAAGTTTTGGGGGAGAATGCCAGTCCTGCTGTATTTAAATTTAAAATACATTTGTTTTTTAACAACCGATTTTATTTTAAAATATTTTTCCCCAGAAGTCCTGTATCATACCAGCAAGAAAACCGAAACAGGCTTCATTTAAAACTTTACAACACATCCAGTAAAAGGGGAAATTCTTATTACTCCTTTCCTGCTCCAAACCAGATTTTAGCAACAAAAAAGAACATCATCATCTTCTTTCTCAGTATATCTCTTCCATATGTGTTTGACTCATATCTGGTTTCTTTACCAATGAGAAACATCTATTTCCTTTTAAATCTCTAACCTGTTCACGAGATGCAGTTGTAGGTTGTGAGCTAGATTTTGTGGGATCTCACAAGGCAGTTGTCAAAGCTAACTATAAAATTTTTTGACACACTGAAAAGTACATCAGAGGAAAAAAAAATGCTTAATTTTCAGATTCCACACCAAGTGTTTCATGCTGGCATGGGAATGGTCAAGGAATCACATTTTCAGATATGAAGGGCATAAACTGAATCCACTGAAAATAGATGAATCCTCAGAACTGGAACTGCTATTGTTATCTTTCAAGCATCATTTTTAATATTGTTTCTTCTTTGTAAGCGTATCCACCAATAGCAACAGAAACCAAGAGTTTTCTGTAACAAGGGTTTATTGCATTTGTAGGCCAACATTTCACTAATACCACAGGGGAGAACGTCTGGGATGTCTGTTTGGTCTATTTAATCTTGTCATAAAAAGCAGAAGCATCATCAGGGATTATCTAGAAAAGGTGCTTATCCCGTAACACAATCCTTAGTCCTGGTTTACTTTCCAAATATGAATTTCACTATTTTTTTTTAAGAAAGGAAAAAACAGCAAGCAAAAAGAGAAAAAGAAAACATACTGAAGTTTTCAGTCACTTACCACTGCCCAAGTCAACAAACAAATCATCCTCTGTCATTTTAATTTCATCTATCATTTGGGCCACTAAGTCAAAGGAAGTTTCTCCGTAAACCTCTGGGGAAAAGGGCTCATAGTTGTTGAGTTTCTCTGGATCGGTCACCGAGTGGTTATACACTTGCTGCAGGATGTGCCGGAGGAGCCCGTTGGAGGGACGAGTGTTCAATTTCATCGGCTGGGTGGTTCCCTTCCACTAAAGGTAAAGAGCAGGAAGAAGATATGAACCCAACGTGAGGACAAATAAATGTCACCAGAACAAGGCTGTATCAGCATAACGTAGAAACGAGAGAAATTCCCTCCCATCCCTCTCTCACAAGCTGGTCTGCAGGTGCCCTGTAAAGATAAAAACAGCGAACGATACCAAAGAAATTACACAACGCTGATTGCTCTACACTTTGTCTCACCTCAACTAATAAGTAATTTCAAATATGCCTGCTGGAAATAGGTGGTAAAGGGGAAATTAAAGAGATGTAAACAAATCAATAGGCAATGTAAAGCTTAATACTGAATATAGTTGGAGTAGGTGTAAAAGTTTGCTCACTCATTTTTTATTTACCAACCACTACTAAACTGATGTTGACTGTACTGTCAATGTAAGAGCAGTTTCATTTTCTTTCAGGAACTGTAGGATGGGAGGGATCATATGTACCCAAACAGGGAGTGGCAGGAAAGAGATGGAAATCAAGCTTCCTCTCTTCTTCAGAAAAACCTGTCCTAAACATAAAAGTTGTTAACTTTTAAAAATGTTTACCTCTCCCTTTCATAAGGAAAAACAAAGAAAACAAGGACAACTCCAGGATCCCTCTTAAAGATTTCTCTGTTGAAGATTCAGGTGGCAAGAAGGAAACGAAAATGATCACATTGGCCACTTCAGGCAGCAATTGCAAATGCTGAATAGCTTGAAATTTTTAGTTATTAACCAACATACACATGAAGATGCCTGAATCCAAACAAACACAAGTTTTAGGGAGTTGTAGGCCCACAAAGTGAAGGAAAGCCTGTCAAAAAGTCTTGTTGCCATAATACTGCATACTTAAATAATCCTTAGAAGCACCGCAGAGAAAAACTCCACCTATACTTTCAAAATTCAACAGAATAGTAACATTAATTAATTGTTCAAGTTTTGCTTCCTCCAATTCAACCTTTCGTAGGGGTAAGAAAACCAAAAAGCTTGTTAAATTGGTCTGAAAAGAGATTACATTCTAGTTTTGTCAGAGTGATCCCACAGAACAGAGCAGCTGAGCTGAGTGGCAAGCAAGGAAATTCCTAAGCCATGGATCACTTCCACAACACACAGGAGAGTTCGTACGGATTATTTAAGTACCCATAAGCCATGGATTTCCCCACTGAAAAGTAGATCTGTAGGATAAGTCTCTGTGAAATATATACACGCTAAATACACAGAAACCTTTTCTTCCCCCTAAAAGTAACTCAGCTATTTCAAAGTGCCAAACCAATGATGCCAGAAGTGCACACTAAAGACTAATAGCTTACAAATTCACAGTTTAGGGGGAAAAAAATATTTTATTTTTCTTTTCTTCTTCTAACAATGTCCCTCCAATGCTAACTCCTTGACCGTCCAGGTGCAATCAAGAAAATACGGCTTAATATCAGACTTAGTAACTCCCCAGAAGAACAGAAGTGCTGAATACTGGTGATGCAACTAGACTAACACATATTGTCCAGTTCTAAGTCAGTCACCGCTTTCTGGATGTTATCTACTACATGTGAATTCAAACCAGTTAGATCAACATCACGGTGCGTAAGAAAGGTAAATACCTACCAACTGATGAATGCTATCAATGGCTCGGTTGTACTTGTCACAAAGCCTCTGCATGCTTTCAAAGCTATGTGGGGAGAAAGAACACGGGGTCAGTTAAAAACGGAGAGCTCTAAAAGGGAGGTTTGAAGGTAGCACCTTGTGCTTTTTCAGCATCATACACACTGTAAGTAGGCACCTATTTACGGTTTGTTTCTTGCAGAACAGGTAATTACATACACAGTTTTAAGACTTTGTATACAGTTTCCTTTAAAAAAAATTCCCAGTAGACCAGGAGTATGTGACAATATTATATGACTTATTAGAAAGTTCTGTATTCTCATAGTCCATTACTTCTTTTCCATATTCTCAGCTGCACAGAAATTTAAGACATCTGTAAATTTTTCTCCTTTGTTCCATCATCTCTCCATGATAATGAGTCCTGAGACAAGTAGATACTTTTCTAGAAATTAACTCCCGGACCGAAAATGCAGACAGACCCAGGACACAATCTAAAATTTCACCCATCAGAAAAACATAGCGATTGCTTCTTGGGTTGGTTGGGATTACAGTCAATTCAGGCAGATGCCTTAATGATAGAAGCTGAGAGGATTAAATAAATTCATCTCAGGCCAGGGAAGAAAATATATTACTCGGAACATCATCCGCTACGTAATCAGACCCACAAAGCAGCAGCAAAAAAAAAACAATCCAAGGAGTTACAGGAGTAAGAGAATTAAATCACGGCCGTCCCCAAATCAGAAAGGGGGCGGAGGGAATAGGGGACACCAGAAGGACACGGCTCTTACTACTACTGCCACTATTACCACTACGCTGGCTAGGACACCTCTCTGAGGAGTACTGCTGACTTCAAGCTTTCAGCTGCCCATGTTTATCTCCATGTCGAGACAAAGCAAGAGGCTGCAATGGGTTTTTGTCTGCACAGCACATGCGTTTCTATAACCCACCGCTTTCCGTTCACACCCACGTGTCAGTCTATCTGCCACGAGTAATTTTTCTGGCAAATTTTTTCAAAGGAAGTAAGAAGACTAAAACCATTACCAAAATTACGGGTTTATGACTTCCTTGAAAAGCTGTAGAAAGGTCAGTGGGGTGTGACTTTTAGGAACAGATGGGTTTCTCTTTCATTTGGTATTGCTGCCAACCACACCGATGCTACCCAGTTAAACACACCCAGTGAGTATGCCAGAACTACAAAAGTTTCAGCATTGCAGTCAGTGCGAGTAATCCAAAATCCAAATTAATGGGTTTCATGATAAGGGATGCTCAACCCCGATTTCTCCTTTTGAATTTTTTCAGGAGGAAGAGAGGGACTAACAAGTCTTGCAATGAAACAATTAAAATTAAGAGAGGAGGAAGCAATACCTTAAGCAGATCATGATACAAGTATCTGGTGCTCAGCACAATAGCCAGTGATTAATTAGAGCGATGCAGTTTCATCTGCAAACCTCATTCTCAAAGTTTAGTCATGCTGTGGACTTGAACAAATTCAGTCTTTCCCATGAAAGCAATAAAGGAGGTTTTTCTAAACTGCAGCTTGAGGGTCATCTCCTTTTCCAGTCTCAGTACAGCCAGGTCGATACACAGAACCTCAGACTCTCCACAGATATACCGCAGGTCAGAATCTGCCTCTCCTGGCCTCAACGTGAATGCCACATACTATACATTCATTTTAAGCTGTTTGTGGAATAGGTATTCACACGTAACTACAAGCATCTTAAAATCACTGCTAACTGCCCTTAAGAGCAGTACGAATAGTTTCCGTTTTAATTTGGCATCCCACTTGCACTGACTCCTACCCAGAGGAGGGATGGGGAAGGTTAACCTCCCACAGTCACGGCAGGCAGGGGACATAGTGTGGACAGACAGTTCTGGCATGCCACTTTCTAAACAGGAATTCTTAGTTACTACAAAAGTAGAAACCTCCGTGCCATTCAGATTCCTACACACTGGACGCAGTCCAACAGCGCAGATACCGATCATTGTTTCGGAGTGAGTAATTCCAACGTACACCAGAGCTCAACTTTCGGCTGCATGGAGTTTCCAATTATGTCCTTAATCCAGCAGTCTTTGCCAATATTTCTGTTACACATTTCCTACCAAAATAACTCTGCAGAGTCCAAAGCCAGTTCTAACAGAAAACTTCAGTTCACAGCGTCTAAGAATAACCAGTTACAAACTGATTCACTACAAACCATGCCGGCCTGTCCTCCTGGTGGGGAAAAAAATATTCCTCTCACCTTTTTGTATCATAGTCAATTAAAACGTAGTTTTCCATAGCAAGCTTGAGATCTGGGATTTCTTCACAGACCCACCTAGAACAAGAGAAATAACCAATAAAAACATCTCCAAGTAAGTATAAGAAGGCAGTCTGTCTCAATTCTAGACTGACATTGCTATATGCAACGACAGAATACTGTAGCAGACCTGAAAGATCACAATATTGTTAGGAGCAATGCAGACATCACAAAGTGCTAACTGGAAAGCTGCAATAGTTTGCATTTGTACTGAACAAACAGTAAGGTGCCCGTAGACATTGGCAGTAGTATAAAGCTCTTGAAATGGCATCACTTCAAAACAAGGCGATAAGTGTATTCGATGCGTCTAAAAGTAGTCCAAGCCATGGCTGATGCTAATCTAACATAAAATGTAACGCAAACGTGCAATACTTCGAAAGAATTCTGATACTGTAACAAGCATTGGCAAAGCTGAACGTGGAGAAGACATTTCCTACAGCATCCCAAAACAGTGCCACCAGACACTGATTGCAAGGATATTCTCCTCTGTGTAGTGCTCTAAACTGCTCTTAGACCTTACGTGACCCAACTCAAAACAGATTTTCAACCGTTATTTTGATACAAATCCCTTTTACTTGCTGAGTTAAAGCCTCGTACGTTGTTGCCATTAGAAATGGAAAGAGCACACCCACTTGCAGTGCATCTGACAATGGCATCTCCCAGAAGAGGTGATCTTCGCTCTTAGAATGTAGGGAGATTAATTCCTTTCAAAGACAACTTAAAAGCTACACAACCTTTGCATACACTTTCCTCCAAAAGTATCAAAATGGGAAAGTGCTATCATCACCATCAAAAAAACCTCAGAGCACATCATAGGATGAATCCCAATAGAAATGGCAGAGTTTTTTCTTCAAGCACCTTGATGCATGCTTCACTTTTAAAATGGG
>VZSC01004845.1:68213-86928 GCA_013398225.1 Steatornis caripensis
GGGGGGGGGGGGTAATCACTGGAGATCCAACAGTTCTGGCTCCTTCTAGCTGATATACTCTTATAAAATAAATACATAGGCAAGTAAAAATCAGAACTTCTACATCTATGGCTAACTCTCTTCTGACTAGTATCTCCCATCTCCCTAAAAGTGTTAGGACTCTGATCTCTGCAAATTTTTTTCTGTCAGATTAGGGAAACAGGCAGTCAACAGCGTTTAGCACTGGCTTGAAGAGATAAATAATTCTTTGCATTCTTTTCCCTACACCTTACGTAACCACATTGCGGTTACTTTGCACAAGGCAGGCAAAGGCAGCGTGAAAGCCTTCTAACGCACTGTATTCACTGCAATCATGCTTAAAACACAGTTGTGAAATATTACTTTGGCCCAACTGCTTTCTAACATAGTTTTCCCCTTCCCTTCAGCTAGCGTAGCACAGAAAGCATGAGCACCAATGACTCCGGCAATCACTTTCAGCACCACGGCCGTTTGAATCCCTTTGGAAAGGGTCTTAATAATCATACTGGCAAATGATGCCACAAGTTCCTAAGGCACAGAATCTTATCAACATCAGTACAAGTGAACCGGAAGTAGCTGTGGCAGTCCATCTTGTGTCAAGGTTTTGTAGCTAGAAAAATAAATTTCTGTAGAAGTAAAATTCTCAGCTCTAACCCCTAGCCCCATTACACATTCTCTCCTACCACAAGCCATGGGAAAATGCTACGACTTCATGTATGTAAGTGATATTATCAACACTTAGCTCTCACACTCACACTGGGAGCAAACAAGGCTCACTACCTTTTCCTAGGCTGTATGTGACTGCCCAAATTTCAAGCTCGGGTGGGTCTGCAGACAAAACACCATTCTTCATACCTCACCTGTATCTGCACCATCCAACCATCAAATCCTGCTGCAGATACAGCCCTCAGACAAGGGAAGTCTGTATGGTAAGGGCCTAAAACAGTTAACAAGAACAGCTTTTAAACAATCTAGTGTGGATAACATACTAACATCCCTCAGATGTTTGGGGAGTTTGTGTTAGCGTTTAATAGGAGTTGTTCTACAGGCAGTCACCTCCTAATTCTGCTGAAATAACAGCAAGCCATGTCATAACCACTGCCCATGTTGGGAAATGCTCAGACTTCCTACTCTTCATATTTGTCTTTCACCTTTATCCTCCCCCATCTTCCCACATTGGTCCAAGTCTACCAGCAGAATTAAGAGGAATATTAATAGGGACATCATTCCCAAATAACGCAAATGCTAGCCATGCTGCAACATCACAGCAACAAGGGCAAAGGGAGAGAGTGAGGAAGAGGATATGCAAGACCAGAACTTAACACATCATGCCAATGACGTCTTCTTAACCTTGCTTTTCTAAAGATCAAATACAGATTGCCATAAGCACCAGAAGTTGAATATCACTTCTCATTTTTAATTCTGTTCAAAAGAGAACAAGAATACAGCAAGTTGAAACAAATTCTGTTTGACAGGGAGATTTGTATGGCAACAATATCAATTCAGCTTAGAAAATAATTTACAGCTGCTAAATTATAATTGTAACTGCTGCTCTTCTTCATATCTTGTCTCAAGACATCCATTCACTGAGATGCAGAAATACACAGGCAAAGGTTCTAGCCACAACTGCATGAACACTTACCGAATTGTCTCAATAATTTCGTGAGCAGCATCATGGTGTTTGTCCTGAAACAAAAAGAAAAGAAGAGATGTTTTCAAAGAGATATCAGGTGTGCTGTTTGTCAGAACACTACAAAATACAGGTGGCAAGCATACTAGGAAAGGAGTCTTTGATTGCCACCCAGGCCATTAAACCCATCAAAATGAGCCCTCTAAGAAAAAATAAGGCTTAAGGAAATTAATATGGTCTAGCAGAAGATTTATATGAAGGAACTGTCATTCTACTTATTTGTCATTTCCTGAAATCAGGAATTGTGTAGCTGATCCCGTTGAGGATTATTGGTATGCAGTAGGTACTTGACTGCAAGTTCCACAATGAACAGCTGATTTCATCGACCTAGCATCTGGTACATGCTCGCATCTCCATATGGGCAGTAAGATTCTAGCACAGTGAATGGCTTTCTAAAATAAAGCATCAAATAAACAGTAGGAGTGGATATCGGTGTAGGGGAAAAAAAACACACCTCACAACACACACACACAAAATAAAGAGGCCTGAATATGCAGACCTTTTCATGAACTGAAAAACAGAACACACATGCACAAAACACAGTAAAACTTGTGCGTTACAAGTATACACTAAACTGTGAGGCACAGATGTTTGTTAACTTTAATTTGGGAGTTTACTCAGGAGCAAGAGAAGTGCAAGTGAGTTTAGCAAGCCATTCCAAATTCGTGCTAATCAAGCCCTTGGAGCTGCACATACATGCACCATGCTACAAAAAAATTCAATTTTAGGGCAGCTACAGGAGTTCCTATAGATATTGTTGTATCCACCTTCTGAAGCCTTAGTTAGTCCATCTGCACGAAGCTGAGGTTATATTTAGACATTTGTTTCTTGAAGTGGCTTTGACCTTTCAATTAAGAGTCCAGCATCTAAGGACCTTCCAGAGTTAGAAGTGTAAAGGCTCACTCACTCTCAAATAATTTCCCTTGTCTTCTGCTGCAGAAATGTCATTTCTATAGCGTTACCAGGGGGAATTTCTACAGCAAAGGGTAGGGACAGGCAACAGAAAGCAGAGGACTGGGGGCAGGGGAAGGAAGGGAACAGAAGAGGAGAAACACTAACGGACAGATGTCAGAAAATGGCTGGGATTATCGCTATTTCTTCAAGACATGGAAGGACATTATATAAGTCAAATAGAAGCTTTTTCCATCAGTATCACGGCTCTCATATTTGCACTAGAAAACCAATTTCCCCCTTGTATAACCAGTTTATATACTTAGGATCAGCCAGTCTTGTAGAAGTTCTCATTCCAAGAAACTTGTACACAGCCCTTTAAATGCCTGGACAAAAATCCCATGGCTGACAGGTATAGAAAGAAAGGCAAACAGTTCGGAAGTCTGTTATATTAAAGGTATGAAGGAACACTCCCTATTTTACTAGGAAAAGCTTTTATTTTCAGAACGCAGAAAGTTAACCCCGTACCTAGGAGTCATGCGAGAGACTAATCAAAGAAAAACAAAACATTCCAGTTACAATATCAAAAAGGAGAAACAGCCAACATAAAAGTAGTGAGGACATTTGAGATCAAATACACAGTGGCCTAGAAGCTGAGCGTTACTTTGGTCATGTTTCATAACAACATGCCGACGCTACGCCAACACCCCGAACATCGCAAGGCACGCAGAACAAATCTGGGGTTGTGCTTCCTCCAGTCTATGGCGTTCACTCAGGGATGGGACTGAGACAGCTCAAACGCAACAGAAACCAACAGCACCAATAAACAGTCACCCAGTTTAAGTCTTAAAATGTCAGGTAAGTAATTCTGTGGATAAATCTTGGCCTAGAAACCAGAGAAGCGATTGAACTAAAACCTGCTCCTGACTCTTGGTACACATCTAAAAGAAGAAAAAGCACACAGGAGGAGGACTTCTCTTTCTTTTCATTTCTTATCTGCAAAGTACAAAAAAACCCAAGACAGTCAGCTCATCCATAAACATCCCCTATAAATTTTCACCTTTCGCTACACACATAATTATCACAGCAGAAACCCCTTGGGCTGATCTAGCTCTTCCAGTAAACTGTGTTCCTGTATAGTAAGAATATGCTTTATCAACATAAGCACATTATACCGGAAAACTGAATTCATGCTTATTCTAGCATAACCATTTTTTCTGAAGAAGTCATATTCTTCATTGATGGTTTTGGACAGTTTCAGAGCCAGCAGAACACATAGAGAAACCCCTCATCCTATTTGTCTTCATGAAAATGCTCCCTATAAATAAATGATCAAAATTGTTTAATTAACAGATTCCTTTGTCTTGGGTTAAAAAGTGAAAAATAAATTTACAAAAAGAACCAACCCAAACACCACCACAATGCACACCTACAACTACAGATCACCCACTTTAAGCAAGTGGTTTTACTAGCACAACCTCATGTGGCAGCTCCAGTCAGAAGGGGCCATCCCGAGTTTAGTTTGCGTCATTATCTAGGAATAATGAAGTTGAAAACAGTTCCACATTTTTTACTTCTGCTAAACTTCTCATGTTGAAACACTTACCAAGTTTACTATACTCTACAATGAACATCCTTTGTCCACGTAGACAAGCTCCCAAGACCTCATGCAAGGCTTGCAAACAAAATCAGAGATGATCTCCTATCATTTCTTCAAAGCAAGTAAGGCCATGGAAAATGGAGGAGGGAAGAGGGGGAAACAGATCTAAAGGAAATACAGAGCAGTTTCTCATTCTTTAGAGAAACTTTTATTCCCATTTCAACATTACAGTTGTAAGATTTAATAAGAATAGACATTAAACAGCACCAGTCATCACATCTGTATTCATACAATTGTTTATGATACTGATAGGGAGTCTTCAGCAACTTGCAAGCCAAGCTGAATAGAAACCTCACCGAAACCACCGACTCCACTCTGACCAGCGCCAGCCTCTGCCCATCCTCCTTCTTTCAAGCAGATGCAGTGTTTTTGGCCAGACACGCAACTGAGCTCGGTGCAGCAGCTTTAACCGGGATCCTTTTACAGACCCAGTGGATGAACAGTGAAAGCAGCAGGTCGGGAGGGACCGATGGCAATTCCCAACGGCTCTGCTGCAATCACAGCAGTCTGACAAACCTTACATCAGCTCAGCCAACAGTCAGCCCAGCACATTCAAAGATGGTCTGAAGCTTCTCTAATTCAGGTACCTCGGGTTTTTGCAGCGGGGGCAGTTGTGTGGGGTTTTTTGGTTTTTTACCTTTCCCAGGTGGCAGTGACCCATGACCAACACCAACGTGCCAGCTACACCTCCAGTGCAGGCACGTTATACAAGCACATCGTGTTACACTTTGCAAACAGTCATCCGTGAGAGCACAGCTTCATGCTGCATCTGCATCCATACTCACAGTGCTTTGTCAGTAAAATACCCTGGTAAAGAGCCTCCTACAGACAGACTGGCTATCAATCATGAAATACACTGCGCAGAAGCCTTTTGGACAACCCTCAAGAAGCATATCTGTTCTGTTCGCAGTCACGAGATGATGCCACAGTACTCTCTGTCACGAAGAGGAGTTCCATTCATCCTCTGACTCTGCTCCAAGCTGTTCTCCCTCCCTCCCTCCTCCCATACACACTCCTGTGAAGCATACTACGTGCTGTTCGTTGGCCTGGCTGTACTTTTGCAATGATCTTATATTTATGTCATTTGAGAGGCCCTTGGAATCTTTTGGGCCACATAAATAGAAGCTATTTCATGAGGCAAGACCTTATCTCTTTAATGTGGCCTATGCACTAAGTATTTAAAGCAAAAAGTTGCAGTCTACAGTAATGCCCAAAGCTATTCATAACAAGTTTTTAAAAAAAGCAAACCTAAACACACATTAAAGGTTAGTTATTGCAGTCAATTCTCTTCAGCTGAACTTTATAATAAAGTGTACTTACTTTCAACCTAAGTGGTCAACCTAAAATTGAAACATGAACTCCTAGAGAAAATTCAATAGTTTTTGCCAAGATATTTCACTGGAAAAATAACGGAAAGAAAGATGGAAAGACACTTTTGAAAAAGTCACTCATAAGAGAATCCAATTTTCTATGGAAAACAGTGAAGAACAGTTTCAGCCAGCACAACCAAACAGCTTCACAGTTCTGATTCTTACAACAGATTTCTCCATCCACACGTTACTACAACTTTAATCACAGGAGTGAAGAGCTTGAAGCCAGAAACACACCCACTGCTATTACTTTTAGCACACTAGCTCCCAGAAGCCCTGCCAGCATGCACGACCTCTACTTCCACACCACGCCAAGCAGAGTCCTCCTACAGAACTCAACAAGCTGCATTAGCAGTTTTGCCCTGTAGGACATGGAGATCAGGCCATGGAGCAATTTTTTTAAGAGTTTCATCTTTCCTTTCACCTCTTCTCCAAAAGTTTCCCATCCTAACTGTTCTCACTTAGGATTTTCCTGCAGTTTAGGCTCAGCTCTCTGATCACAGGGGGAGGGGAAAAAAAAAAGGGGTAATGAATGTTTCTGCATGCTTCAATGCTCAAGTCAGCCAGCCCTCTCTGTACAAAAGATATTTTGTATCTTGCAGACGGAGAAACCCTATATATGGTTTTAAAGGGCAAACAAGACAGTGCCCAAAAACTTTTCGAATACGTATTTTCATGTAATCGTTATCATTTTCATTTCACTCTTTGTTTGTCAACTCAAATTAAAGAAACTCATCAACATGACCAGAACTTGTAAGTTCTCAGTAGTAATCAGTACTATTGCCATAACACCTAAAGAAGAAAACTAAAGGACCCTCGATCATACTATGCATCATATGAACAGTACCAGACATTTCAGTCATCAAAATATAACTTTGTTCTACAAAGTTCTAAATTTCTAATAAAAACAGCTGCATCTGAATGAGAGTTTTTTGCAGACCACTCTACAGGAGCAAGGGAAAGTGAAAAGAACAATTCGTTACACTGTCGCCACAACACAAGCTACCAGTTACCACGGCTTGTAACTCACGCGGAATACAAGGCACTACACACTCTTCCGCCAGGTATGGCTCTTCTGGTTACATTACTTTCTCAAGTTAACATCCCTTAAGATATCTTAATGGCATTATTTTGATATAATTCTGTAATCCAGTACTGTAGCCTAGACTCTTGAATCTCTAACCCAAAGCAACAGATTTTAGACATTGTACATTTCTTCCTCCAACACAAAGAACGTGTTCAATTAAATCGGGCAGCCGTCATTGCCTGAAGCAAGGAACAACACCCTAGTGCCCTTCCAAATTCACATCTTTTTATATTTACATCCTTCTTATGAAACTATGCTTCTCCTGTTGGAGCCTGGGGGTGAACACTGTATTTTTCTAAACTTCATTTCCTGACATGCAAAATGGGATCCTTGTGAGATCTGATGATCAGTCTATGCAGTGTTGCACGGTCAAGGCACCAAAAGCCCAAACCTGCAAACCTAGGAGGAGAGAAAATGGTTTGAAAATCTGGATGAGGTCTTGAAAAACAAGGAAATACAGCTCATGCGCTTCCTATCAGCAGCTCTAAAAGCATCACACAAAAAAATTTAATACCCCTTATCTGCTCTTCATAGACAGGAACATTTTTGTGCGTAGCTTCAACTGCCCAAGACTAAACTGTCCCACAGCAAAAGCAGCTCTAACCTTTGCAGTGACAGTTTGGTGCTGGTGCTTGACTCATTAGACCGCACTTCCTCTCCAAAAACAGACTAGGTGACCAAAGCAGCTCTTCAGAAATGTACAAACAAGCTGTGGTCAAGCATTTGCAAGGCAGGAGGAAGAGATCTCCTACAAGCTTTGTGCTGCCCACCAGATGAATCCAAACAATTCAGAGAAAACCTGAAACAAGCTAGTGGAAAATAAATCAGTGGCAACACTCATGTACCTTTTAATGATTGTCTTTAGATACCATTCTACTTCCAACATTTCAACCGTGTAACACTGGCTCCCAAGTATTAAATACTGACCCTGCTCATGTTTTAACAGAAGTCATTTTGATTTGCCAAATTCTGATCTGCAAGTGATCTACTTAAGTCACAAAGAAAGAGGTCAGTCTCACTAGCCTCTGGTTTTAAAGAGCAGCTTGGTTGTCTGTAGCGGCAGCTCTCTCCCCAGGCAGTGGTCCATAAATCCAAAGCAGAGGATGTTGCAGCTGGAGACAAGATGGTTAGCAGAGATCAAAAAGATGGATTAGGAAAAGCCAATCAATCTTGCAGAAGACTAGTGGGACAAGTGCCTCTTTAATGTCCCCTAGGTTTCCTCCATCTGTGGAGGATGATAAGCATTTCTCTAGACACCAAGAATGGCAGCATGAGCTACTGCAGCTGCAGCTTCCCCACAGGAACGAGGGAAACATCCAGCATTCTGCGTGGCACACGGACACCCTCTCAAAACCACTGCCCTCAGCCTGTCAGAAGCTTGCATTCCTCCTCCCCCAGGGTTTAACTTCATTTACACTCTGTCTAGAAAGATTCACCAGTACAGCTTCCATGTCCAGAGTATGTCTACATTCAACACACCTGCAAACAATGGTTGACAAGAGCCTATGAAAAGCTACAACCAAAGTACTTCCAGCTGCTACAGCGGCAAAGAGCTGCCTGCAGGCCAGCTGAACAAAAGGAAAGATCTCAAGCTTGGCAGTCCTGCCAGCTAGTGCCTTCAATCACTTCATATTTTAAGGTCTTTACCTCATGCTCAAATGCCAGTTACACTTCGTGTAAGGAAAAGGGAAAGTCTTGTATAGCTAGACTTCATTTAATATTATCAGATTTTATCCAAACCAAGATTGTGTCATTTAACTTCCGCAGCAACAACCAAAGCTTGTGTCTTCTTACCAAGCGATATGAGAACCAAAAGTCTTCCTTGAAGCATCCAATTACTGTTGCTCCCTTACATCAAGAAAGTATAAGGAGTATACAGTTGTATGTATACACAAGTAAACATATATATTAGTATGCAAAACAAGAGACCTCCTATGGAAAACAGCTCGTGTCTGTTCTTCTCCTGCCAGCCTCAGAGAAGCAGCGAGGGAAGCAAGAGCTACCAAGACTCCATTTTTGAAACCTATGTCCCACACAGCAAGACAGCAGACAGGTATAATATAGTTTCAGTAGTTAATAAGTTTACTGTCACACAAAACTAAATGGAAAACATAGAGGGCATTATGGTCTCCCTAACAGCTACATAAGGATGGTAAATTTTAAAAAGTTTTTCCCAAGATCCAAAATACACTAAAAGTAAGTTAACAAAGCAAATAGGTATCAGAAAAGAAGATCCAAACTGCTCCTGGTAACCTTCGCATAGCACAAGTATAGGTGAACCAGAATTTGTAGACAAGACAGTTGCAGATCTGCTTGAAACAGGCACTCCACTTCCATTGCACTCCACTACCTAAACCACAAGAAAACCATTTTGCCTTTCCACGTAGCCATTCCAACCGTTGCTACGGACACTGTACAAATGCAAGAGGGAACAGTTCCTGTGACAGAGTGTAGGAGGGGCTGTATAAATATATTAACATGCAATCACTCTGCAGGAGTGTCTAAGGCAACACCCACACAGGACAGTCACAGCAGGATGACCTACTGGCTTTAGTCTGTGTAAACCAGACACAGCCCAGACACAAGAAGTAGTTCCATTATTCAAAAAGACAGATTAGCAAAAAAAAAAAAATCCAAAAATGTTTATAATGGAATATATAGGTGAATGTGACTATTTTGGTAAAACAAGACCTTGCACTGGTATATCCTATTGCCCTTTCAGTTAAGCTTTAGGCATTTGTAAACCATTCCCACAACACAACAGCTGGAGGGAGCACGCGGATGCTGCAGTGATTCCAGCAGCTGAAGAAGCACTATGTGTACATGCAAAGGAGTCCAGTGTTTGCTTATTCTGGGACAGAGCAGACTGCTGGGCTTTCACTCAGAGTTAACAACAAAGGCAGCCCACCATCATTTCACAAACAGCTTAAACCAACGCAGCCACCTGCCTTGCCACTGCTTCCCCAAAAGCCCCCTCTTGCTTTGGGCCAGCAGTGCCTGTGCACGCACACAGCAAAGTCAGGGAAGGCCTAAGTTAAGCTTAAAGCTTTCCGGTGTTTTGGCTTAGTTACCTTTCAACCAGACCAGTTCACCACATGAGTGTACAAACACACTGTTATAAGGGTGAGGGCAGCTTAGACCCTACAGAAACGGGACAAAGATGGCGAGAGTTGTTTCTACTAAAAGACATACCAGTTTCAAACTTCCATGTGTTAATGCATGGCCTGTGTTAATAAAGAAATAACCCTTCCACGCAGCAGTAACTGGAAAGGTGAGGTAAGCTGAAAAGAAAACAGCCATATACATCCACGCTACCAGAAACAAGCCTTTATGGGAAACCTAAGCAAAGGGTTACTGCTGGTAGAAATGAATACCCAGCCCCAAAATTACTCTTGCCAGAAGTGGCTACCCATCTCTTTCTCAAGTGCACAGTCCTCTCACATCCGTGGTGGGTGCAGGGAGCAAGCTGGTGGCACAGCCAAGCTCTTCGGGCAGCACTGGCTGTCTGAACAGCTAATCCCTACCTCCTGCATGGAAAACTGGCAGGCCAAAGGGAAGCATCGTGCAGGCCACTGGTAGGACAACAACATCTTACACCACCACTTTACATTCTGTAAAGATACTCAATCTTGGACAGCTCAGAAATTCTGCTCCTGCTTAACACTCATAAATATTCTACAGAACAGAAGTTAGCAATAAAACCTTGCACTCTTTCTGAAGCCCGCTGGGTCCCTAAAAAAAGAAAATGGTTATAGTTTTCTCCCCGTAAGCTTCAATTTGTGCTGCAGCGCAGTGACACAAGCTATACCCAGTGCCAATTCTGAACGGTACGCATGTCCCTCCAAGGGCCAACCATCTTTAAAAGCTTCCATTTCAAAGACTTGTAGATGACCGTACAATACTACAATGTACTCTTCATATGTTGCAAATTGCTTTCTCTTCTAAAAAGCAGAGACGAAGCCAAAGCGAGATCAATGCAGACCCCAATCCCCATCTTCAGAGGGCCAGAGGCCGCCCTGCACCGGCACCTCATCTCTCGGTCCCAAAGGGCTTTGCTGCCAACAGATATCCAAACAAGAGAGAATCACCTGCAACCCAATGGAAATCCAGTTGAGGAATGAAAAAACAGTCTGAAACACTCAAATGTTTTAGAATTTCAGAAGTATATACTGTCAAACACTAAAACTTTGCTGAGCTCCAAGAAGTAAACGACAAATAAATGCCAAAAACTCAGGAAAATGCCCTTCACACTACACAGAAAATATCAGAAAATTTCTCGATCACCAAAACAGTATTACAACCCATTAAGTTTTACTAAGAAACTTATTCAGAACTTTCTGTAGTGTTTTGTTTTTTAAAAGTTTCCCATGTTTCATTTAGCTGCCTCCAGTAGTTCCTTAGATTTTTCACCTAACACTAAGAAGTTCTTTCAGCGTAGATTTTTAGGAAACTCTCATTCACTCATGAAATGAAACAAAACAAAACTCTCAGAACAGGAACTTTTTCATTATTCATAGATCTGTTCATATCTATGAAGCCATCATTTCCTGCTGTAAAATATGCTCACCCTCTTCCTATGATCTAAAAATAGTACCTGCTCAAGTTGATATCTATAGCAGCATGTGGCAAATATCACCGTATATTCAGTTTTATTTCTTGTTCCTCTTCAGAGTTAGTTTTGTCTTATCTTTAATAATTACTACAGAAAGTAAATATATCACGTTCATGATTCCTAATATGAACTGTGGATCTTTCTGTTAGGAAGGAGAAAATATGCTATGCAAAAATATTTAAAATATGTTGAAATGCTTTATGATTATCAATGTGTGATAAATACACCGGAAGGAGAAAAAAAGCACCCCACCTCTGGTCCTTGTCTTGATCATTAGGGTAAACAGCTTTAATCAGACAGCCAAAGGTTAACTGAAAGCAGGAAGAAAAAAAGGAAGGTGGTATGAGAAGGGAAAAAGAAAGAAGGAAGAGTACAAAAGTAGACATATGGATGTCTGGGGAGAAGGGTGATTAAATTTCCCATAAATCTTGCATACCAAGAGGTAAGATATTTTGCCTAAATTCCCAGGAGAAACACAATTCAGTCACAAACCTGAGACTTGAAAGGATAATCATGCCCATATATATTAAGGCTGCCATGAAGGACAAGAGTTGGAGTTGCATGTGGTGGCATGGATTTCCCTTGGCACACTAAAAGCTTTCAATATTGTGTCCAGTTGTAACTGGCGGGGGAATTCTAGTTAGATAAATTTCAACTGCCTGAGCTGGAACTCTGGCCAGGACAAGAATATTAATCCTGACTCATCTGCTGATAGAAGAAAAAAAAAAGAAGAAGAAAAAAAAGGCAATCTTGAACAGCTACTCTGTCTTTCAACAGTTCCCCTTCAGATACTTCAGTTATATGGAAAATAAACAGTACTGTAGTCTTAAGATGCAATCAAAAGAACAACTTTCACTTCTCATACAGAAATACTAGGAAAAAAGTGTACATTAACTGAACTCATGATTTATATTGTATCCAACGGGTCAGAGCTTTGAACAAAAGCCAGTCTGAAAACTGAACAAGTACCGATTGTCACTCACGGCAAGTTAGACTTCAAAGGGTACAGCCCAGAAGAAAACTGCTATTCTGTAATAACCACGTGCTGCACAATTAAACGCTGTACGGTTACGGTCTTCCTCGCCTGGTGAGGCCACCTCACCTCTCAACAGCGCACTGCTGGGTTCCCTTTGGCATTCGTGAGAGCAGAAAAACACAGAAAAAATGATGCAACTGTGCCAACTGTCATTTGCTTCTATTTATTTGTTGGGCAGCAGAGAAACCCAAGTACTTTTGAAATGACCAAGTCAATTATTCCCCAGTTTTACACTATTCACTCTCCTCACTCCACATTTTTTTTAAGAACTGGGGAGGGCACAGGGGTGTTGAGAAATCGGAAGTTTGCTAAAGTTTTCAAACTTTTTTTCGCTAGGCAAGTTTCTATAAGCAATTAGTCATCCCCACAAACATTTCTCAACAAGCTGCATCGACAGCATCTATTAAATCAGAGAAAATCCCCTAACCTCTGCCACCGCTGTCGAATTTCTAGGCGATTACTCAGGGTGTGAGTAGGTTTTGCCTGGCAAAGCCAGCTCAACAGTTTCCTCTGCTCGCCACCCCCTCCTTTGTACCGGCACGGCTGCCCTGGGAAGCCAGCATGAGTCAGATTACAGATCAGGGCGGAGGGGGGGCCGGCTGTGAAAACACTGGAACATTTTTTTTTTCCCAGCCCAGATATTTTCAGGGATCCAGTTCACAGAGCCGCTCGCCCCACACACAGCAGCGCAACTGAGGGTCTGCCACCACGCTTAGGAACTGCAGCCAGTGGCTGAAGCGGCAGCCTCACCATGCCCCCCCACCCCTTCTCCCTCCAGCACAAACTGATCCAAGGGAAAAAACCACAGGCACGTGCAAAACGTAAAAATTGTTTTCCAGCAGCTCATCCTGCCAGAGTGTAATGGAATATGTAGTAAGGAAGGGCTGGATCCATGCAGGGGAAACGGCAAGAGTGAGCGGCTGGGGGAAAGGAGGCTCAGGACCACCCCTCAGCAGCGGCCTGCGTGCAGCTCCAGCGGAGAGGTGCAATACCAAAGGGACCGGTTTGGGTCCAATTTAGGACCTTCCTAAATTGATCTTACCATACTGTGCCATGGCACTCAACTTCAGCAACTGCTCCCACGCCTACCTCGCTGTCTGAGAAGTCAGAGCTAGTCATCAGAAAAACTATTCCCAGTAAAGCTGAGTGACACACAAAAAAAAGCACTAAGTTCTTAACAAGGTTTGTTATTCATCTCTACTGTTGATCTTTAATTTCAAAGGTGACATTCCCTGCAGGGCTATGATTTGCATTATCACTGCCTACCCTTGAGCTTTTTGCGCACAGCACATTCCTTTGGTGACAGAATGGTATCAGCTGTATCACCGACCAGTGGAGAGAGGAGAAAAAAAAAGAAAAGAAAAAACCCCACACCACACACACTCTGCACCCTTCCACCTGTACAAAGTCCGGCATTATCAAGCTCGTCTCCCATTACTCCTCAGTAGCAGAAATGTACACCACACCAGCAGCTGCAGGGTGATGCTCTGACAACACTCAACTAGCCAATGAGAATTTTTTGCCATTCCAGCTGAGTGGAAAGTCAGCAGCAAAGAGAAGGAACGCAGACAAATCAATGAATTATTCAAGTCAGACTTATCATCACAGTTGCTAATTTGGAGGCTTAGAGCTTCAGCAGCTCATGGCAGACATACCTCACCCTAGTAAGAGCCGCACCATGGCACAACCAGGACTCTCCCCTCCTGGGACAGAGTTGAGGTCCTGAGATTTCCAGGCTGGAAGACGGGAACAAAATTGGTAAAAGATACCCAGAACGTAACCCTCCCGGGATCCACAATGGCTCGCGCATCAGTGGCCTGGGCTGCAGGGGGTACTGCCAGGTACGACCAGAACACAATTGCCTAGTCCTCACAAGTTCAAACAGGGAGAAGGAACACAGCACACAACAACCTGACACACATGGAGGTTTGCAGTTATCTTTTTGGGGGGATTGCGATTCAGTGGCCAAGCAGCAGGAAGGCCTACCAGATGAAAAGAGCAAGGCAAGACAGGCAGGTGTCTAATTCTGAAACTTAAAAGGACTTGCACACTATTTAACATGACAGGCAGCGAGTCATTTGCAGACATCCAGATGAAGGACACAGAGCCACACCAGCATAAGCCACTCAAAGTCAACACCAGTCCCACCCTCCTCTCATCACCTGGCTGCGCCTCCCCATCCCCCCTTTAGCAGCACTGACGCTTGTTTTCATCACACTGCAAACCCGTTCAGCACAAGCCTAAAGGAGAGGAGATAAATGAACCACAGTGTTCTCTTACTGATGCACGTGCTACCAGAAAACGGGCTTTTCCACATTCACAAACTCGTACTCTGCAATGGGGTGCAGCTCAGCAAACACTGGTTTTGGTGACAATAATCAGCTTCAGCAGCTCTGAAGCCTTCTGTTGCTCAGTTCTGTATGCAAGCAACCCCTCACTGGTGCCAGAGATGCATCAGCAGAACCGTGCCAGATTGTGGAACTGATCCAGACATCTTTTTTTTAGAAAAAAAAAACCCAAACCACCCCCCACACCTTCTTTTTTCCCCACACACACAGTAGGCTGGGACCTCTTAAGCAGGAACTGTGGTCAAGAGGAGTTCAAAGTACAGCCTCAGACACCTCACAGATTAGGCAGAACTTACCATGGTATGAAAAATCCCCATGTTCAAACCTAATAAAAATTCCAGTTTAACTACAGTAAAAGTCAGAGACAAGAGAATGAACCAATTTAAGGACAATTCTCTGGAATAAACCTAAACACATGCAAGTCTTAGAGCTACAGTGGGACTTCTGTTCTTGTGCCCATCAGACCCAAGTAATAAGTACCAAGTCACGGATATCAATACTTGAAGTATGACAGCAAACGCCATCCTCAGCATTAGCCTGTTTAAGACCACCTAGATCCATCAACTGCTCGCCCACCCATCCGAGCACATAACGTACTTCCTTTATCCCAGCCTGTATCTCACCCAATACCAAAATTAACATTTTTAAACGCAGTATCTTTGGTCTCTGACAATCTAACACAAGCAAAAAAGGGGGCAGGTATGTGGGAGTCAAGGAGTTAAACGGCATACAAAAGAATAAACTCACTTCAGCTGTGATTAAGCAGGGCACTCATAAAAACAGGGGTCAACATCAGAAAATATTTTGTGAGTCATGAGAGATTACTCACCATGCACTATTCAACTTACTCATCACAGTGTGCTACGGACAGAACTGCTCACCATGTATTCATTAGGAAACCGTGGCCTTTCCTTTGAGAAAAGCAGAAGGCGGGGGGAAAGAGTCATACTTTCAGTTCTGTGTGTAAGCCAGTGGGAGGCTGTATCTGCAACACCAGTGCTCTCTCCTCCCACGGCCCTAATTAGACTCGTAGGGAAATACATGTTTCACATCACCCTCCCAGGCTCTTTTAGCATCCCAACAAGCACCAGTTTGTCAGCTGAGCTATTATGCAAACTCAGCAGTCTGAAGAGACCCCACTTTTCCTATTATACGTGAAATAAGCAGCAGTCCTGCAATAAATAGGCACATTATTAATCCAGGCAGCCATTAATACGAGAGATTAGACCCTTAGCCTTTTACGCAGCAATACGGACACCGCTAATTTAAGACGTAGTAAGAGCATAAAAATAGGCAAGTTACTCAATGCAGGGTTACATCACGCGGCGGTGCTCACCGAGCAGCAGGTCTGCAATACCACTCAGTCTCTGATGTTGGGAAAGATGATTCCCTGCCATTCCTGGCACTCTCACCAAAAATAATTAGCAAGGACTGGGAGCTTCCCCTCCCCTTTCTCCCCAGCTCTCTTTGGAAAACAGATCTCACGGCATACAGCAGGAAGCAGCAAGAACGCTGCTAAATAAAACTACTGGAAGCATATATTTTTTTCCCCTCCAGGTATCCCACCTTGCCTCCCAGGAACCAAGCAGCAGAAAGAGTGGTGAAACTAAGAAATGTTCTGCTTACGTCAAACAGAGCCAAGCTCTAAAACCACAACGGTACATATACCCAGCTGCCAACTGAAGGCTGAGCCAACGAGGGAAAGAAAGTCTACAGTTCAGCAGAGTACAATGTTAGCAGGCCAAACGCTGCCCTGTACAGAGAGGAGGATTTATTTCTAAAGCTCCAGAGTTCATCTGCTGCTGCAAAGGCCAGAGCTGCAAGCGACACGCGTGTGTGTATGCACGCGTGCCCACGCACGCAAGTGCACGCTTCCGTAATACGCGGGGTGATCTTTTCACCAAAACTGCAGGACAGAATATCGATTGGCTCCAGATGAGCCATACACGTCTGTATGACCGTGGAAAAATTCGGAACGCAAAGAGGCCGGTTGAACGGCAGGATGCTCGCGTTTTGCGGTATTTCTTAAGGCACGCAGATAGCACGTGTGGAAAAGCAGCCCTGCCCATTGCATTTGTGATCAACTGGGAAAGAAAATGTACATACTCTGCCATCTTCAGAACCAGCTGCTCAAGTTTTCCTAAATTAACTGAGTCCTTATTTCCCTTGCTGCAAACAGCATTAAAATGCACATTTTAAGGGGAGGGAAGGTTGGAGGTTGTGGTTTGGTTGGGGTTTTTTTAAGCCTGTAGGAAGTTTTGTGAACATACGTAAAACCCTTCCTTCTAGATTAATCCCTAATCTATGTAATCTTTAACCTATACTTCACGTAACCCGCTTGGAGACACAAGTTAATATTTGGCGACAGGAAGAAAACCGAACTGGTCATCGTTGTACTTTCAGTTTCTGTCAATTTAAGCAGAGCGCGCGCCCGGGAACACACACACGGGAATGACAGAGCTGCCCAAACAGGAAAGGCTGCATTAACCAGTGTGTGCTGGAGGCTCCAGCTTCGGGAGCAGCAGATGAAAATAGCACGGCAGCATACATGGAGGATGTTTTGGAAACCACAGATACAGCAACAGCACCAAAAGGCAGGCAGCAGACAAGAATACACAGCCATCTCCCCTGCCACAAGCAATATATTTCTAATCGTTCACACGCAAGCGCGTTGCAATTGCCAAGCGAGCAACAATATCAGCAATATCAGCTGCCCCAGCCTGTGTGTCCCAGCACGTTCTCCCCGCAAAGCAGCACACGTACAAGAGCAAAGCCTGAAACGCAAGGAATAACCAACACTGCTCAGGCCAAGTAAAATATATATAGAGAGAGATTTTTCCCTTTACAAACTGTTCTCAAAGGTGCTACAAGCAGGGTGAAAAATTGTTCAAGGGTTGGTACAAACCCTACACGCATACAAAAAACCCAAAACCCAACCCTCTCAAGCATTTTGCCTCTCGTGAGATTTTCACCGATTTGAACGTGGACATTGTTATCAAGGTCACACATCTCTCACTCGGGGCTCAGGAGAGGCAGGAAAAAGTCAGGCAAGTTAGAAAAAAAAAAAAAAAGCCGCTCACCTAACTAAACCGGGACGAGTGACATTTTATTTGAAATCATGCGGATTACGGCTGCCATCAACTGACAAACCTGACTTGAATTCTGTTCAGACTAAATAAAAGAGAAGCTACAAGGGCACTCGTTTGAGGGAAATGTAGGCAACAGCACCAGCCCCGCTAACACGTACCGAAGGCAAAGCCCGGCTCCCCTACCCACAACTAAGGCTTCTCCTCGGTTTATTTCTCACTCCTGCGACCGGTTTTGGGGGGGTCCCCCGACGATATCGATAATTTAGGCGATATTTATCAGCCGGGAAGCCCTCCTGATTTCCCCCTGCTCGAAGCGGCTCTGGTTGTTAACCAGTTACACGAGCCGAGCTCAGGAAAACACGAAAACTTTTCATTAACCAGTCCTCCTCCTCCCCGCCCTTAAGTTTAGTCAACCAATTATAAAAAGAAATTGGGGATTTGACTTCCAGGAGAGCAGCGGCACCCCGGGCTGGGGAGCCCGGCAGCCCCTCACCCTCCAGCCCCGCGGCTCCGGGGCTTGCTCCCGCATGGGAAACGCTACCGGATAAATAACGCGAACGCCTCCCGCGCCCGGGAAGGGCCGGCACCCGGAGGTCGATGAACAAGTGACAGAGAGCGCTCGCGGGGCCGCGGCGGGCTGCGGAAAGGAAGGGGCCGGGGAAGGCGGGCTGGGGCCGGGGGCCCGCGGGGCTGCCGCGGGTGGCCGGGCCCGGGCAGCGGGCGGCGCTGACAGGGCGCGGGGCAGGTGCCGGGCCGGGGCCATACTCACGTAGACGGGCAGCGGCCAGGGGTAGACGGCGGGCTCGGCTCCCACGGGCGACTTCAGCCGGAGCTCCAGCCTCTCGCCCATGTCGGCAGCCGGAGGAGAAGGAGGCGGCGGCGGCCCCGCACCATGCTAGAGGGGCCGGCCGGGG
>VZSC01004845.1:100057-111430 GCA_013398225.1 Steatornis caripensis
CCTCGCCTCACCGCTCCGTGCTGGCCGTCCCCTGGGGGTCGGGGAGGGTGGGAGCCCGCGTCCACCCCGCTCCAGGCAGGGGCGGCTGCGCCAGGCCCAGAAGCAGCCGGGTCCCTTGGCCGCCCGGGAGAGGGGACGTGGTCTGGAGGAAGGTGCATGCGGGAATCAAAAGGAGGAAGCTGCCGCTGGGGTGTAGGCCGAGAGGGAGAGACTGGGAGCGCAGGAAAGCGTTAAGGGAGCAGATGAGTTGAAAAGGAGGATAAGGGGGGGTCACGCTTGGCGCTCGCTTCCCCTGTAGCGTGTTATCGTGACATTGAGGGCCCCGATACGTGTAACCGGGGAGTTCCTGCCTATTGCTCTGTGGGTTTTTAATCGTGACACTGATACACAGGAAAGCTGAGTTCAGTCATAATTCAACTTTCAAATTACCCATATTCTGTATCTTCTGACTAAAATGTATTTTCCTTGTTTCAAGGAATTCAATTGGATGTGTTGGGCCGTTATTCTCTCTTGTATTAGAGGCACGTGATGAGGAAAATAGTTAGGTGAAATAATCAGTCATCAAGAACTCATTATGTGAGACTTTCCACACTGAAGTGTCATGTGTTAGTTGGGAAGTAACGGACGCTAAGGATATCATTTGTGTTCATTTTCAAGTAAGTAGTCATGGCCTTAGAAGCTTTCTCATGAATGGTCTGACAGTTATGCTTTGCTGGAATAGCAGCAAGTTGCTGTGGGATTAGTGATAGGCTACAAAGATTTGTAGACTACAGTTTCTCTTCACATGAGTACACTATCCAGATGGTATCAGCTATGAGAAATATTTGGAAAAGTCATAATCACGTAACTAAATGAAATATTTAATTTGGAAAACTATGGCCTTCGCTACTGTCGCTGTTGGACTGAAACACAAAATACAACTTCCCAACACACTTGAATGGCTTTTAAGCCTGTTGTGCACAGGACAAGGTGTTAGTGATACCTGGGAAACTTACGTTTTTATTTTTATACATTACAGATGTAAAAATTATTTATTTATATACATTAAATTTATGGGTATTGATTTGGTGACAGAGGAAGGTTGTGCTACTGTGAAGCATGCAGTGCCCTGCAAAACATGGGAAGCTACATGGAGAAGTGGAAACAGCATGTTTATGTGGACACTTAATGTGTCAAAGCTGGAAGAGGTGAACAGTAATTGTATGGAACACTTCCTCATAGTATGCTTAGGCCCAGTTTGTATGTTACACTGCTTTTAGTAAATATGCTTTATTGTTTTGCGCATAGGACAGAAAATGTTTCTTCAGCTGCCCAGCCTCCGAGGATCCCCCTGGTGAAGGCCTGGGCTGGTCCGGGCCTTTGTGGCACCAGTCCTTTTTGAGGAGCATTGAACATACTGTTCTCATTTCTGAAATAATTTTCTGACAAATAGCTCCTTTTTCCTATATATTCGGAGGGTAAAGAGCACAAGTGCTGTTACATAGTCAGGATTAACAAGTTGCTGTGCATGATAAGCAATACCGAGTTTGTTCTGTGACAAGCAATAGTTACAATGCATTGGCTTTGATCTCCTTCAGAGTTAGGAAAAGATACTCCTCAGACAATTTTGTGTAGGGTTCTGTATATTTGAAGGAAATTGTTATACAGGTATGGGCACTCCCTAGGATTCAGTGAGGTCAAAGCAAATGTGTTCTCTCTTACCGTAAATAAGAGGCTGATGTCAATTGTGGTGGTTGGACTGTAGTGTGATAGTATTTTAAACGGTGTTCTTTAGTTTGAAATGCAAGTTGAGAGGTTTTAAAGTAGGTAACTATAGGGATAGTTCTTGCTTATATCCTCACGTGCAGAGCAAAAATTAAAACCTGAACTTCAGGATGCGTTCAGCTGATCAGTAGACATTGCACTGATGAAATGTATGTCTTCTGTAGCATGGACTGTTTCAGAATCCTTCAAAGATTTTGCTTAATTACATAGAGTGGCTGCAAACAGCACGGGACTGTTCCTTTTTCTATCTCAGCTAGCTGAAGAGGACTATAAACCTTCTCGTATTAAGATGCTGGATGTTGATTCGGTGCTTCCCAGGCAGTGGTCATGGACATTTGCTAATTTTCGGGTGATGTTACAAAATCAGAGTAGTATTTTAGAGGAAGTAGCTGCAAAAATTCTTCATGCTTTTCCTACAGTGCTTCCATTGTTCATTGTATCCATTAAATGTTGCTCCAATACTGAACGTAGCTGTTCAGCCAACATTTGTGTGTATCAAGATAAGTGTCTGAGCTTTAGACACTTGGTCTCTGTCCTATTGAGAAGAGCGAATTTGTTTAAAACAAACAACTGCGTACTTTGACAGCAAGGATATTAGCTGTTGATCTCAGCTCAGCACAAATTACTCTGTGAAGGAGATGTCTCTGGAAAGGAGGTACTGTGGTTGTTAAATAAAATGGCGTGAAAAGAAATGAAAGCACAATTATTGCTTTGACTTCTGATTTAGTTATGCTTTTTGCAGAAGGCTAATTTCTGTTGATGTCTTGGATCTTGTCTTTTGGAACTTAATCGTATAGAAATTCTACCATCGCTTTTCCCCCTCATCTTTTTGGGCAGCCTCTCCTTATAGATAGGAGACAGTAGTTAGTCCTTTCCTTAGTCCTTTCCAGGTCCTCTGCAGGTACAATCACAGACGAGTGTATCTGGTATTTCACTGACGAAGCGAGGACGTGTTTGTAGTGCAGGATGCGACTGTTGCCTCCGTTCAGCCATAGGCTTCTGAATACAGCTTTACAACAGACCGACTGCATTCTTGCTTGATGGTTGTATGTTCATCCTGTGTTGCAGGGACTCTTAAGCGCATACTCCAAGGCTTGTTGTGAAGTAAATGGAGCACCAGGAGCTCTTTACCAATAAATTTTAAGTGTCCTCCTCAGCTCACTGGAGGAACTGAGAGGGTACTGGAGGCTGCCTGGCACTTTAACTCGCATCCTTGCTGCAGAGTGCTTAATTACTTGTCAGAGGCCGTTTTCATTTTAGTTTCTGGTCTGTATCCAAAGCTGACCCACTTATTTTGAGTTTAAAACAGTGAAACTGAAGCAATGATCCTCTGTAAAGTAAGGAATAGGAGTTAGTTAACACGGTCACTTTTCTGTGCAGACATACTCTGTCCATTTTCCAGTCTTCTGGGGAGAACTGTAGCTGCATCATTCTTCTGCAAAGTAAATGCTAGTGTGGAAGGAATGAAGTAGTGTAATGGGATTAGATCTTTTCCTGGTTTGAGGTGTTGTGTTTACTTTCCAGCAGTCTGTACAGAAGCTTTAATCCCTGTGGTGTTTCACAGTGCCAGTTCAAAGTTTGAGGGAAAGCCAAACCTGCAAGAAAGGCTTGATCCTATTCCATTCCCTTCTCACCTTCACTTCTAATACCTCATTCTCTCTCTCTCATTTGGAAAATTAATCTTTTTGATAATGAAGGCAGGGAGTCTTTCACCTGTCACTAGGTGGTTTTGTACCCTATGGAATAACTTCTGCTTTGTGCTTACACAGCACGCTCAAGAGGGGAATGGCTTGTACAATAGGGTGTTAAAAGTGTAATGGATTTTTTTTCAAGATACTCCAGACTGATAAATGATTTCTGTTTAGGGATGTTCCGAATGTGAAATAAAGGAAGGGATAATCTGTTGCTGCTATTTTGCTCTTGCACAGTGTTTAGCAGTGAAGAAGTTTGCTGTTCCCAACGAGGAAGCTGCTGTCAGATGCTGTGGTGAGAGGTTCTTTTATAAAACTGAAATGATAAAGTAACACAAACAGAGATGTTAAATGAGTGCTGCTTTGTCCTGTTCAGGCATAGCCCCCTGTGTTTCAAGTGCCTTTGAGTTACTGGAGGACACTTAAGGAGGGAGAAGGGGTTAAAAAAAGTCCTGCATGAAACGTCTGTGCACTTCTCTCCTAACTTGAGAAAATTGCCTCCCTTTCTTTGAGAGAATCATCTGCTTGTGTGCCAGGGTTAGCACTTCACAGTTTTGGTAATTGATGCTTTCAGTAAAGAGCATATTAAAAAATTCACATTTTCTTGTGTGTAGCATTCAGTGATAAGTATCTTGCTGCTTTGCATTTGAGAAGTTGTTTTGTACAGAAGCAAGTTGGAGGAGCGAAAGGAGCAGCCAGTGTATCTGGTTGGAAAAAATAAAAGTTCATTTTAGATGATAGTATAATGCTAAATGAGAGGCGTGTTGAGTGTCCACACTGTGAGATACGTATTTTACTGCTCAAAAAGGCAGGGCTTTTACCAAACTGACAGTGTGTTCTCACTTCCTAGTGACTGTTACCTAAGGACAGCGGACTTCTATTGTTAAAAAACCTTTTGCCATAAATACTGGGCTGCTGTGCTCGATGGCACACTTCCAGCTACTTCTCTGTTATGTTTTCAGATGAAATGGTGGTGTAAGGAGTTTTGAGGAATCTGTAAACATCACAGAACTCTTTTGGGCACAGCCTGTCATCAGCGAGGCTGAAGACCATCTAATGCTGTGATCTTCTGACAGGTTGGCCTCCAGCCACTGTCGCTGTGTTAGTATCTAATGGTAAGGGATAGGGGATGGAACATAATAGGGGAATTTTGGGGCATGCTAAAAAGCTTGTTGGTGCCCAAGACTCTGAAAACAGCCCCACTGATAGGCGGGGTGCAGTTCATTGATGACAGACAGCTCTTTCAGTCACCGATGCTCGATCAGATACTGCTTGTCATATTTATGTTAATATCTTTGAAGGAAGCTCATTATTCTACCCACTTTCAAGTGGATCTAGAGTTGCTATTGTTAATTCTTTGAGCGTGTGAATCACTGGAAAAGACAAAGTCGGAAATAGAAACAATACACAAAAGATGGTTGGATAAGGACCTTGCACCAAGTGGTAAAAAAGCAGGCTAATAGTGGCCTCCAAGGTAGCAAGGCCCAGTGTAACAGTGTCCCTGCCTTACCTGCTGTGTCACGGAAAATAAAGGGCCTGGAGCTGGGGAACATGAGCCAAGACATGGGCTTTTTCTTGTGCAAGAAGAGAGCAGCTGAGACTTTGCATTAGTGCTGCCTTTCATTAGCTTCCTGCTTTCTCCTGTGTTAAATATTACTTAATTGACTGTGGCATAAGTGGGGCTAATAGCTTTGTTCCCAGTCCAGATCCTTCTGTAGCCGTCTCTTCTGAGGGTTTGAAACATTCCAGACAGATTGCTTTCTCACGTGTGTAAGTAAAAATTCTGCACAGTCAGGTCCAGGGGAGGGAAGAGCTTTGTGGTACCTTGTGCCAAGAAATGGAGTGGTCCATACATGGCACCTTTTGCGAGGCCAGTGGAAGAACAGCCAGAAAAGTATTTCTGTACTGTGATCATCTTCGGAGAGTTGTTTATTTGATGCTTTTTGATGCAGCTTTCTTTGTCCCAGCGCTGAGTGCAGAAAACGGGGCCTTTTGTGATTCCTCTAATGTCATTGGTGTCCACAAAAGTGACTGAAAAACCTCTTCCTCTGCAATGTGGGTTGGTGAATGTAGTTGGTGTACAAAGAGTACCTTTAGGTTTTTCCACTTAGAAACATTCTTTGGTAGCGTCCCCTGTTTCTTGTGCGATGTGAAGAGCAGCAAGGGAAGCATTAAACAACACGCATCAGAAAGACTGACTCATGGGACCAGTTACAAAGAACCATTTGTGTTCCTTATGTTATTAAAAAAACTGATCATTCATGCTGAAAAATAGAAACGCTTCATAATCTAAAGGGGTGTCTGCTTAAATCCAGGTGGCAGGAAGTATAAAGATACTGGAGTAAGGCAAAAGGTGCAGAAAATAACGTGGTTAGTGGTAGCGTTTGTAGCTCATAAAGGAGTTGAGTGCCTTTTTTTTTTTTTAAAGAGGAATACTTTCAAAATAATCTAAATACTTATGAGCCCTGCTGAATACTGAAGTGTAACTGGGTGTGGAAAAAATGTTTGGTTTGTACCAATTTGCTGCCTCAGTCGCTTGCTGGTAGGCTGATCAGAGTTTGTAGACCACATAGTTGAGTGCTAGTTTTTGTATTAACTGGTTCTTTTTTATTGTTGTTTCTTTTATGACCTAGATGTTCAAACCTGACAGCTTTTGCTGAGAGATTCGTATGTTAAGAGGTGAATAAAGGGAAGTAGGCATCAATGTGGGTACGGCAGAACTTTCTTCCGGTGGGCTTGATCATCATGGCAAATTCAGGCTGCATAAAATGTATCACTTCTAGCTATCACAGTGTGACTAAGCTTCAGCCTTGAGGAATGTAAGTTTGTTTAGGGTGAGTGGTATGATTGTACAGCAGGGAGTAGCTGAACAAGTTTAATTATGCAAATATTTGTACTGAATTTCAGAAGTCAGCGATGACCGTGAACCGTCTTTTTCTTTATTGTCCTTCTTAACTTTCCATAACTGAGTAGTACTCATAGCTACTGTAAGATCTTTTGTTATATGTTCAGTGTTACGTTTTTATGTAGTCTTAATACATCATTAAGCATCGTTTTTTGTGCTGTTTCCCTTTGAACTCATTCCAGTCAGCTGAGTCTCAGAAACAATAGCTACTTCAGTTCCTTAGAAGGAAGTGACCATTTCCTATACATAAAACAAAAAGTGTGCTCCTAACGAAGCCTACCTTTATCAAAGCCTTAAATTATGCACAGAAATGGGTCTGGAAGTAGCAAATTGAAAATCCACTGTAAAATTACTTGCATAGCTTTTTGCATAGCAATGTAAAAATAGACGTTTGTGTACCTCTTGTGTTTGCAGGGATAAGCACTTTTATCCAACACATCTCTCTGGTCTTAAAAGTGCTCAGGCATGATTTAGACAGCACAGGCCCCTGAGGATTGTTTAATTGCTGTGCAATTAAATTAACAAATACTGTGATCAGACTGGAGACATACTTACATTAAGGGACTGATCAGCCTGGAGATACATTAAGGGACATCAGCCTTGCCGATGATACATGCTGACAGATTTGTGTTGGAGTGGTTTGGGTTTTGCTATTTAATACCCACTTCGTTGCTGGCATCTTGGCCCGGCCTGCCTGGGGAGGTCAAGGATAGCTTGTGTAGCTGTGCTCCAGCTTCCTGCGTAGGTGCTTGAAGTGTGAAATACTTCAGTTGTCTTTGGGTAAACCGCTGAAAAGGAGACTGCCAGAACACCCTGGTGCTTGGAGAAGTGCTGCTGGTGCTGCCATGCTCGGCGTGTCTGGGACAGTGTCATCCTCAGGGTCTGTTCCTTTGCCTGGGTCCTGCCTGGAGTCCCTTTGGACAAGCGGCTGCAACTCTACATCTGTTTCTCTTCTGAAATCCAGTCTTTCTGTGTTACGTACCTGTTCAAAAGATGGTTCGCATTTTTTCTACAGTGCATTATGATGCTGTGGTGCTTTCTTTGGGGTTGTTTAGTGTCTGCTCTGGAACTGGTAGGTAGTACGCTACTTGCTTAGCATCCCTCTGAATTTTTAAGATAAGGTTCAAAGGTTTTTATTGGTTTATGAATCAGTTTAGGATAGATGGATGCATCACACCAAGTTTCAGTTGGTATATATAATTTCAGTAAATATTAAGAAAAGAAAAATGTGTAAATTGGCTTTTCGCGTTCTCCATCAGCGTCGTTTGGCCAAGGAGTCTTGCTATCTCACTTCGGTTGTAATAGCAAGAGGGTAGTGGATAATGCATCATGTTTCTAATAAATAATATAGGAGGAGACTGCTGCAACTGAAATGGCAAAGCTTCACCTTCAGGCCCCCAGTGTTTGTCGCTGATGAGCACAGTACGTTGGTCTAGGATCTTAAGGCTACCTACAAGATGAGTGAATAAATCCCTGGAAAGCTAGGTAGCAAGGGCAAACTAGGCGATGTTAAACACATATAGCAATACCGTTTATCAAAGATAAACTTGAATTTTTCAAAACGCCTTTCAAGTTGTAACGTTTTCTGAGCTCTTTATTGCATCTGACTGCCCTCTGCACGTGTTTGTTTTGGCTGCCGCAAAACTGCTTAAACAAATGCTGTGGAGTTTCTCAGTTATTGCTTGTATTCCATTATGTGCTTATCTGCTTTGCTCGGTTTATGGTTTTAGCGAAGTTAGCTGTGAGACAGCGTGTGCCTTGGAATTGTCTTTTACCCAGGCATGGGGTAGTCTAAACAAAGGATCCTGTTACTTATCTCAAACAGCTTTTTCTACAGTATTTAAATAATATTTTTAGTTACCTGTGACAGAAGTTAAAATCTAATACACGTATCTCTAGCACTGCGTCCAAGTGAGTGGACAGCAGCACATTTTGCTTTTTTATTCTCTTGGCTGTTACTTTGAGTTGATTTATTCTGTGCTGTCATGGCTCAATGCTTGTTTTTCAGATACTGTAGACAATTATAGGTGTATAAATTCTATTTGACTATTTCAGTGGCATTTGTTGACGTGAAGTACTGCTTTTGGGGGTTTTGATAGAAGCCCAGCAAGTGATACATACTTCTTTCCAGCCTTCTTCCTAAGTTAGGAGGTGGCAGCTGATTTGTGCTGTGCTTGTAACAGGATCTTCTGCTTGAAGCACAAACAAATACAAAAATCGCTTTGTCTCCACAAGGTGCCTGCGGTGTAATTGCCTTTCATGTTAAAGCGTCGTGGGCATGTCACATGGCTTGCATCGCACAGGTGGTATTTCTTCAGATTAGCCAAAAACAAAAAAAGGGAAGGGCAGTTGATGCTGATTTTTTGGAAGTTGAAGCAGTGGGCATCTTCCTCTCATGTGAGGTCGTCATGTGCTAGCGCTCAACATGATTTCATGGAGTTTAATGGCAAGCATATGTCTCAAAGTGCTACCAGAAAATCCTACAGTGCTTAAAACAAAAGAAATGTCATATTTTATGCTTATTTCAGTTAGTTATTTTTACCTTCTACTTGTTCCAAACTTTTTCTGTTTTAGAACAGTGTAGTTACGCGTTTTTATCAGATCATCATATCTTGCTCTTGGTGGCGTTTGTTGTTAATCATCATTTCCGTAAAACGCCATATTTAACCCTGAAAGTGTAAGCGAAATAGGGAAAGAGAATAGAGAAATGTTCACTTCCATTTTGAGTTTTCATCTGGGTAGGAAGCACTTTGCTGTTGCAGGAAGTGACAGGTTTGCATGTCAAATCAGCTGCAGCAGGTCCAGTGGATTGAGGCTGGATCCTGGCCAGGACTTTGGTGGAGGGTTCTGCTGCATTTGGTTTGCTGGACTCTAACCGTAAGTGGTAAGAATGTGAGTTTGCCTTCTTTTGACTTTGGAAGGTTGATACGTGGTTGAGATAAGAGTACAGCTTCTTTACGACTACTGGAAATGAATAGCTTTGGTGCTCATTCTAATCATTAGCGTCTTCTTGTCAGCCAAAGAAAAAGTACAGCACAGGGTCACGTTTCCTTGGAATGTACTTGCTGTTCAGTTAGATTAGTGATTTTTCAACTTTGTTTACATATTGCTTGGAAAAAAATCTTACTCTCTTGTGAACCTCTCTGAAATCGTCAGCAAACTTCAAGTTCTGTCTTGGCCAGAGCTTGCAATAAAGTTCTAGTGTTTTTCAAAGTTAATTCAAAAAAACCTGACTTGGGAAATGAAAAATCCTGTAAACTGATATTTTAGCTTCTTACTGTGACCTGCTTTTCCCTTCGTCCCTCTCTCTATTTCAAAGGGGTTGTGTCTTTTATTCATGATACCTTCATTCCTATTTTAGCCCCTCACGCTAGCTTAAATACATACATTTTTTCTGGGTGAGGTTTTGGAGTTCTTGAGGAATTTGGGCCCATTTTAAAGAATTGCCTTGTGTATTTTGTTAATGGATATAAAATGCTTACCACATCTGTTTGGTGGACTATGTTAAGAAATGGCAGTTTGTATGCACAGCTTTGTTGAGTAATTACTGCTAACATCTGCATGCTTTACTTGGTTTTTAGCTGTGCTGCTCTGAGTATGTTTCTGTAATCGTCTTCCTTCTGAGGGATATGCGAGAGAAAACAATCACCCAAAGCGGTTGCTATAGCATTTCTTTAAGGAGCTTTTTCCACCAAGTTGGGAAAGGCTTCTTTCCCACTTGGCAGCCTAGCACAAATAAAAGCTCCTCTCAGCTCTTCCTTGTGTTGTCATATGCCCTTCAGCTTTTGCCTGCAGACTTGCAGCTCTGCCTGCGTTGCCATCATTCTGAGGGGGTTCTTTCGCTTAATGGCTCTGCTTGTTCTCCACCGCACTGGCAGTGAAAGGCTGCCTTATAATTGCCTTGCTTGCTCAAAGCTGTCTGGCTGGGAATGTCCAAAACTCTATAAATATTGTGACTTAGAAGTGTTCCTCACTTGTCTGGCCAAAATGTGTGAGCAATTGAGTAGCCTCCTGGGAAGACTTCAAATAAGACTGTCACAGAATTAGTAAGGCGTTAAGAAACATATTGATATTCTAATCAATACTGTAAGCATAAATGAACTCTGAAGTATTTCCTTTTGCATTCCTTTCTTCATGGGATCTCAAAAGCATTTTAGGAAAAATGGAGCCAGTTATGTCCTGGGAGATACTTATTTTTAATTACCACACTAGGAAATTGCTGTATTAAAAAGATTTATGCAAAAACTGTCAGTGAATCAACTCTGGGGAAAGAATCCAGATTATGTACTGTATGTAATGTTTGGGGTGTTTTCCTGCAAACATTTAGGCCTTGCCGAGTGACTACCATTTTTTTAAATCGTTGCATCAAGTGGTTGCCCTACCTTTCGCTGTCTAGCTTGGCTGTCTGAATTAAACAGCTTGCAGGCTGCAGTGTGGGGCCTGAGGGTATCCGTCAGCATGAAGATGCTTCGGTGCAGGCTCCTGTCCAGTGCTTTGCAGAGGTCAGCAATTCTGCTAGCTGGAGACTGGGGAAGAGCTTCGCTAAAGATCCCCAGATGTCTACTTGTTTCCTTCATATTTATGGACATGTTAAATGCTGTGGCAGACCTGGCTAGGGAGTGGTGGTTGGTGTTCAGACCTAAGTGGGAGACTAAATAGATTGGTTTTCTTTATATTGCTCATTCATGACAGGGCTACTCCTCAGAGATTAACAAAAAGTTAATACCTGCTGATCCTTTAAAGCTTTCTATATATAGGGTCTTTCATTCCTTGTAGTCTGTCAGGATTTGAAGTACAGCTATTTGGAAGGACTTCTTTCTGCTCTTCAAAATCCCTTATTTTAGTTTCAGATCTGATTCTGAGTTCTGTAATACACTTTTCTGAAGTCCCTCATTCTGTTAGGCTAACTGGCAGACAGGGGTCGTTTGCCTGCAGGCGGCTGGGGCTGCTGGCTAGTGACTCGGGAGCCTGTATTCGGCTGGGCCGAGCTGTACATTACTGAACTTTTCCATA
>VZSC01004845.1:111565-124020 GCA_013398225.1 Steatornis caripensis
TTTTTTTTTTTTTGTTTTCCCCCTCATCGTGGTCACAAAGTGGTTTGCATTCAACTCCCAAGTGGTTTCCAAGAAATTTAAGCTAATTTTTAAATAGTTTGGGGATAGATGGTATGGGAAATAACAATAATGCTTTCTGGGTATGGACATAAAGCCTGAGAACTGGTGCTGATCTTGCTGACCAAGATGTGGCAATGAGATACTTGCATGAAGGATTCTGTGACACTGCTCCAGTGTGCTCTTACGTGGACATAAAATATTCAAGGCTAGGTACAATGTTTTTGTAGATCAGTTGCATGTTGTATAAGGCGTTCTTTCAGCTTCTCTGATCAAGTGTGTATTGTCTACTATCAGAAGTTTTTTTTTCTAGTTTAAACTTCAGAGTGTAAGCTTCCCGTGGGAATTGTCTGGACCTGGATCACTCTCAGGCGATTGGTTTGGAATCCCAAATCTTCTCCTTCATGGGAAAAGTCACTTGGACTCTATGTTGTTAAGCATTTGAGGGCAATGCCGTCTCCAGTTTTGGCAGATGCGATCCACTCGTCCATACCCAGGAGGACAGGTGGATATCTCTGCAGAGGAAAGGGTTGTTTGCTGTTTAGCATGGTTTCCCTTAACGTGAAAATTCCCATTGGAAAGATAGTGTTTCTACCCCAAATACAGGTGTTTAGGAATATCTTAAATTTCTCCAAGTCATTTGCCAGCTTTCTTTCATCAGACCTTCTGAGTTACGTTGTGCTGGAGAGCAGGGCTGCTGTTTGAGGGACCTCGGTAGGCCGCAGGAACGGGTCAGACAGGAGTTCCGTAAAGGTCAACAAAGACTTAGTAAAAGTCTCAAAATAACAAGCGTGGTTCCACCCAAGTGTACCTGTGCCATGGAAGAGCTACTTTTATCCCTCTGTAAGTGCAAGGTTTGAGAGAAGAGCCTTTAGGCCCTCTGCTTCTTCAGGAGCTGTTATACTGGTGAAGCTGCTGCTCCTCTGAATTCCGTGTACTCACTTGTGCGTCCTGATGGTGAATTCTCGTTCTGCTGTCGCTAGACTCTAAACAATAGCAGTGTGAATTGTCGTTATGTGACTGCTGCTTGGAGTATAAAGTCCCTGCATTAAAATTCAGCTGCTGCCTTTCCTCACCTGGATCGTGGCAGAGTCTCTTTGCACTGCAGACCTTGTACAATTTCTTTTGTCATCTGCTGTGTATCGAAAATAACATTCTCTGCTTCTAGCAGCAAACTTTTATGATTTGAAGCATGAATGTCACTCTAGGACATTGTAAAAGACCAATGAATAGTTGGAATAATACACAGAATTTAGTGTAAAGCGGAGAAGTGTTAATTAACGCCAGGCCAGTAGACTTCCATGTTGAGAATGTCTTTTTAGTGGAAGGTAATGGTATTCAGGCAGGATTTTACTTTGGCACTGGGTGATCTGTTGCTGACCTGGTTCCTCTAGCAGTCGGTTTATTTATATTGAATGTGAAATACCCTGGTACATGTGTGACTTCCTAAGGAGAGATTATTTCTCTGCTTTTAAGTTTTCATGATTTCTGTAGCAGATACCTTCAGTACTTAAATCATAATTAATTGTGAACTGAAAGAATTTCTGACTGAGCTAAGCCTAAAGTAAAACGTGCGCAGATATTTTTAAATCGTGCATTTGCGACATCCCTCCCACACGCACAGATGTGATTGTTTGGGGAGAAATGAAGGACCGATATTTAAATGTAAACATTGTGACATTTGGCGCTCTGAATTGCTGAGAAATTCATACAAAGAACTGTTGCTTATCAAAATGTGTAAATGGCAAAATTGCTCATCAAAAAGTCTTGAAGCCGGAAGGGGGTGTCCATGCCACGGCTGGGGTGGATGGCAAGGGTTACGGCCAGAAGTACCTGTACCCTGTACGAGACGTGTGCCCAAAAGTAGAGCAACTCATAGTGTTTTCATCAGTCACCTGAAATGTGTGGGCTATTAATAGTGTTTGACATAGTTGTTTCTAGACATGTAACGAATGGGTGATCTCTGACTTCCTGCTGAGGTGAGTGACTAGTGTGTGTTCTCGGAATGGTGGAACTCAGGCTTTGTTCAGACCCCCAGGTACGCTATCTCCCTTGAACACCCTTTTTGTCCCCACAGATCTTTGAAACTAGAGCTCTGGACTGAACAGTGTAATTACGAGGGGCATGGGCGAGAAGGGAAACCGCTGAAGAAACATCTCGGTGTACTTTTGGTTTTGTAGTAGAGTTGTGATGTTTCTTGTTAATGAGTAGCTTTGTCAGAATTTTGTCCTTACCTAAATAGTGTGTGTGGGTGAGGTTTGGTGCTTGCAAATGATGAGTTCTGCTGCTTCTCCCCACTAACATGCTGGTGATCTACAAAACTAGTAAACGAGCACAATTTTTTGTTTGTTTGCTTTTCCTCAGGCAAAATACATCTCCCAGTGCATTGATGAGATCAAGCAGGAGCTAAAGCAGGATAACATCGCAGTGAAAGCAAATGCAGTCTGTAAGCTTACATATGTAAGTGCCTTGCTTGGGGTATGGTGTAATCACGTCTTTATTTCATTTCTTTCTTGCTGACTAGGAGCTAATCTTCAGTCTGAACTGAATGCTTGCTTTCCTTGGGCTGCAGTTTCTTTGACTGTTGTAAGTGCAGGCTGCAGGTGCATATGCTCCCGTGTGTGTCTGACATCAGAGGCTGCATATTCCCGTTCTGTTCATTGTGCTGGCACCGGTATTGGTACAGTTTGATTATTTTTTTTGAGATGGGTCAGGAAGCTAATCTGATTTAAAACTAATCCAATTTTTAGAAGTTGTTTCAACTGGAGTGTTTCTTACCACACAGTCGCATAAGCATTTGAAACTGGTGCTTGTTTCTCTTTGTGCAGTCCTTCGTCAAGAGAAGAAGCGAAACACTGTTAAATAATTGTTTTTGTGGTTCAGCTCTGGTTTTATTTAAAAAAAATTATCCAGGAAAAAACCCCTTCACAATGATGCTTATATAACTGCATATGTATTACCTGGGATTAATGCAAACTATTTAAAATTTGCTGCTTCTGGAACTTTGAGACTTAATTCACTTACTTTGAGTGACGTAGAGTGTAACATTACTCATAAACCCAAGATGTCTTATGGTACTATTTTTGGACTCTCGATACATCTTAAATTTTGTGAGATATCTTGACCTGTTTTCTTGAGTCTGTTATTTCAGAAGTTTGTTATCTTGGCTTCTCTGCTCACAGTTACAGATGCTGGGCTATGACATCAGTTGGGCCGCTTTCAATATTATTGAAGTCATGAGCGCATCGAAGTTTACATTCAAAGTGAGTTCTCTCTGTGTAACTACAACTGTGCTAGCCAAGCTGCTTCATTACTGTATTTAATGGATGCCTTGGTACCTCATCTTTTGGTTTGCTTTCTTCGAGATGGAAAGGAAGTAGACTGTATTTGTTTCTAGTAAATAGATAATGCTTGGCCTGCTAGTATAGACCTTTTCTAACAGATGTTTGACAATAGCTGTCAGGTATTGTATAGGGAAAAAAAGGTTATTTTGATGTGAAGACCACCAAAGATTCCTAAATAGCAGGCGTACCTTATTTAGTAATAGCTTTATAATTTTTCTTGGAAGGTTTTGTTTATGCTCTGTGTTGCAGATCTCTTTCACTAAACAAGGTGGAATATTACTTGGTAAGGAATAGTTTCCAAATTGGGCTTTAGTACCTTAAAGTCAGGAATCGACCCAGACAAAACGAATGTAATACTCTCCATTTCTTCTACCGACAATCCTACCTTATTTCTGTGTCTTCGTGGTCATTGAACCTGTATGTTCTAACAAAGTAGAGAAGGTGAAGCTAGTTCTAGTATCCATAAGATAGATGTATTATCATTAGACATGTCACTTGTCTGAGACTATTCTTTCTTGATATAAACCCCCGTTTCTAGAGATCCCTATCATGCCTCTTCTGATACGCAAACCTCCTGCCTAATTGTTCATCTTCTTAATATTGCTTATGAAGCTACCAGCTGTTGTTCATCTAAACATTGTCTAAACTCACTTCAATTTTTTTTTCCTCCTTGCCGCCTTACAGAGAATCGGTTACCTAGCTGCCTCTCAGTGCTTTCATGAAGGGACTGATGTAATTATGTTGACGACTAATCAGATCCGAAAGGTAAACTTTTTACTTGAGTTCCTTATTTTTTCTTGCACTCTCTCCCTACCTGTATTTTCAAATCTGTAAAGAGTATTTCTCTTTTAGGAATATAAAGGTGTTTAAGTAGAATTCTATTTACTTGATTTACAGTCCACTCTCATTCCACAAGGTGAAGGATTAAGGAGGTACTTAGAAGCTGTCCATAGGCTTCCCTCGTGCTGTCTCATACCAGCTCTCTGTGTTTATTCATCACAGCGAATGGTGACAACAGTAACCTTTGTTAATATTACTAGTCTCCTAGGCAGCCCTTATGAGAATGTAATGGGTAAGAAAAATCTCCCCATTCCTGAAGTAAAATGAGCAAGTCACCTGGCTTCACAAATTTTCTATTTGTGAGGGCCTCTTTTCTTCTGGTAATAACAGATCAGGCTTTTGACTTGTTTGGTCTAATTGCGTGTGAAAATGGTGAAGAGTGTATGTGAAGTTGTGTTGTGTGTTATTGTACCGAAGGGTGGTGTAGTCATTTTCAAGGAGCTTGAAATCACTTGAATTTTTTCAGTTACGGTGTTGCAGGATTATTTTCCTATTCTTCAGATTACAGATATATTTTTAAAGCTCTTAAGTTTAATTTAAAGTAATACTGCTTTAAAATTTCACTGATCCAATACAAGACATGCCTACATTTTTACCATCTAAGTGGCTGAAATGTCTTCTACTTACTTAAAAAAGATCAGTGGGATGTTATCCAGTGTATTTTCTGAAGAGCTAGTGCTTTTCCGTTTATATCTTAAACTATTCTGCTCTGATAAGTGCATATTTTAAATAATGTGCATCCACTTTCTTTATTATGGAGACTGAATTTCAGTCACTTACTAGGCTACTCCTTCCTTTTTGTGCCTGAGTTTTTTCTTAAAAGCATCTTTCTTTAGGCCTCTTCATGTTTCATTGATCTAGCAACTTTGTATTTCAAGGGGTTATGAGTTCTCAAAATACATTAAAGCCAGAATGAATTGCAAAGTTTTGTTGCTCCTTAAGAAGTAGATGTCGTTATTCTTGAAGTAGAATCTTAATTTCCTACCACCTGCAAAAGGTTTTAAAATGGGATGGAAGTTGCACAGAACCCTGAAGGCTTGGCTATCTTTAGCTCTGCGAAAGCAGCCTCCGGGTACATGTGAATGTGGACGGATGATTCCGGTAGTTCATGTGGGAATGCTCTGTACAGTTCACTTCCTATTCGTGTTTCCTAATAACTACGGTGAAGGAGTGATCCTGTGGTGCTCTATATTCCATTGCGTCTGGTTTTATAATCTATACTTGAATATACTCAGATATGAATGTTAATCTTGTTACGAGTCTGAGGCTTAGGAATACCTGAAAGGACTATGTAGGACTGTGTAGGATACTGACTTACAAGTAAGTCCAAGGAAACTTGCCCAATAAAATGTATTCTATACCCTAGCTTGTGTTATGTCATTATGGACTGAAAGTTACGGTGCTGCCAGCAGCTTGGAAGTAAAGTCATGTCATTTATCTATTAGAGAGATTAAGCTGGGACACCGTTAAGCACTCAACAAGAGTGCCCTGTTCCCAGTGAGGGTGAAGACAGTTGGGCTTTGACTTAGCAGGGTTAGTATTTAATACCCTTTTTTTAGTATTTTTAACATGTTTGTGATCGTGCCATGAGTTTTTAAAAATTATTTGCTGTTCCCGAAATACCACCAAGGTACGATATCTCTTGTCGCTTCCTCATGCCCATTATTAAACTTCAGCCTAGCTGTATTTTAGCAGGTGTTCGAGGACATTCCTGTTAATACTTGATATAAATATTCCCAGCTCTGCTTCGTATCTGTTGAGAGAATAAAATTGGTCTGAGAAAATTGTTTCTCAACATCCTGTGTGATCTTAAATTTTTGAGCCTGTTTTTCCTTTTTTAGGATCTGAGTAGCCCTAACCAATATGATACTGGAGTTGCACTGACTGGCTTGTCCTGTTTTGTTACTCCAGATCTTGCCAGGGATTTGGCAAATGACATCATGACACTGGTGAGTTGATAAGATTGAAATAACTTTTTCCATTAATCAAAGAATGTTAAATTCTTCAAGTCTGGTGAATGTCTGTATAATTTAGAACTGTTGCATGTGAAAACTGATGCTTTGTTCCTGTGGGGTTTTGGGGGAATCTTTACAGCCCTTAGTTAGCTCAAGAGGATTACCTTGAATATTTCTGTTAGTTTTGGTGGGAAATGGCAGTATTTTGCTCTCCCCTCAAAGCTGAGTTTTCTAGAAGTAGTTGATTCTCCGAGGGAGAAATTGAGACAGTGTGGTGTAGATGTATGGACCTTGAGAAGAACTCTGGCAACACAGATTCGCTAAGAGCCTGATTGCAATTGTTTTGTTAACAGATGTCTCACACAAAGCCTTATATCAGGAAGAAGGCAGTGTTAATCATGTACAAAGTTTTTTTGAAATACCCAGAGTCCCTCCGTCCCGCGTTTCCTCGCCTTAAAGAGAAACTTGAAGATCCAGATCCCGGTGAGTGCTTTTCAGTAAATTACTTCTGCTCCAAAACATCTAGATATAGATGCTTTTAGAGGTTGTGGAGAGAAGAGCATGTGAAAAATGGGATCTTTCGGGTACTGACTCGCCTGTTTGATAGGTAGATGAGCGTACAAGAGTTTTGACAGACGTTGTCATGTTAGAAATACATTCTTTAAATGTATTTTCAAATAAATTTCAAGCCCCAAACTACTGAAACTATGTCAGTGGATCAAACCTTAATGGGACAAAGCTACTGAATGATTCCTGGTTTGTTGCTTGCTTAACGTGGCTATTGAAAATTTTTCAGTTGATTTTAGGGTTTGGGGTTTTGTTGTTGTTTCCTGTGCTCTTTTACAAAGCTGTGGCTATTGGCTTGCAATGGATGTACTTAAAGTAATTTCATGTCACTTAGTATATTTTTTCCTGTTTTTTTTTTAATTTAAACTTTGAGTCCAGACTGCTGTTTGGGCCCTTCAGTACTGTGTCAGTACAATTCAGCTGCAGCACACAGTATTTTCAATTGCAAATATTGTAGTCACACTTCTACTCAGTCTTCCCCGATAGTGCTTGTCTTCCCTTGCTGTGCCAAAACACCGTATGCTTGTTTCAAGAATTCTGTGTGTGATGCAGTTCTGTGATCTCCAGTTGATTTGTGCGGGTGTTTAGAGGGAGAAATTTAGTTGCGTGTACTGGACTAATTTGGGGTGAGCACGTAAGATGCAACTTCCAGGGACAACGTTTCTAAAGAAAGCAAAACATACACCCCCCTCACTGGCAAACAGAGGAAAAAAAATGCCTCTTAACGCCTTATGGAAAAAAGGGTGGCGCTCTGCTCGAAAACCCAGACTGTCTAGACTAAAAGATTCCAAACTGAGAACAATCAATTTAGAGGCTGAGCAATTAGAAAGGAATGAGCTTGTCCAGTCAGATTATTTAAGGATTTGGTATTTTTGTGTTGTAGTTAAGTATGTCCAAATAATACATTTTAAAGAAACAAGAGTGTTTTGAAACCTTATGGTGGGTAGGATTAGTGTGTGGTCTGTGTCCCACGAACAAACTATCCACAGTAGAGGGGGAAGGAGGCTGGCAGTGTCCCGTTCTTTCTCATTCTGGACCCAAAGCAGATACGCAGCTTGCTGATACATTAGAAAACAGCCAAAATGAAATAAAATCCTTCCTCAGTTTGTTTTTGCGTTCTTGTGTTTAGTTTACTACCTCATGGTTGGTAATGAGGCTGAACCATTCCTCTTGGACACACAAGTCTGAATCTTCAGCTGCTTTTGTTCTGGGGGTTCTGCACTGGAAACTTCAATTACAATGATGGCATTGAAGAGATTTCTGCTTTTCCCACTTCTTTTTCCCAGGTGTGCAGTCTGCTGCAGTAAATGTTATTTGTGAGCTGGCTCGACGCAATCCCAAAAACTACCTTTCCCTTGCTCCGCTCTTTTTCAAGTTGATGACGTCGTCAACCAATAATTGGGTTCTCATTAAAATTATAAAACTGGCAAGTATTCTGGATCTGTGTTTACAGGATTGGGGTTCTCGTTAAACTGCCTTGGGTGCGAAAACAGATTTCTTGCTTGGAGGTATGGTTACCATTAAATGCAAATAAAAATAAATCAGGAATATCTTCTAATGTGTGTGAATATAACCAAAGAGAGAAAAACATTTTAATGTAACTTGGTTTAAATATAATGAGCTGCAATTTAATTCATGTTTTTATACTGTTTGAAGCAGCTATTAAATCACTTGTCTGCACTTCTTTTTTAATAGTTTGGTGCTCTTACTCCATTAGAACCTAGACTGGGAAAGAAACTGATTGAGCCTCTGACCAACCTCATCCATAGGTATGTATGACAAATGTTACTTTGCTCATTCAGGACTAGTGAGGTGCCTGTTAGGTCAGTAGCTGGATCTGCGGATGCATTTCTGAGCTTTTTCTTGAGTCTCAATATATTGGCTTCAAGTGTCAAAAGGTAATCACATCAGGACTATTTCTGAAAAACCTGAGTGAAATAAAATACCTTAAAGGAAAGTCTTTGGGTGGCTGGCTGTCAACATGAATTTCTCCAAAGCGTGCATGAAAATTGGAGCAATTTCCTTTCCTTTCACTTCATTTTAAGCCAGAGATGACTATGGAGAATATATTAAAAACTCTGGCTTAGAAAAGGTTCATCTGTATATTTGCCTCTTCTGTTCACCTACACACATTTGGTTCTTGACTTTTTTGGAAGTGCCATACCCACCAAAGCAGCGTGGCAAGAAGTATATTAAAGTTCTTTCACATGCCTTTGTCAGCCCAGTCATGTTTTGGAAGAGATTCCTTTACTATATGTCCTAAATATAGATTAGATAACTTTGGAGATAGTTCCTTGTCCTTTCTTAAAGCTGGTTTGGAGTGTTGTTTCGGATCTAATTCTGAACTGAAATCAGAAAGTAGATGTCTTGGAGGGAATACATGTATTTTTCCTGTTATGAAAAGGAAGTGTGATCTTACGCATGAGTTGTTAAATGAGAAGGTTTGTTTCTCTTCATGCGGTTGAGCAAGAATATNGGTTTGGAGTGTTGTTTGGATCTAATTCTGAACTGAAATCAGAAAGTAGATGTCTTGGAGGGAATACATGTATTTTTCCTGTTATGAAAAGGAAGTGTGATCTTACGCATGAGTTGTTAAATGAGAAGGTTTGTTTCTCTTCATGCGGTTGAGCAAGAATATAGATGGGAATGAGCAAATTTTAAATGGATATCCGTGTAGCCATGAGAGCAGCTCTAGCCAAAGAATTTCTGTCCATCCTCCTTTAAGGCTGGTTTGGAGCAGACCAGCCAGCAGCCTTGCATCCAAATACCTAAAGAGGATTTTTGGAGCAGTGACAAGTACGTACAAATTCACCAGGAACAGTACTTGACCAGAAAAATCAGGAAGGTGGACAGTATGTCTTCAATCCTGCTTCTGCCTCCTCTCCCCAGCTCCCACATCAGTCATTGATTTCATTATTTGTGAGGACTTAATCCTGTTCAGTTTGGTCTCCATTCAGTTGGTTTGGATCTTGTATCATGCGTAAGGCAAACCAGCCTGCCATCCACCATGAAATGCACAGGGAGTGAAAATTACTGTCTTGGTTCAGAGCATAGTGGAGTCACGTATACAGTGTGCTGAGTGACCTTCACGGTATCGCTTCCAACTGCTGTCTCCAGAGCTGTTTGCTCATTACCTTTGCAGACCTGGCTTCTGGAGTCTGCTCCTTTGTAACTTGTGAGGTTCACTGTGTTTCTGTGCTGTGTAGTTGGTGTGTGACTCGTTCACTTTGGAGAGAGGTGCCTGAGCTTCTCCATCTACCTGCCTTACTGTGAATTTCTGACCTGGGGCAGCGGATTTGATTTGATCCTCAGACAAGATTGCTTCAGTGCTCTGTAACTGGTACTGAGGTTTTGAGTAACCGCTTCCTTTGTCATCTCTTGTGTTACAGTGCTGTTACTTGCTGCTTCTCAGAGAAGATTTTTTTTTTAAACATTCAGTAGCCCTTTCTCCCTGCAACAGTTTTTGAGTGAGAATCATTTCATCTAGTTTGAAGGTATATGGAACAGAATACTGACTGTCTCTTGTGTAATTAAAGGTGCTAACTAGCTCCAAGATATTGCTGACAACTCTTCAAAATGTGCTGGTTTTATTCCTTATTTAAAATACTTGTTTTCTGTTTCAGCACCTCAGCCATGTCTCTCTTATATGAATGTGTGAACACAGTAATAGCAGGTGAGAACTGAAATTTGTAACCTAGAAAAAACCATGATGAACTTTGTCATCAGTTAACACCATCTGTAAACCTTCTTTTAACTTAATATATTTTATAACCTAAATAAGTTGCTTGGCAAACTTTTGATCTGTGTTTCTGTGTAACTGTAACCAAAACGCTTTGTCAGTTGATGAGGCTAAGTTACTACAGCTATGTCGTATTTGCTAAAGGCTAAAATGAAGTACAAAGAATCAGTGGTTATTTATATGCAAGCTCCTAAATGTTGCTAGAACTATGAAGTATACCAGCAGCAATGCAATTAGAAAGACTGGTGCCTCATGGAAACTTTGACAAAGATTTTTTACATCATGAAGGAGCAGACTTATTTTTTAATTCTACGATTTTCACAGCTTAAAATCTTGATGTAATTCCTTAAAGGATGTCATTGGAATCATGGATTTACAGTTTCAGTTTTTGGGAAGGGATGTGAACTCCATAACGGGTGGAGAGAGAAACAAAGGCAAAAAGGGATAACACAGTATTCCAGCATGCACTTGGCACTTTTCCTATCACGGTGTGGAAGCAGAGGGTTATTGACATCTGCAGTTTGGCCATAAGTCTGTTTGTTTTGGGTAGTTTGGATAATCACAGAATGGCAGGGGTCGGAACAGACCTCTGGAGATCATCACCGTAATGATGCGGGAACTTGCTGTACTGGATCAGTTCAAAGAGGAGAGGGTGATCTGTCACTCATTGTTCATTCCTTCAGGGAAATGTGAGATGACATTATGATGGGGGAAGAAATAACATGGAGGCTAATTCCATTGTGGATGAGAGTGTGCTTCCCTGAGATAGAATAGGATAGTTCTGTGGGTCAAAGGGAAACTCACACACCCAGGACACCTCAGGGGCGGTAATGTAAAACTCAGATTCAGAAAATGAGATGTGAAGATGTGGAGCACCTTGTGCCTGCCAGCTCTTTGTGTGACCCAAAATGATAGCATCTAACACACCTTCTTGGAAATGCAGCTCTGCAGGATTATGGAGAATAAAATGCCACTACGCTTATTAGTGATGAGTGATGTGCTCGCTAGGAGTTGGTGTTGGCATGGACATGCTGTATGGCAGCAGGAGTTAACAAGAGAATGCCACCTTTTCTGCTGTGGGGGTGTGTGCTGCCAGAGCTTTAGGAATGTCCAATATAATCAACAATGGGACCTGATTTTTACCTGGAGTCTCTTGCTGACTTGATTAAAGCTCCAATGTAATTACATTAAACTCTAGGATCCATTGCTGCATCTCATTACATTAGGAAAGTGCACACTTGAAAATTCAGCTATACAGATGCTGATGACATATTTAGAGTCTTGACTGCTACACAGTATCAGTAAAGTAAACCTTAATGAGAGCAAAGCATAATGTAAAGCAGCTTTGACCTGGCTGTCCCAGCAGTTCCTACCTTTACGCTTTTTTGCCAAGCCCTGAGATCATTACTCTTAAGGTATATGGAACTACAGTTTCTGTAACAGCCTTCTCTCCTCCCGCCAGGCCCCCCAAAAGTCCAAGCAAAGAGACAAGCATGAACTGATGTCTTCCCTTGTGAGCTGAGCTAGCTGTTGAGCTTCAGGCACTGTGTTGTTGCGTTCATTCCGAACACAGAAATACTAACTGAAACTTGTGCTTGTGTGTTTCAGTTTTGATCTCTCTGTCCTCGGGGATGCCTAATCACAGCGCTAGCATCCAGGTACAACACTGAGTTTTGGTGGGGGTTATTTGTTCTGCTCTACCGTGTAATACCGAGTGCTGTGGAGAAACTGGATTGTGTTCCTCTCCCAAGAAGTAAAGGAATAGCTCCCTGAAGGGCTCTCACTTATCTAGAATCCTACACAATGAAGCATTTCATAGAATCATAGAATCACAGAATCATAGAATGGTAGGGGTTGGAAGGGACCTCTAGAGATCATCTAGTCCAACCCCCCTGCTAAAGCAGGTTAGCCTAGAGCAGGTTGCACAGGAATGCGTCCAGGCGGGTTTTGAAT
>VZSC01004845.1:125385-148770 GCA_013398225.1 Steatornis caripensis
ATATTTGGAAAGAAGTTTTATTTTGTCTTTCACAGTGAAATACCTGGGACTGTTAGCTATGTCCAAAATCCTGAAAACACATCCTAAATCAGTTCAGTCTCACAAGGATCTCATTCTCCAATGTTTGGATGACAAAGATGAGTCGATCCGACTCAGAGCTTTAGATCTCCTGTACGGCATGGTATGTTTCTACAGGTATTTCCTTACCCTCTAGCCCCGATAACCCTTTGCTTAGATGGCTGATGTTTAAGAAAAACATGCAACTCTCTCTTCCCCTCTCCCTAGTAGTCTTGCGATAACTCCTGTATGTTTTCTGGCACTTAAAACAAATGAAAGATCTGGCACAGCACGAGAGGGCTTTGAAGACTTTGATTCAGACGGGAAGGTGTTTCTGAGTTCGGGTGCTGTGGAAGTCACCCAGAAGGCTGCTTTTCTAATGCCTAAGTCTTAGCTGCTCCTTCCGTCCTTTGTCTAGGTATAAAGTGGACCGTAGGCGTGTTGAAGAGATCTGTGCTGTTCTACGTTGCAGTCCATGTTGCAGCACGCCGTAGCTCAGGTTGACGCAAGTTATGCAGTCTGGGAAATGGTCTCTGAAACAGCAGGAGAAGGCAGCTTTAAAGCTGCTTTATCATCAGATTTGCCCTTCATTGTAAATCTAGTTATGCCTTTTAATGACATGTACTGAATCTCATTCTGTTTGTTCTCCTGTGTGCCACCAGTTTTGTGCAGGGCAGTTTATAAAATGTGCGTAGGCTACAGGGACAATCTTGTCGTGACAACATTTGATCTCTAAAAGGGCTGTGGTAATGATTTCTATAGTAAAGTGCCTTTCACTCAAGAACGTGTGTGTCGGCCCCGCGCCATGCATAAAGCAATCATGATAGATATGTATCATAGTTTCCTGTTCTAGAGAGGAAAGTGAAAAGTAAGGACACGTGTCTGGTAGTCCTCATGAGATGGGAATAACAGGACAGTGGTTTTAATGCTGTTGCAAAGANCATAAAATGTGCGTAGGCTACAGGGACAATCTTGTAGTGACAACATTTGATCTCCAAAAGGGCTGTGGTAATGATTTCTGTAGTAAAGTGCCTTTCACTCAAGAACGTGTGTGTCGGCCCCACGCCATGCATAAAGCAATCATGATAGATATGTATCATAGTTTCCTGTTCTAGAGAGGAAAGTGAAAAGTAAGGACACGTGTCTGGTAGTCCTCATGAGATGGGAATAACAGGACAGTGGTTTTAATGCTGTTGCAAAGAGAATTGGAATTTGTTCTTAGTTCTGGAGGTTAAGTTCTGCTTGCTTTGTCTTTATTCAAAAGATAATGTAGGAGAAAGAGTCTACCATTTTGTTCAACTGGTGATATTTACTGAATATTTTGGTGGCTTTTTTAGACAAATAAGTTTCCAGAGCAAGTTAATACAGCTGTGTTTTGAAATGCTAGCTTTCTGCTGGATGTTAATAACGCTTAAATTTGTTTAGTTGAGAAGCAAAAATGTTTTCAACTATTAAATTTGCTACCTGGCAGAAGTAGAAGATTCATTTCCTCCTGGGTTTCTGTATTGCTGCTAGTAATTCTTATTCTCAGCTCTCCCACAGTGTGGTCTCGTATACTTGTGCTGGCTTTGCTTTAGTAGCAACATTGAAAAGAAATAAACAGGTTCCTTTTTTTGATAGTGGCTGAAGCTGGGGCCTAGAGAGGTGGTTCTGATTTCTTGTTAACACATGGCACAGGTCCATCAAACATCTAGCAGCTGCTTTAATGGAATTAGAAGGACTTGACAGGATGGGAAATGGCTTAGTTTTGGTTCAACTCTTCAATAACTCTTCAACAGGTATCGAAGAAGAACTTGATGGAGATAGTGAAGAAACTGATGATTCACGTGGATAAAGCAGAAGGGACAACGTACCGGGATGAGCTGCTGACCAAAATCATAGATATTTGTAGTCAGTCCAATTATCAATATATTACAAACTTTGAATGGTCAGTGATTTTATGTGTCAACTTAGAGATCATCAGCCATGGTAATGCACGAATGTCTGCTGATAAAATTGCATCCCTTTCACTTTTTGTAGGTATATAAGCATCTTGGTGGAGCTGACCCGGTTGGAAGGCACACGGCATGGGCATCTTATAGCAGCTCAGATGTTAGATGTAGCTATCAGAGTTAAAGCTATTCGGAAATTTGCCGTTTCTCAAATGGCCATGCTTCTGGACAATGCTCATCTCATAGCCAGCAACACCCAGAGAAATGGGATCTGTGAGGTGCTTTATGCTGCTGCTTGGATATGTGGGGAGTTCTCTGAGTAAGTGCAAATGGAAAGCCTGACGCGATTTAAGTGTCTTCTTTTGGAGAAAGATTCAGGTCACTGGAAAGTATTTTTTTGAGATAAGGACAGTTCAGAATATGCACCCTAAGCCTAATAAAATGATTACTTCTTTCCTGCTCCCTCACCCCAGAAGACTCCTCAGCTGTTTCTAGCCAAGATGGATAGTTCGTTTTTAATATCTGATCTTTTTTCTTATCTCTGTAGCCCTGCCCACTCATGCAGGAAGGCATAATTGTGGCTATAAGCAGTAAGATCTTAAGACATTGAAGGAACTCCTTAACCATTAAGGTCCAACTCCACTTACATCATAGGGAAAATGTTCGATCACCGTGTTTGACTGAATTAGTTTTTGTTCTCCTCCCTGTTGTGCCCTTGTTGAAAGGTTTTTGCAGAACCTAATCGTTCTGAGGATTAGAAGTCCTCTTTTTTGCTCAAAGCTTATCTATACCCACAGTAGAACAATTCTCAATGTTCCTGTGCCAACAGTGTCTTTTAGCTTAAATAAATGTTTTTGTCTCTTGGTTACGTGTGCATATATACATGCTTACCCAGCTTTCATTTTGGTAAGTTGGACAGACTGTGGTACTGTAGTCTCCTTCTATCATCTGCTTTGGTGTCTCTTCTTGTAGTTGCCCCTCTGAACGCTGGTTCCAGTTTAAATTCATGTAATCAGCGTGATATTTTTAGGGAACACTGATACCACTCAGATCTTAATCTAACTAAAAAAGTTCTGCAAAGAAAACTGTAGATTAAGAAGAAAGAGAACATGCCCTCCTTTTTCAGTTTGATCACACTTCTACTTTGAAAGGACTTTTAGCTTTCTATTCATGATGGACCACTAACTTTTTTATGCATTTTTCCATTTAGTCATGGGCAGACAGTTTTGAATAAGAGCATGAGATTTATTAAAGCAAGTGCTATGATCTGCATTCTTTTGTGTGTGTTAAGCATTACAGAATCGCAGAATGGTAGGGGTTGGAAGGGCCCTCTGGAGATACCCCTTGGCTGCAAGGGCACATTGCTGGCTCATGGTGACCCTGCTATCCCCCAGCACTCCCAGGTCCTTCTCCCCAGAGCTGCTCCCCAGCAGGTCAACGCCCAACCTGTACTGGTGCATGGGGTTGTTCCTCCCCAGGTGCAGGACCCTACATTTGACCTTGTTGAACTTCACCGGGTTTCTTTCCACCCAACTCTCCAGCCTATCCAGGCCATGCTCAATGGCAGCACAGCCTTCTGGGGAGTCGGCCACTACCCCCAGCTTTGTATCATCAGCAAACTTGCTGCAGGTACACTCTGGCGCTTCATCCAGGTCGCTGATGAATATGTTGGAACAGGGCTGGACCCAGCACTGACCCCTGGGGAACACTGCCAGTCACAGGCCTCCAATTAAACTCTGCACCACTGATCGCAACCTGCTTTACTTTTGTTCGGTAAATGGTTGGAAGTTTGCTCTCGTTGATGCAAGCGGTGAAGTACAGAACGGCAGGAACGTAGTTGGGCTGCTTGATCCGGACTGCTAATGGAGTTGGCCCTTAGAAGCGCAATGCTTAGTTAATGGAGAGAATACTGAACTTGTAAAGGTGGAAATAGGGGTGTCCCTCCCCTTGTGTAAAAGGAGAAAGCTGTATGTTCTCCTGTGCCATGTCACTACTATAATTTGGAAGGGGAAAATATGTAGAGAGCAAACGAGTGTGTATTTGTAGTCTGTCCCATCTTTCTGCAGAGCATTGTACTGCAGCTGAAGTTTTTTAAAAGTTCTTCTCCATCAAGACTAATGAAATGTTGAAATTTCGCAATTGCTGTCTTTCATTTGTCTGCTCTGTCTTCGTAGACACCTCGAGGAAGCAAACCAAACTTTAGAAGCAATGTTGAGGCCTAAAGTTACAACTCTACCAGGCCACATCCAGGCGGTTTACGTCCAGAACATGGTGAAGCTCTATGCCTCCATCCTACAGCAGAAAGAGCAATCTGGGGAAAAGGAAGCAGCTCAGGAAATTACACAGCTGATGATTGAGCGTTTGCCTCAGTTTGTACAGAGTGCAGATCTAGAAGTTCAGGAGAGGGTAAGAGAACAAAATTAATTTGGAATTTATCAAAGTCTCTCATTTGTCTTGGAGCATAGATGTAATGTTCTGTGGACACCCACGTTTTATGTAAGCCGTTGTTATCAATGGAGTGGTGCATTTGTTCTGTGCTTTGTGTAACTCGGTGAAAGAGAAGCTCTAGAACTAGAGGACTAGTGACATTTCATGTCAGAGCCCAGATCTTACTCCAGTTTGATACCACCTCTGAAGACTGCTTGCAAGAATTTAACTCAAAACAGTTTAATTTTAAAATTATGCAAGCACGTGAGGACACAAAAAGAACACACCTAGAAGATAGGGTTAACACGGATTTTTTTTTTTACATTTGCTCCAAGCCAGCAGTTCATGCTGCTTCTCGTAATTCCTTTAATGGAGTAGAACAGATAATCTTCTGCAGACTTTCATTGCAGTTGATTTTTTTGGTTCAGTTTGTTAATATTAATTCTGAAATTATTTCTGCATTTGTTTTTAGGCTTCCTGCATCTTGCAACTAATAAAATATATTCAGAAGCTACAAATAAAAGAAGTACCTGTAGCTGAGGAGGTAATAGCCCTGTTTGCCGGTGAGCTGAACCCTGTGGCTCCTAAAGCACAGAAGAAAGTCCCAGTTCCGGAGGGGTAAGGTTCCTTCTCTCTCCCAAAGCCTTATTTAAAACTCTTAAATAGTAAAGCTCAGTATATGATGAGAAACACTGAAATACTTGGGGGTGCTGAGTCAAGCTACTTGTTTGTTTACTGCAATTCTTACCAGCTTGGACCTTGATGCCTGGATCAATGAACCTCCATCAGACAGTGAGTCTGAAGATGAAAAGCCCAAAACAATTTTTCATGATGAGGAACAAAGGCATTCCAGACATAGACAGCCAGAAATAGATGAAGAGGAACTGGCCAGAGTGAGTGAATGTTAAAATGCTTTTGCCTGTGTAATTTTCTAAGTGCTACTGAAGCAGTTGGAGCTGTTGTGGATTCTCCGTGTAGCCAGGGAGCCATTCTGCAGTGTACAGCTCAGGAAATCTGATGATTTGATGTGAACAAAATACATGTTTTTGAATACAGGTATTTTTTTAGACATTGTGGAATACAGTTCTCTTGGGTCTAGCTTGCCTGTCTTGTTCAAATGGAAGCAAGATAATACAAAAACTTGGCCCTAGTTAGGAGTTTTGAGCTCTTGTAAAAATCTGACCTGTAAACTGTGATGTCTAGTGCAGTTCCCTTCGAAGTACAGGATCTCGAGGATTGATACTTGTGCTGAGCTCTACAACTGTTTGGTTTTTTACACCCCTCCTCCACTGGTGTACTTGTGTTACCCTGTGTGCTCTACATCAGCAGAAAAAGCAGTGGCATTTTTGCTCGTAGACTTCAGCAGCTGCTATGAATTACTGTAATGTGGCTCTTCTCAGTAGCAATACCACCTTTCCTGCTTCTGACCTTTTTGTTTCCATAGAGAAAACTTTTTCTTGATAAGAATCTTCACTGCTTCCTCTCTTTGCAAAAATAAAACCAGAAACATTTGAGTTACCATCAAAATCTGCTCTTCAGGAGTTTCCCTGGTCTAGAACTAAAAAGCAAAGAAAGGATGTTCTAAGGAGTATTAGTTGTAGTAGTAACAGTCCTTGTAGTTATATCCTGGTATGTCTTGTAACTCAAAACTGGTTTATCATACTCAAGCTACTATGCTGTAGCCTTTTTGCAAAGTAGTTACGCATTGTTCCAAAAATTCAGGGAGATTGCATTTTGCAGTTTGATGCCTTTTATCTCTCTCTGCTTATAAACAGACATTCTAACTACAAATACACTTTTGCTTTTAGCGTCGGGAAGCCCGGAAACAAGAACAGGCAAACAACCCGTTTTATATTAAAAGCTCTCCTTCCCCGCAGAAGGTGAGTGAGTCTGAATTTACATCTCTTGCTGGCCTCCCATAATTGTGTGAAGGCTCGCTGAGTGTCAGAGCTGCAGCTTCCCTCTGGGACATTCTGATTATTTCCACTGCAGTACTGATCACTTAACAGTGTGCCAATTTTTATGACTATTTTTATAAGTGTTGTTTGTGTTGAGAAATTCATAAATGCCCTAACGTCACAAGAGCAGCCAGCTTTCTGTGAATCTCTGGTGGATCTGCAGTTTAGAAAGAAGGAAGTGGTAATTGTCCCAACTCCCATTACAGAGCTGTTTGGAACAATCTGGATTAACTTGTAGTGGAAAGTGCGGTGTTTATGTTTCAGCAATGACTCTCTAAAAGCTGTAGAGAAACACTTCTCTCTGCCCCTATGTCACAAATTCCTGTGCAGATAGTTTGTTCCAGCCCTAGGTAATGAACGGGTTCAGACTGCCAGGTGCCTTATTAAGAGCAACGAAGAGAGCGTGAACCTTGAACGTGCTCCTCTTGAATGTGCGGTGTGTTTTATGGATCAAAAGGTCATTGTGGTCTCTTCTTAATACCTTTTTTAGGGAAAGAATCTGCTTTATTCCCTCTATATCCTAAGTGCCTATACCCTATAAGACCCATTTTCCTCAACCTAAATCTCAAAATCAATCTTTTGAGGTGGCAAGTTATTAGCAACCAAACACAAGCCAAAAATTCTTCAGAGAGTTGCAACAAGATTTTTTTCAGGGTAGTAGCAGGGCTAAAAAACTGTAGCTAGAAGTAGGGTCTTTTATAATAGTTATCTGCTGGCTTTAAAATACACCCTGCTACTACACGTGATTTAGTACTAAGCTATTCCATTCCTATTCTTTTGAATGTTCACTTAAAGGATTAAACTGCTTGATGTTTTGGAATGTGTCTATTTGAATAGATTTGTATCTGGCAGTGCTCAGAATGTAACAAATTCTCATTTTCTCAGAGATACCAAGACACTCCAGGTGTGGAACATATACCGGTGGTCCAGATCGACCTTTCAGTCCCCTTAAAAGTTCCAGGTAAGTGCAGCTAATCTTTAAAATTAATTACAGAAATTCAGTTAAGCAAAAGTAGTAATTCCCTCTTAGGAATTCTTCCTCAGGTTTTTAAGGGCAAGGAATGTTTTTTCGTTAGTCTTAAATGTATGTCTTTAACTTAGATGTGTTTGAAACCATCCCTTTGCATGCGAGCGCAGTTCCTCTCAGGACAGTATCAGAAGTAATTCTGAGATTAAGTACATTGTGCAGCCAGGTCTGTAACACATAAAGTAACTACTGCTCTGTGTCGGAAACAGTCACCTCTGGAATGTCTTAAAGGGCTGATGAAGGTGATCGGGAGCCATTAAGTGGAGTCTAATGGTAGAGATACTGCTTTATTATCTTGTTTCAAATATCAAAAAACAGATGTATACCTAATGGGTGGTTTGATATAGCACTGAAAAGCTGTTGATAAAGTGCAGTACGTTGCAGGCGATGAGTGGTAAGTGCCAGTATTTAAGGCTTTCTTAAAGGTTTTTCGAAAAGTGTGAAAATGACACCAATTCTACTTAAAATATCAATGTTTAGATGCTCTTTGTAATCCAGTTAATGTGGACAAGAATCAGGGAGCAGGATAGAGCTTTGTCCTCTTTTTGGAGAGGAGTGTGGTAGTAAAGCTGCTGCTAGAGTGGCTGTGAGAAGACAGGGAAGCATAGAGAGGTGTTGATCCTTCTAATTCTGAGAAGCTAGAAACAAGGTTCACCCTTAACATACTGTTTCAGTGGCCGGTGTCCATGTGGACTGTAGCCTGAAGGCAGTTTGGCTTCCCCCACAGGAATGCCTATGTCTGACCAGTATGTGAAATTGGAAGAAGAGCGAAGACATAAACAGAAACTGGAGAAAGACAAGAAAAAGAAAAAACAGAAAAAGGAGAAGAGAGGTAAACATCATCGCCACAACTCTCTGCACACGGAGAGTGAGGAGGATATTGCTCCAGCTCACCACGTTGATATCATAACAGAAGAGATGCCAGAGGTCAGTTGCTTTGGTGGTCTGAGTTGTAGGGTTTATCTGTGTGCTCTTTTGGAGAGATTCTTCTCCAAGAACTGCCTGTCAGTCTGTGTTATTGCAGTTCAAGAGCCCTGATTTCCTGTAAAGCTGTTTAAGAAATGACTGATTGCGATGGTCCTAGGCTGTTCTTTGCAGCAGGAGAAATGCTTGTCTTTTTGTGCACAAAAAGACAAAAATTGCTGCTGAAGCTATTAAGAAACCCAACAAAATAAACAATATGCATCTCTGCTATAAAAGTAACTCTGTCCAAATAGTCACTTCATTTATTATGCTCTGCTGCTTCACTTTGACATTAACTTGCTGTCTAGTCAGCAGGTTTGCAGCTCATTGTAATTAATTGCGTATGCTAATGATGTAATCTGTATTTGTTCCTAAAATTTGCTTTAATCAAAACCGAACGGCAGCAATTCAAATCCTGCAGTTTATGAAGAATGGTTTTCTGTTCTAAATTAATCTTGTAACTAGAAGCTGCTTTAAAGTGCATTGTTCCTGTAACTTGCTGTGCCTGACTGCAAGCTGGCCTGTTCCACAGTTAACAATCCTAAAAAAACTGGTCTGGGGGATGTGGAGCTTTAGTTTTGAAACTGCCTGTGGTTCACTTCTGTAGTGGATGGTCTCTTTCTCTCTCCTGCAGAATGCTTTGCCCAGTGATGAAGATGACAAAGATCCCAATGATCCATATAAGGCACTCGATATAGATCTGGATAAGTAAGTGGCGGTTTTGTATGTGGATTTACTTCATTGCTAACCAGAATGCATGAGGGCAAGTCTGGGGCTAAACGCGGAAAGGCACTATCTACAGTCCACTGGGTGAAAAGACGAAGACTCTCACCATGTCTTGCGTGTAACTTTAGATGATCATCCAGGGTTGGGTTCCCACTGCAGCGTAGGTGGTAAAAGCTAAGCTGCTGAAGTAGCGGGGGATTTGGGAGGGGTGGAGGAATCACTTTGTGTGACTGAACGGAGTCTGAAAGCACATGCAGCATAGCTGGGATCAGATGTGACTGAGTTAGTCTGAGCTTTTGGGTGTGCCAGTATCTCTCTGATCTAACCTGCATTCATCTGTGCTCATCTCAACCACTGTACACATGGCAAGCCTGTATGCTCTGTGTTGTGATAATTTGACCAGTTACGGGCAGGCTGTAGCATCCCGGTTGCCCTGCGGACATTGTGTGGTGCCACTGTTGAAAAGTGTTGTTCTGATATGATTGAGTGAACACCGTATCATACGTTTGACCACAGTCTGGTCCCCATTCAGCTACCAGAGTTGTTTACAGTGCTGGCATCCCAGGCTGCAGTGCAGCAGCCCCTGAATCCCTGCATGCCACGTGATAATTACAAGTGGGCTGTTAAGTATTGCACATGGAGATTTGTGGTTTTTAGTTGCTGTTTTACAAAATCGTCACGCTAAATATAATTGCTGATTTATGGTCCACGGATGCCTCCTGTAAGGTTCTGAAGACTCTGCCGGCACATCTGTGCATGTGTAGTATCTCTCTCTGAGATGCTTAACTTTGAAGTCTGTGCTGTCCCCTGCAGTTCTCAAATCTGTAGGGATTTGGCCCCTCGGTACCTTGCAAAGAAGTCATGTAGCGTTTTTAAAAAGTGAAAGAACAGTTTCTGGAAAAACTTGCTTTTTTCGTGAGCTGGTCACATTCCTCTGAGGGGACAGATGTATAAGAGGAAATTAATTTCTGACTATAGACCTCGTGTTTGCATGACGAGCCTCAGCAGCGTAGAAAACACTGAGCAGAGCATCTTCTGAATGCTGTGCTCCAGGAGGCATCTTTGGACTTCTGTATTGTTTCCACCCATTCTCGTTCCATTTCACTTGAGCTGGTGTGCTTCCTGTCATGTTTTCTCATGTCTCTGTCCTCTCTCTTTCTTTCTGTGCTTGCACTGCTATGTCTGTGTCACGCTCACACACAGTCTGGTTTCAGGGAAGCCTTCCAGGTAAGAATATATTGCTAAGTGGTTGACCTTCTTTGTCAGGTTGGTTGATTTCAGTGGACAGGGTAAATACTTGAAAGGTGGTGAAACTGTTGAAATCATTGACCCTCAAATTTGTGTGAGTCTATTTCATCACTGACTTTCAGCACCAATCCCTGTTGCTGTACAGGTATATATGAAATAGATCTGTTTGCTGTTCGAACAGCTGGGTCTATCTTGCCCTTACAGTGTCAGTTTCAAAGGGAAAAAAGAATTGGGTCTGGTTCTTCATGCAATACAAACAAAAAAAATTAAGGCGAATGAGACCATTAGAAATCTTCCTGAACTGCTGTTTGCTGCTCAAACGGGAAAATTAATGTTAATAAAAGCTGTAGAAATAGAAAAAGAGGCAATGTGTGAACTTCTCACTGGTTTCTGGACAGCATTTGACAAGAATGGAGACATTTCTGTGGTGTTTCCCCAACTAATGGATTTGGGCTATAAATCTGAACTACTCATGCTTCTTGGAAACAGGTGTCTGAAATGAAACGCTACGTTTTCAGCATAGTGGTAGAGTACGGATTCATAAGCTTCCGAAATGAAACAATTTATTGCTTAAAATAATTTCCAGTTGGAGTGATCTATTCATCAATAACAATAAAAACCATGCCCTTCAAGGGCTGTTGGAGCCATGCTCTCATTCCACTGCTTGAATTTCCACACTGTTGCAAATGCTTCCTACTGTTTCATGTCTTTGCTCTTCTTCTGAGAGTGGTTTCACAGAAACGCAGCATAACACCATGCGTATGTGTTCTTCTGTAAGTGTTACTCAGCCTGCAGGTCTGTAGTTACCACTTTTAAGAGTGATCAGATGTCACCAAGAGTTTGTCACATTCAAAATGTTTCTGTTAACTTCTAATTCATGAGGGCAGTGTCTGCAGTTACATAAATAAACTTCAGGTACAAAGTATGTGCTGATTTAAGATTTTGGAGCCCAACTCTTTCAAAACAAAGCGTGCCTTGCCTTGGATGTCCAGCAGATAATCTGAGCGAAGGGAGACTGTTTGCAGAAGGTTAATGGTCTCTTTATTTTTAAGACCCTTAGCAGACAGTGAGAAGCTGCCAGTGCAGAGACACAGAAATGTTGAGACCCTAAAGTCACCAGACTCAGAAGCTCCCCTAGTAGAGAAGAAGAGCAAGAAACCCAAAAAGAAGGAAAAGAAACACAAAGAAAAAGAGAGAGACAAAGGAAAGAAGAAAGAGAAAAAGGTAGTAGAGGAGGAAGAAGAAAAAAAGGTAATTCTCCAAGAGATGCATTATTTTAGAAACTGCAGTTCCGAGCCATATTATGGGCCGACAACATGAGCCAGCCATGCGTGCTCGCAGCCCAGAACGCCAGCCGTATCCTGGGCTGCATCCAAAGCAGCATGACAAGCAGGTCGAGAGAGGGGATTCTCCCCCTCTGCTCTGCTCTCGTGAGACACCCCCCGCTGCAGTGCTGCATCCAGCAGCTTAAGAAGGACATGGGCCTGTTGGAGTGAGTCCAGAGGAGGCCACGAAGATGTTCAGGGGGCTGGAGCACCTCTCCTGTGACAACAGGCTAAGAGAGTTGGGGTTGTTGAGCTTGCAGAAGAGAAGGTTCATGGGAGACCTTCCAGTACCTGAAGGGACCTACAAGAAAGCTTTACAAGGGTGTGTAGTGATAGGACAAGGGGTAACAGTTTTAAACTGAAAGAGGGTAGATTTAGGTTAGATATTGGGAACAAATTCTTCACGATGAGGGTGGTGGGACACTGGCACAGCTTGCCCAGAGAAATTGTGGACACCCCCTCCCTGGAAGTGTTCAAGGCCAGGCTGGATGGGGCTTTGAGCAACCTGGCCGGTTGGAAGGAGTCCCTGCCCATGGTGGGGGTTTGGAACTGGAGGGTCTTTAAGGGCCCTTCCAACCCAAACCATTCTATGATATTTATTGCTGTGGTTTGTTTGTTGCTTAGGGACAGTCACATTTGACAATGCAAACAGATGAATGTTTTCAACTTTCATTTCCTTAAATTTTTGCAACCATAAGAGCATATATTTAAAGATTTCTGTTAATAAAAATAACATTTACTTAGCCTCATGAGTTAGCAGTATTCAGTTTACTGCGGCCTATACAGCAGATCTTCCAGATCTCATTTGGAAGCTGAGTTTACTGATATTTTGTCTGTTCTTAGAATGAGGAAGTTTTTAGCAAAATACCTGGAACTTGCTTTTGGTTTATATCCTGTGCCTTGTATACTTCAGAATCTTTCAGTATAAAACCGGACATTAGTTGTCAATTAATTGCTGTGAAGACTTGAAGTGTCTGTCTTGTTAACTGCTCTGCCGGGATGCAGGTTTCCTCTAAGATGGAGCCACTGTGGTTTGAATGCCTGTAGATACTGGGATACGTAGGGTAATTTGCAGTTACTGTCAGCTATATCCAGCTTTGGAAGTGTGCTCAAAGGCTCAAGTTAAGCTCTTGAACTATTTGCTCCTAAATATATTGCAGCATCTCTGTATGAGCATTCTGAACGATGCATTTCCATTAAAACTTAAGGTTTTAATTTTTTTAAAAAAGTAAATCATCAATTAAAGAATGGTATCAAAGCAAACCATAATGGTTTTGTTTTCTCTTGAAATTCAGGGGGAAGACTTGGATTTCTGGCTCTCCACTGCTCCACCGCCTGCTTCCACTACCCAGCTACAGGTAGACCTCTTACCACATCACAGGAAACTTTTTCTTACGCTTGCATCTCAGCTGTGATACGAGTGCTTTGTCGTGCTGCAGGAGAGAAAAGAAAGATAGGCTTCGTGTCCTCACCTTACTGCTATGAAACGGTGACATTTTATCTCCCCAGTTTATGGACACTGTAATGGGAGGTTTCAAGCTCATTCAGCTGTGCAGATCAGTGGATAGAAGTACAGATGCAGCTACAGGCTTGGTGGATTTCAGTATTATTGGTGGTTTTTAATGTTATATTATTGTCTGGTTTTATTTCCTAGTGTGAGATAGACACCAGTTATATTAATAAATATGAGAGACACAATCTGAGAGAAAAAGTCTCATGAACTTCGATGGGAGATTTCAGAGGAAGAGACAGGGGATATAAGGGGATGGATTCCTTGAGGAAATCTTTTGTATCTTGTCCACAGGTGATCGTATTAGCTGAGTTTCAGAGGCATAAAATGAAAGGCTTGATACCACGTTAGTCTAACGTAATTTTTGAAATAAGAGTTGGGGTGGGGGGAGTGTCACTGTTAAGATTCTTTCAGTGTGGGATTCAGTTGTTTCAACTGCGTTCTGTTAATGTCATAATCCTTCTGCTAATCTACTCTAGAGTGAGCCTGAAGTGGGTGCTGCTGTTGTGGCTCAACCTCAGGAGGTAAAAAAGGAAGAAAGGGAAGAGCAAGATGAGGAGGAGGAGGAGGATGAAGCAAAGGTAAGTGGTTTAAATTGCTGACACCCTTAGCCATATACTCCTAGTGTCTCATATTCCTTAAAAAGAAGCACGCAGGAGTTGCCAACAGCATCCTAGTCAGTGTACTGACCACCCGCAAATAGGCAACAGCAGGATGTGATGCCCTTGAGGAGCTCTAAGCTCTTCACAGTAAGAGATCTGGTTGTTACTTGAGCCAAGGGTCAGGTAGCAGTTTCAAAGCTGACCTTCCAAACAGTTGAAGAGATCTGGCCTTCTGCTGATGCCAGGCTGCTTTGGGTTTAGGTGAGTGGGGAGCAATGGTTTCTTGGGACTCCATTTATTTGGACTCTATTTATTGGGATGACTGTTGGGGTTCAAGGAATGGGGACTCGGTTTCAGGTTTGTGCAGTAGTAGAAAACCGTTCAGTCATCCAGAAGGCTGCGTGGAGTGGGATTCTATAGTTGAAAGATTGGTGGAGGGGTCATGATGTAATGGCTGGAAATGAAGGCTTTCTTTAAGGGTTTGTTGTAGTTTCTTGTTCTTCTTGGTAGAAATCATCCAAGCATAAGAAGAAAAAGCACAAGAAAGAGAAAGAAGAGAAATCAAAGGATAAAAAGAAATCCAAGAAGAAGAGTCATCACGGCGAGGAGGAGACAGCCGAGTCGGTGCAGAATGGAACACTAGATGATGAACCACTACCAGTGAGTAGCTGTGCACTGGCAGCGCTTGCCTGGGAGAAAAGGCAGAAGCTAAACTGTTTTGGGAGGAAGGAGAATGACAGCTCTTTTCAGAGAAATTAGTTACACTGTGACTCTGATTTCTTTCTTGTTTTCCAGCCTATGTCCAGTTACCGCCTTCTTGCTGAAAATCCATACATTAAAATGGTGAGTTTTTTGGCATTTGAATCCAGATGTCTTCCCTTTGTATGTTCCCCAAGAAAAGAGGGGATACCCTGCGGACTGTATGATGACTTTACATAGGCAACATTTAACTGAAGAACTGTTTAAATCCCAGGAGGTAGAAACATAACAAAACTCTTGTTTCCATTCCTTTGGATGTCTTACTTAACAAGTCTCTAATCTGATATTTTCCCACTACTGTGGAGCTGATCACCTGTGTGCTTTTTGTTATTTTAGAGCTGTACCAAATTACCTTCTTCTTGAAGCTTGCTTTGTTCTGATGCTGTGTTCTGTTCTGGTGCTCTGCTGTTTGAAGTTTCTGAGTATTTCTGTGATTTTTCTTTTTTTTTTCCTCTCATTTGCAGACTTACGATATTCAAGGAAACCTCCAGAATGATAGTCAAGTTACTGTCTCTGTTATCTTTGAGAACAAAAGCACTAGCTATCTTAAGAGCATGGAACTAAATGTCCTGGACTCTCTCAACACTAAAATGCTCCGACCAGAAGGATCATCAGTACACGATGGAATACCTGTGCCCTTCCAGCTACCACCTGGTACGCTTAGCTTTGCACAGGGTTCTTGGAGTATGACTAGTCCTGCACTGCCCTCCTGTGGAAAAGAGTTGTTTGAACTTCTTGCTACTTGCTGTTTTCCAGAAAGACATGTCCTTCTGCCTGGGTGTTCACTGGGCTTTCACACCATTCACTGGAGAGGATAAGCCTTCTTTCAGTACAGCTATAAATGCAGGTGGCTCTGCACAGCAAGAGCAAAGCCTGTAACGTAGGGCTGAGAGTCTGAATGCCTGAGTTCCTTTTTCAGGTGACTGCTGGCTGGCACACCTTTGAACACGCCAGCATCGCCAGCTACAGGAATCCCAAATTCATGAGGAATTTGCTATGAGATTTAAAATGAAACAAAGCTTATACGTTCTTGAACTGTTAGGATCCACTCTGGATTTATTCTCAAGCTATTGTCCTGCCATTTTAATGGCAGGGGCCGTATGCTGCGAAAGTTTGGGATAAGTGTTTGCTTATTTGGATGGGGAGCCGAGCCCTTCAATATTAGAGCCGGAAATGAAGGCTGATGGCTTCATACATAGTACAACAGTACAGTTGAATCGCTGAGCTTCTTTGAATTTCACTTCCTTTGTTAAAGAGTTAATTTGAATACTGAAACAGCTCACAGAAGTCTTCTGCGATTTAGTGGCTTCAGGGTGCATTTTGATCCCCCATGGAAAGCAGTGGTGTATTTTTTTTTTTAATTCTATGTAAAGCAGTTTGTGACACAGGCTTGTGTATTAAAACATGGAAACATTAATTCTGAAAACTACTTGGAAAGACGTATATTTTTCCAGTTATGTGAACAGTTTAAATACACTGCCACTGCGACACACTTTGCCCAGGCACTCAGTAACCTCTCTGGATGCCAGCTATCACTGCTGCTTTTCAGAGACCCAGAACTAAGTGCTGTAACACTAATTCACCACAGGAATTGTGCGTATAACTCTCTTCCAACTACATGGAAAACTTCAAACTTGGTTCAGAAATCGTCAGTGCGTAAAGTTAGCTGCTACCAGTCAGTATATTCTGACCATTATTTAGATATGGAAACCATTGTCTGACCTGACTTCTTCCTCTCCTCTCTTCATGCTAGGAATCTCTAATGAAGCCCAGTTTGTGTTTACACTTCAGAGTATTGTTATGGCTCAGAAGTTAAAAGGAACGCTGTCCTTTATAGTCAAAGTAAGTGCAGCTTTGAAGTCTGTGCTTCTGCTTCCTTTGGAACTGCATAAGGGAGCTTGACTTGGGTGGAAAGCACTGCTTTCGAGCTTTGTTTAGGCATCATTTCATCTCTGCTGCACCAACCCATTCTGTGATGTGAGAAGTATCTTTATATGACATCTTGTGCAAAGAGTGTCCCGAATACTATGTAAGCATGTCCTAAATTGTCATTCCTGGCAGTGTGTGAGCAATGCGGCCTGAAATGTATGCCCCATTGTCAGCTAGAAAATCACTGCAGTGGTGCATCTGCTGGGGAGAGGAGGTCAACCAACTAGTGAGATATGCAACCCAGAGTCTGTTTCTTCTGATCTCAGTTACCCAAAGACCAGCCGGACATTGCTGCCTGGTACAAGGCTGGAGACAGAATAAGATACAGTTTTTAGGTATAGAATTAGATACATTAGAATAAGAATTAGATACAGTTAATAAGGATGGAAACCCAGAACACGAGTGAGGTTAGCTGAAGGCATTGTTTAATGAGTATTGACTTGTATAAGACCATGTGGATTTCTAATCTTATTTCAGTAAAATTATTAATGAAGGAGCTGTGTGAACAGCTTGAAGGAAGTGAATGGAGGCAGTTGTGGCTACTTCTTAGAGTCAGCCGTTATCTCTATTTTAAGGGTTTCTTAAGACTAGTGTACTAGTCCTATTGTCAGTACCTAAGAATCTGGGAGATAGTAATTTATTATTTTGCTTGGGAAATAGTGAACTGTAAAATCACATCTCCAGGTGTTAGTGTGAATTCCGTCTGCTCGTTATATTTCAGCAAGGTGCAATTGAAAATGCAGCCAGATTCCTCCGTCTGGGTGTATGTATCAACCCAGCTGCCCAAATCTTGTCTCTAACTGGCCTGATGTAGTAGCGTGGTGGTCGTTCTCAGACTGATCCTTCAGGCCCAGCCAGGGTATATCAAAGGGAATTGAGCCTTAAGTCTTCATCGATGCCTGTTTAGTAGGTGGGGGTGGTGCCTCCTCTTGCTGCCTCGGGGCTCCCGTTCATCTCCTTTCCTTTGACCTGTTGCAGAATGATGAAGGTTCAACCCATGAAAAACTAGATTTCAAATTGCACTTCAGTTGCGCTTCATACTTGATCACGACGCCTTGCTATAGGTAAGTGCCGTTTAGGGGGCACGACATTGGTGCTTCTGCCGCCCATGTGAAGCTGAGCTTTGGCTGCAGGCCATCTCTGCAAGATATGCAGCATGCTTTTGACTCTAGCTGCTTGTGATTGCTTTGGTTACACTTCAGTTATCTTGTGTAATGTTTGACTGTTAAAATATGCCCAGCAACTTAGTTCAAGTGATTCTGAGAAAGGAGCTATATGCCCTGTAGGCTGGCAGAGGTCGTATGGAAGTAGCTCTGGTTGAGGTCATAGGGTGCTCCAGTGGAGTCTGGAGTGTGGTTCCCGTATCTGCTGTAAAGCAGTTTTCCTAGAGCTTGGTAGTACTTAGACTTGTGCATCCTGAGACGTCTCAAGGTCTGCATGGGGCTAACGTGGCATTTTACACTTGAATTTCTAGTACAAGTGTTTACTTTCCTTCCTGTTTTGCAGCGATGCTTTTGCCAAGCTCCTAGAGTCTGGAGATCTGCACATGAGTTCTATTAAAGTAGATGGAATTAGCATTTCTTTCCAGCATCTACTGGCAAAGATCTGTTTTCATCATCATTTTTCAGGTGAGTCTTTCTTGATGCAGAACCTTCTGCAAAATTTCATATTCTAAAATTTCTGCTGTGCTTGGCAAGTGCAACACTCCGTGGCCTCAGCAATGGTAGTAGCAGGTGATACCCAGATTAAATAAATTCGGGAGAGGAGTTTTTTCCGGTTTTGTAATACATTGGTATCCTCAAAGCATGCAACACTCTTCAAAGTGAGCTCTCCTTCTGTCCCTGTGGCTTTTCTCCAGCCCAGCGAGGCACGTGGCAGGTACCACGGGAGCAGCTTGCTTACAGTTAGGGCTGTAACTGTTCTCTGAAGGCTGTGTTTGATCTTCAGTGCTTCAGCCTACCTTTTTCCCCAGTGCTTCATTTCAGTAAGGGACAGCGCAATTCAAGTTTGGACTTATTAAAACACAAGTACTGGATGAAGCAAAACAAATGGCTGTTTCATCATGTTCTAGTGTATGCATTAGACATTGCCTCACTGAAAGTATTTCTGAGGAAGAGATCTAAATTCTGATCAGCACTTTTGCCACAAAACATTTGCAGCTTACTCAAAAGACAAATGACTAACCTCATTATTGCGAAATATCCCAGATGGGAGCCAGGAGGAGCCAAGCACGTACATGGTCTTAACCCTGACTTCTTCCTCTGCTCACTCTCAGTAGAATCTTCTATTACTTGAGGCCAGGCAAAGCAGTAGTTCCTATTCACAGGAAGCAAATTTTATATTAAAAGTTGTCCCACTAAATGAAAACTCTTGCTTTCTTTATAGTTGTGGAACGCGTTGACTCGTGTGCATCAATGTACAGTCGTTCTATCCAAGGCCATCACGTCTGCCTACTGGTAAAAAAGGTGAGAGCATTGTACCACTCTGAAACAAGACCTGAGAGAAGCTAAATGTGCAGCCTTTCTTAACAGAAACAGGGAAATACTCCTGTCTAAACCATCCAGGGACACCATGAGGCAATTTAATTCATCTGGCCCATCTAGCAGTTCTCATGCTGCTACCAAGCTTGTACCTCCCTGTGGGCTTTCTGTTGCCCCCCACATACCTGGTGGGGAGTAGCAGCACTGCTGGCTTCCCCAAACTGACCTCTTGGCTAAGCCTGTTTCGTTCATGTGCAGGCTCCGCCAGCTTCCTGTCCTTGAGCTTGGCTGGGAAGAAAATTGTCCTTGCTTAGAAGAAGAGCTAATGGATTTCTTTTTTCTTTTTGTTTTTTCCACAAGGGAGAGAACTCTGTATCCATAGATGGGAAATGTAGTGATTCCACCCTGCTTAGCAACTTGTTGGATGAGATGAAAGAGACATTGTCCAAGTGCTGAATATTCCTTATAAAATACTCCCAACTACAAGAAACACACCTGATGTGTAAAGGCGAGCAGACCCAAGTGTTAAGTTTCTCCCTCGTACGCATGTACTATCCTGGGGCACGTGCTTTTCAGTTAACTCCACCATTGTTTGCAGTTTAGACATTTTAAGGCTGTATGTTACCTTTTTATTTCAAAACTTTCTACAAACCGTGGTGTTAACCCTTTCTAGCCCAAAGAGATCCTGGTGACATGACTGGAGGAGGGAGGGAGGGGTGCTATTTATTCAGCAGCTCATGATGATCCCACACACCTTGCCATCTGCGTGGGATGGTGAACTAAGGAGAATTTTATCAACAGTAGCACAGAGTCTGTTGCTTGTGCTTATTGCCAGGGAAGGTTGACTTGATCCTTAGCCATGGAATATGTCTTCAGGGCTGCTGTAGTTGATGTATATTTCTAGCAGAGGCTGGTGCTGGATCTGAAGGCCTCTTTTTTTTTTGTATGATTTATTATTATTATTATTATTATTATCTCAAGATCTATTGTGATCAGCATATAAACATCCTCCATATCCTTGAGCTCATCCAAATGGGCCCTGTGAGAATCGGGATGTTTGAGTTTGTTTCTAGTACTTGCCTTGAGCCTTAACCTTCTTTTAGCGACAGCTGAAAGAGTAGAGAGTGAACGCATGGAACAGGCTGCAAGTGTTACTGTTTGATTCTCTGCTCCAGTTGACCACCCCCGCGAGTGGAGTCTATCATGCCTCTGCCCTTTGAGCAGTCTCTGCTGATGTGTTTCACGAGTCCACTTCAATTTCACATTCCTGAAAATTTAGGGTGTAGCAAGAAACTGGAAATCCAAAGGGGTCTGTTCCTGCTTTTTTTATCATTTTGCTCACCAGCTGAGGTTGACCACTACCAGGTTAGATAAATGCCCGCGTGTGTAATCCCTTGTACTCTGAACAGTTTGCAGATACAGCCCTGTTCCCTCCCTCCGTGCTGTGAAATCAGAGGTGTCGTGCTGTCTCCGTTGTCCCCATAGCTCCTGTGGCCCTGCCCTCGCAGCAGTGGGTGCAGATTTAGCAGCGCAAGCGTAACTGGGTCCCTGCAGCAGAGCTCTCCGTGCCCGGGTGGCAGGAGGGAGGGGTCGGTGAGGAGCTGCAGCCTTGTGTCTGTAGGGAAGGAAGAGGAGGGTCTACAAAGCGAAGCCCATTCCGCACTGTTGAAATCTTGTGGAATCACTGACTGGAAAGGGATGTCACTGTGTCCTTTAGAGAGATGCTCACTTGACGTCCTTCTCCAAAATATCTTGCTTTCAATTTATTTCCCCCTCCTCCCTCGCAAGTCCTTTTACTTGCTGTTCCATACCCAGCAGACTGAGAACATGCTTGAACAGTTTTACTTTGAGGTGCACGGATCAAGAGCTGTTGGTTGCTGTCACCAGAAGGGTCTCCAGGGAGGGGTTGGATTGCTCTGCGCTTCTTCAGCACTGCCACGACACCAACACAGTCAGCAGCGCCCAGCCGAGTTGAGCTAAAACCCTGTGCAGGGAACAGGATAAAGCGTTCATCTTCCCCTTTGAGTGGGATGTCCTGTACTTTAAGCGTGTCTTGTGCTCTTTACGCTCTTCCCATATTAGGGTGTTTTTGCAAAGGCTCTGCTGTGGTTTTACTGCTAGGACCAGCTTCGTATTCCGACTGCACTTGTGCGCTGCAGGAATTTGTTTGCAGCAGGCTTCACTGCTGGTGAAGTGGTAGCTCTTGGTATTGGTCAGCCTCCCTTGGTTAGCCAGTTTATGTATTAGAAACTGAACATATTAAAATTGTCTTAAAGGATAACGTTCCTCAATTAGTGGTTTTTTTAATTCATGGATGACAACTGTCACTTTAGCATGTAGAGTCTTCTCTTACAGAATCCTGTGCAGTGATTCTAGAATTTTGAAACTGTATTATGTGTTACATTCACAAATTTATTTGCTATCAACATTCCCTTGGAAAAAAAAAAAAGAAAAAGAAAACAACATACCACAAGCTGCTGTAATGATTTTGTGTCAAGATGATCCAATAAACTTTCAAAACAAAGTTAAATTTTTGGCGTTGTAAATAGTCCTTTTATAAGACCCATCCTGTTTGTATGGACCCAAAAACATGACATGGATGTCCCCCAGGTCATAATGCTCATGTCTTTGGAGGAGGCACGAGGAATCTCATTCCAAAAAGCTCTGGAGGAGGCAAGAAGTCATTTCTAACAGCACTACATGGGGTGGTGGGGTTTGATCGGCTGTGGGCATCAGCAAGCGGAGTTGTGCCGGCCTGGTGCCCTCATGTGCGCATCGTGAGCCCATTGTCGGCAGCAACAGCTCGAAGGCGTGAAGTACGTGAGCAGAAAAAGGAGTCTGTGGTGAGGGAGACTGGGATGATGCTGTTCTTCATCTCTTGTATTTTAAACTGACCTGATTTTTACAGGCACCAAAGCTTTGATTCCTACATGCTTTGAGTAACTCGCTCGTCCGCCGGTCAGGTTTTAGCAGTGCTTTGGAAGGCAGCATTGCAAGCAGCAGTTGTTGCAACTAACACAAAAATTACGGGGCTGGGGGTGGAAATAAGTAATTCAGACAGCCTCACTTAAAGCTGCATTTTTAATTTTTTTTTTAATTGCAATTGCAGCTAAAATCTAAGCACTTGTGAAACTCAGAGCTCTGGTCTTAATGAGTTGTGTAGAAACTGAAGGACAGAAACCAGCCCCTTCTTCCTCTCAGCCTGGCATCCAGTAGAATTTGTGACAGATGTTAATATGAGGATTAAGGTCCAGTGCTGTTGTAACAGGAACCGAGGCGTTTGGTTTTGCTGAATGCTCTCAGTGGTTCCCAGTAAGACCATAATCTGTGAAAATAATATCTGGGGCTGTGTAGTCAGGAGCTACCAGCTCTGCACTGAGAAAAACCCACAGCTTGCACTAGCTTGTCGCCCCATTGTTGGTGGATCAGCTCCTGCTGCGGAAGGAGGCACTGGGTCGTTTGTTTTCCGCACTGTGTGCCTGCCCAATGTTGCAATCCCCTGTTGGCCTGCGGGGGGGCTGCCTGCTTGCTCTGTGGCCTTGTGGGACTGCACAAATCTGCTGAAATGGGATGAAAACGACAACAACCACCCATCTCTTTGCAAACGCGTAAAAAAATCCCCGAACCCAGGAAGCGCTTGGAGTGAACATGGAATGTTTAATTTGCTGCAGGATCTTAACTGGGCAATGCAGGAATTTACAGTGAACCTGGCGCTGGGCGCTTTGGGCTTGGAATGCTAAGGCAGGCTCTTCCCCTGCTCTGCGGTTGTGTCAAAATTCATTGAGCAAGTGGACAAAGAAAATCGTTCCTTCTCAGTGTGTTCTGAACAAGTACATAAAGGAAATGATGCTCTGCATGTCCTTGTAGGGAAAGGAGGGGTGCTGCCCTGGGGGGCGTGTGGTTGTAGCTGTTCTGTGCCAAGTCCGGCCGAGTGGCATCTATGCCTTGGAGGTACCTGACCCTCTGCGGAGAGGGACCTGGGGGTGCTGGGGGACACCAGGGTCACCGTGAGCCAGCAATGGCCCTTGGGGCCTGGAAGACCAAGGGTGTCCTTGGGGGGCATTGAGGAGAGCGTGGCCTGCAGTGGAGGGAGGGGATCATGCCCCTCTGCCCTGGGGAGGGCACATCTGCAGTGCTGGGCTCCCCAGTTCAGGAGAGATGGGGAACTACTGGGGAGAGCCCAGCAGAGGGCAATGAGGATGGTGAGGGCACTGGAGCATCTGTGCTGTGAGGAGAGGCTGAGAGCCCTGGGTCTGCCTGAGAAGGGATCTCATCAGTGCTGATCGGTATCTAAAGGGCAGGTGTGCAGGGGACGGGGCCAGGCTCTTTGCAGTGGTGCCCAGCGACAGGACAAGGGGCACCGGGCACAAACTGGAGCACGGGCAGTTCCCCCTGAGCGTGAGGAAGAACTTCTTTGCCGTGAGGGTGCCCGAGCCCTGGCCC
>VZSC01004845.1:152417-175459 GCA_013398225.1 Steatornis caripensis
GGGGGTCTGGGGGGAGGCCGGGGGTTCCCTGAGCCGGGCCGGCCTCGGGAGGCGGCCGGGGCGGATCCCCAGCCCTGCCCGGGGGTCACCGTCGCCACCCCCCACCCCCCGGGGTGGCGGTGCCCGGGGCCGGCCGGGCCTCCTCGGGGCTGGGGTCCCGCCGGGGCGGCCCTGCTGTAGCGAGCAGCCTGTGCCCCTGGGGCTCTGCGAGTTACTTCGTGCTTCCAGATCGTTTAGGTCCAGTGCTGTTGTAACAGGAACCGAGGCGTTTGGTTTTGCTGAATGCTCTCAGTGGTTCCCAGTAAGACCATAATCTGTGAAAATAATATCTGGGGCTGTGTAGTCAGGAGCTACCAGCTCTGCACTGAGAAAAACCCACAGCTTGCACTAGCTTGTCGCCCCATTGTTGGTGGATCAGCTCCTGCTGCGGAAGGAGGCACTGGGTCGTTTGTTTTCCGCACTGTGTGCCTGCCCAATGTTGCAATCCCCTGTTGGCCTGCGGGGGGNCTGGGAGCCGGCGGCGTGAGCGCGGCGTGGTGCCGCTGGCGTTAGCGTGTCCTGCACGAGAAACGCCGCCAGCGGGGCGCGGCGGGGGCTTTGCTGAGCGGGGAGACCTGGCTGGTGGCGTCACCTCCCCCTGCGAGGGCTCCCCGGGCCGCGGCTCCTGCTGCGGCCCTTCTGGGCAAATCAAAAATCTCGTCACGAGGGAAAAACGCGGCGCGGAGAGTGAGGGTGTTGCCAGCGTGACCGCCTCGGATACTCTTGTATTTCATTCCACCTCTTTCCCCGCTGTCCTTCTCTATAGCTATGCCGATAAATGCTTTTGCTGTAGGTGAAGGCGTAGCCCTGAAGTCTAAACGTCTCAATCTCTCGAAGTGCTTGGGGAGAATGGGGAATTCTCTGTTTTTTCTCTGACCGGGGTGAGCCGTGGACTCCGCTGTCATGAGGGAGAACTCGTGACGCTTGAAAGCAAACTGCTGCTTGGCTTCTGTCTCTCGCTGTGAGCACAGGAATGCTCATCTCACAGTAGCTGCCTCCGCTGTGATCCGCAGGACAATGATCTCAACTCCTTCCAAGAAAAGTGTTCCTGTGTGACAGGAGGACAGGCGAAAAGCAAAGGGCAGGGAGTCCTCCAGAGAGAGCGGAAAGAGAGATTTGAAGTTGTCCAGCGTGTGGCACAGATGCCAGGAAAAAGCATCTCTGGCATGCACTCTGGCGCTAGCGAGAGGCGCGATCCTGTTCTCCTAGCGCTTGGAGCTCAAGAGTGGCCCCAACTTTCTCTGTTTCCATCCCTTCTTTGTTCAAAACCCCTTTCCAGTCTGGAAATCTTCTGCCAAGTTGCAGGGCAGGGGGGGATTTTTGCTAGGAGATGTGAAATTTCCCCCGCCACCTGTTTATCACAGTCCCCAGGGCTTCATCCTTGCACTCTGCTTNCAAAACCCCTTTCCGGTCTGGAAATCTTCTGCCAAGTTGCAGGGCAGGGGGGGATTTTTGCTAGGAGATGTGAAATTTCCCCCGCCACCTGTTTATCACAGTCCCCAGGGCTTCATCCTTGCACTCTGCTTCCTTTCTGGGCTTTAGGCTCTCATCCAGCTCTGTGTTTATTGTCAGTTCTTGGACTGTATATTCCATATCTTAGATTCACTTTCTGTCTTAGTCACAAGCTTGTGAAGTTAACTTGGGCAAGAGGGTGAGTTTGTCACCTTTCAAAATCCCTGGAAAGGGAGGAGTGCTGGGAGTTCATGCTGGCGCAGTGGTGTGGTAGCTAAAACTGGTGCTGTTGTTTTACGCTGAGGAGCTGAGTCCAAGTACTGAGCAGGGAGCTGGTTTGCTGCGCGGGGCACGCCTTTCAGGATCTGGGATGCTCTTTCTGATGCATTGCTTGGGGTTGTGCGGTCAGCTGTGCCGTCATCAGAAATGGAAACGGGCTCTCCCGTCTGCTCGGCTGAGGCTTAGGGCGCTTGAAGCGTACTCAGCGTCTCGAGCAAAGTCCTCCTTCGTGACTTCAGCTCTCCTCTGGTGCGGGAGATGTTTGCCAGATACTTCCTTGTCTGCATCTGGCTCTAACGTGGCTCTCTCGTTGATGGGATGTGAAGTACCGCCCCGACTGAAACGGTGCGATTAAGTCCCGTTTGTGGACGTTGGACTGATGTGCGCCATGTTTTGCGACTCGTGCTCTGTAAAGGGGCCAGGGATCACTGTGGTCGCAGTACACAAAGGAAAAATATTTCCCTTGTCAGCAGTGAAAGCATGTGGGGTCAGAGAAGAGAGATTGTAAACCTAACCGGTCCTGTGCACAGCAGATCTAGGAAAAGAATTGCCTTCAACTTCTGAGTTTTAATTTCTTGTAAGACAGGAAAGTATTTTGCGATACCTGAGCCATAAATGCTGCTGTAAGTGGATCCATAACCAGCTTTGCTGGAGGTTTAGGAGCTTATCTTTATATACACATAATATCCAGGTAATGCTTTCAATAGAGTGCACCTTTGGCTGCATCTTTATCCTCCCCTTTCCAGGTGCCCCGGGAGGCTTGAGTGTGTGACTCCTGCTTTGGTCTGTGGCTTGCTTCCCTCTGGAACTGGTGTTGTGCTAAAATGTTCTGCTCCTGATGAAATGATGGAGGGCTTTTGGGCAAATTGTTGCTCTGAGGACATGAAGTGGCCAGGGAGCACAGAACAGGAACGGAGGCAGCAAAGGCCAGAAAAAAACCCCACTTTGCAAGCATGCAAAGCCACTGTGAAAAAATCCATCCCACTGTGGCAGCTTTAACTTCTTCCAGAAGAGTCTGGATGAGGTCCCTTGGTGCTTGGCCTTGTTGTTGTTGAGTCAATTTGAGAAGAGGCAAAAGTGGCCATGCTGCCAGACGTTCCTGTGTGCTGCAGGGTTAGGGCTGTGCTGCGGTGGGATTGTTCTGCTCTCGGTGCTTGTCCTCACCTGCTCAGGGACCGCGGTGCTGTGTTTCCCAGGTACTGGCTGGGTTTGGGTGAATCGCGGCTCTGGCTGCGTGCCTCTGCGCCGGCCCCGAGGGAGCCTGTGGAACACAAAATGAGCTGGAGCCATCCAAAACCTGTTTCAGTTTGAAGCAGGAGCTGAGTCAGGCCCATGGCTGCACTGAAAGGCTCTGTAATTTTTTTCGTCTTAACTGCAGGCTTCTCTTGGGGCTGCTGTCTGGGCCTCTTTTTTGTTTTTTTTTTTTTTCCCCTTTCTTCTTTTTCCCCTCTCGCTGTGTGGCAGGAGGTCTTATGATGTGGTTTGTCTTGAGGTGATCTCTAGCTCCACATCAGTGGGCTTATTCCTTGCCTGGAGACATGCTAACGGGTTACTGCCGTATCTCCTCGTGGAGGGGAGGAGCAGGCCTCGTGGGCATCTGCTTTCACCGAGAAACAACGCTGCTTTTCTTCCAAAAGCGCGATATGGGAAGAAGAAGCATTTGTTGGTGGGATTAGCCCTGCCATAGGAAAGGCTGGCCATGCAGCCAGCTCGTGCTCTGGCTCAGTCCCTGGGTGAAGGAGCTCATAGCCCTGGCACCTCCTGTGATCTCGAACCTGTAGCCACGCTGTTCAAGTACTGCCATTCTCGCCATAGTCATTTTATGAGCCTCGGGCAAAATTCACGCTCCAAACTGGTGTTACCTTTTACTTGGGTGGGGGCAAATCCCAAAGTTAGAGCAGATGAAACTGCTCTTGGTTCAAAAACATCCCTGCCCAGTGAGGACGGTAATGCGGAGCCTGCAAAAGCAGGAAGAAATGTGTGGCTTGCAGCTCGGACTCAACAAATACCTCTCTGCCCCTCACGACTCCTGCAGCAGGGGACAAAGCCAGAGGCTGGAGGACAGCAAAGAGTCTTCCCGAAGGAGCAGGCTGCAGAATACGGCCCCTGAGACCTGGAAAAGAGAGAGCTGCTCTGAGGATGCTGTCAGCCACCCACTGCCTCTGGTTTATCCTAGAAATATTTGTCTGTGCAGTTAACCTGTCTCCTGGAGTCGTGACCCAGCTTGTCAGCTTAACGCAGCATCTGCGAAGCCTGCAGCGGATTAGCTCTGCCTCCGCACGCGGCCGTCATCCCGGCGGGGACCTGCGAGCGTGCGATCTGTGGAAACCTTCCAAAATAGCTGCAGCTCTGACGTTGCGGTAGATGCAGATGTCACGTAAGGGGCAAGGAAATCGGCCCTAAATCAGTAAAGCTCAGGGCTGTGATAGCTGTTCCTGCTACGCTGCAATTGTTTGTTTCCAGGCTTTCAAATGAAGATTTAAAATTGCAGCATCTGCTGCTTTTGGGGAAGGGAAAGTAGGAGGGGAACCGTTTACAAAAGTTACTTTCTCGTGTGGCTTTTCCACCCTCTATGGCTGTGGGGAGGATGCCTGGAAGGGCAAGGGGGACAACCCATGCTGGAAATTCAGTCTTCCCGCGTGCAGAGTCTGAAGGCGATTCAGCCTTCCCTCTCCCCTGCCAGAAAGGCTTCCCCAGCCCTGTCACGCTTCTTCCCCTACCTGCCTTCCCTCAGTACCCACCTGCGGCATGAGCTCCATTGAGCTCCATCGAACAAACCCCATAACCTCCCTCTTGTCATCGCTGCGTGGTCTGGATCTAAATCCTGAGCTCAGAATTGAGCAATAAACTGCCCGTTCCTCCGTCCTGCTCGTGCCAGTTGAAAAATGCCTCTTGCTGCTCGTTGACCTGGGCTTTCCACGCAGCACAGCAGCGTTTCCATCTGGCACAGCCGCAGCAGGCAGCTGCGTGATTGTGCCAGTTGGGTCTTCAGGTATGGCTTAATTAATAGCGCTTTTCCCGTTATGATATAAACTAACGACTTTAAAATTTGTCTGAATGCATAGCCTTTCAGGGGAAGATGAAGGTACCGATTAAAGCCCAATGTAACTCTTTTTGGATCTTTTATTGCGCTGTTTCCTTTTCCTATGCATGTGGTGATGCAGATAGGCTCTGCGTTCGCATGGCTTAGAGGCGTGTAAAGAGCCTGTCCTGCTCCTAAGTAAGCCTCTTTTCGGGAAGTGCCCAGGAGATGCCGTGTGGGTTTATGTAGTTTCTTACTTGGGAATTTCCAAATTGTGCAGCGGATTTGAATTGCGGCGGGTGGGGGGGTGGCTGGCGACCAGCAGGACTTTCTTAAAAGTGGCACTGTGGTGAAATATAAAGGGCTCTTTGTTTGCCTAAACCTTGGGAACGCCACCTTTGAAATGTGCGTTTCTGAATGGCTCTGTTAACTTTGTTGTGAAGGCTGCTGCTGCAGCAGTTTCCGAAAGAAAAATGTGAATATTATCCTGCAGAGCAACAGAATGAACTCACTGCTGATGTCTCGCCCGGCCCGCGGCTGTAGGTGCAGCTGGGCCAGCTCCGCTCCCTGCTCCCTCTCCTTTACCTTCGGAGCAGCTTCTGCTGCCGGGAGCAAGCACGGAGGGAAAACAAGAAAAGGCGATGCTGAGGGTAACGCCAGGCAGCCGCTCGGCTCTCCTCGTGCAGCAGCGTGGAGCGATCTTGCAGGAGAAAAGACAGAAACACCACAACAGAGCTTGTAGAGGGGAACGATGAGCTTTTGGGAAAACATTGGCAGCTCCCTGGGCCAGCAGGCCGGAGTCGGTGCCAGACAGGAAGCTGGCTGACGTGGAAGTGCCGTCTCGCCGGGATTATGAATGGCCAGGCGTGCCTGCCGCAGCCGCACTCGGCCCTCCTCCTCAGCCCCACACGCTCCTCGCCGTGCCCTGCCCTGGCCGAGGTAAGCACGGGGACAGACCTTCGTGTGTCACATCGGGGCAGCCGAAAACCTCATCCCATGAAGGCGAGCTGGTTTATTTGTTGCCAGACTGGCTGTCATTAGTGTGAGTCCAGCCCTGCTTGCCATAATTGGTCTGATCCTCACTCTCCGTATTAAAATCTCTCCTTTGATCGTAGAAAACCAGGATCGTTGTGTACCGAGAACCGGAGCTAGCGCAGAATGGCCGTGGGAAGGTACTTGTGAAAGGAGTGGGAGATGTTATGGAAAAAATGTGCGTGTGCATCTGTCTTTGCCTTTTTTGTTGAAGTTGTCTATTTAGCCACTTTGCTTCTCGGGTGTGCTGTGTAAATTTGGTTTTTACTTGAAGCGCTTGATCCATCTGATATGTTGTGGCTGCTTTATGAAACTGGCACGGGTGGGTTTGTGTCCTGTGTTGGAAACTGTGGCCTGGGACAGCGGTGAGTCAGGACCACTGAAAATGGCTCGGAGGGAAGGCGGGGGTTTGTCGCTCCCCTCTCCCTTCCGGGGAGCCGTGGGGATGGGGTGACTGGCATGGGCTGGTCGCCGAAGGGCCGCAGTTATAAGCGGCTGGGCTCGGTGTGAATGCTGAGCAGCAATACCATATTGGTATCATCTCGCAGGACAGCAGCGTGGCTTCCCTAAAAGGAAATTAGAGAAATCACTTATTTTGAGAAATGCGTCGTTCGCTGGGGTTTGCTTAAGGGCTTTCTTAGCAGCGAGGCAGCAGGATGCGAGCTGCCCCTGCGCACGGGTCACCGGGAGGGAAGTGACCCCTCCCCAGCCTGCAGATTGCAGCCGCTCGTGAAAGGGGACTTCCCCCTCCACCCACCCACCCCCCGCCTCTTTTGAAAAGGGAAGCTCTGCCCCAGTGCCTGCGAGCGCTTGTAGAAGTTGCAGAGACGGGCTGAGCAATCACAGAGTAATCTGCTGCTACTGGAAATGCAGGTAGGAGCTTGCTGACGTTCTGGCTTGCTGGGGTTGTGTTTGGTTTTTTCCCCCTGGCTGCTGTTAAACCCCTGCACGGTGTTAGTGCTCGGGGGGAGCACTGGGTGTTGCGCAGGGCAGGCGCTGATGGAGCAGTCGTGGGGCTCCTGGAAGAGGGTCTTGGCCGTTCTGCCTCTGCGGGGAGCACAGGATCCGGCAGGAATGCTGCTCACACCCGGAAAGCCTCGGTACGGCTGCAGCAGGCGTGCGAGGGGCGGTGGTTTCTAGGTGTTTTGGAGGAGGTGGCTGTGTGTCTTTTTCTCATACCCTCTCTGAGCTGCGTGTAAAAGTAACCAAGAGCTGGGGAAGCGACCGCCTGGGCTTCCTCTACCCAGAGGCTTGTTTTAAAGTAAGGCAGCACTGCGTGATCTGCCATTGCTGGCGAGGGAAGAGGAACGGCAGAGCCCTGCCCTGGATTGCAGTGAGCAGAAGTCAGCGTTAGGACTGGAGCTGTGAGAGCAGGGAGTGAGGGGAGAAAAGGAGGTTTTGGGAAGGAGAGGGGAGGGGAGGGAGGGCCAGGCCTCGACACCCCAGGCTGGGCAGGCAAGTTGCCTCCTTAGGCAGCGTAATACCAAGCAGCTCCGCTCGTGACCTTGGGAATAGCGGAGAAGCTGGAGGTTTGTGCTCCGAACAGCCTGCCATGGCGTGGGGCTTTCCGCGGCGGTTGTGTGATCTCAGAGGGATGGCCAAGGTCCTGCCGGAGTGCCGGTGACGCGTGCTGTAATCTTGGCTGGCTGGAAAGGAGGAGTGAACAAAATGTACCGCAGGTTTGCTTGGGGGGGATGGGGTTTTTTCCTCATCTTTGAAGCTTGCAAATACCATTCAGGTGCTTTGCATGTCCCGTATCCTAATTGTTCCTAACCTTTCCTTTCTCTTCTGTGTGAGGGCAGTGTCTTAGTGCTGCTCGAGCTGTGACTCCTGCCTGTGGAAGTAGGTGTTGTACGGGTGATACCATCTTCAAGCAATGTCAACGATGCTTTTGGACTCTGCCCCTTTTTGGGTTTGTTTTTTTTTCCCTAGAGCTAAATGTTTCTTTTAGCTCAGTTACCATCAAAGACCATAATTAAATAGGCTGCATCGGCTTGAAGTCTCAGCTACTCATTTGGCTAATACCGTCAGACAGATGCGGAATCGTCTGAGAGACGATTGCTGCTGTGTCGAGCTCCCCAGTACTCATGAATGATGTCTCTGTAGGAAGAGGAAGTTTGTTTGTAGGACGGATACTGCCTTGATACCAAATAAGACTTATTGGAAGCCTCTTCATCCTGCTCAAATGACGAATTCCTCTGGAAAATGCTCAGTGTTTGCTTCTTGATGTGCGTGGCCACGCCCAGGGGATGTTTGGGGTTTTTCCCCGCGGTTTTGCCGTCCGGTTTCACCCCATTCTCTTCTCTGTGCCGGGCCCTGCAGCCGCAGCCTGATCCCTGCTCGACAAACGCGTCCTTGTCCGGCCGAAGGGACGGTGCCTGGCTGCAGCCTCGGGCCAGCGCAGATGCGAGTGGAGTCCCTGGACTCAAACAGATCTTGCAGAAAAGAAGTAGGACCGGAGTCGTACCGCGCCAAGGATGCTTCGGGTCCTCCGGGGAGCCATATAGAGAGCGATGCTCGTGCTTCTTTATGGCTTGTTTGTTTAACAGGACATTTCTTTCTCCATCTTCAGTGTAAGGAAATCATTGCGTGCAAGTACTTCTCTGGGACTGGTTTCCTGCTGGAAATAGCTGCCGACTCAGCACCTGCTGTCCACATTGCTTGTTACTTAGAGGCCGGTCCTGCCTTCGCTCCGGACGCGGCACGGCACCGTGGGCACAGTCCCCTGGTGCTTCCGCCCCACCGCCGTGGCGTTTTGCCGCAGGATGTGGTGAGGCTGTGACACAGCTCTCGGTAACCAAAGTTACTGCCTCGTGCTCAGATGTCCCTCCGCGCCGTTCACTACTTCCTCTAATCATGTCTGTGGTGTGGATCGGACACCTTGTAGGGACACGTTTTCTGGGGGGTTTTCTTCTATTACTTCTTTCCCTTTTTTTGTCTCGGTAGTTTATGGGGTTGCAACAGCTGTTTTAGCAGTGCAGCAAAAGCGTGTGTGCAGGGAACTCGCCTTGCAGCCCAGGGTGAATCTTGCCGAATCCCATTAAAATGCTGTCTCAGTTTCTTCTGAAGCGTGTCGTTGCCCATGTTGCAGCAGGAGTTTGGATCTCTCTGCTGCTGCACGGAAGAGGTTACTGAGCCCATTCCCACAGGAAAAGCAGCATTAGGAAACGTCGAGCCTGTTCTTAGTGGGATGAACTGAAGTTGTTTGGGTTTTCCTCCTTGCTGTAATTAAAGAAGAAAACAAGAGGCCTTGGTTTAAATCTTTTTAATCTTTCTCCAGAGAAGAAACGCTGATTAGCACTATGCAGCATCTGTTAGAGACGGGCTCATTTGTGGCAAAGGTCATCTCGACCTTGAATTTGGAATTTTCTTGCCAACGTTTGAGGGATACTATTTACCTATTCGAACAACACCGTAGCTTGATATAAATCGCAGTAGATTTCTGCTCGGTGAGAGGGATTCATTTGCTTCCTTTCCTATAAAATCATGGAAACTCTTATTTGCCAGATTCGGCGAGGCATCAGCTTTAGTTAATTCCTGTTACTTTATTTATTTCTCTGTCCAGCACATGTCAAATAATATTTTTGGTACACACAGCTTTCTGCCTTGAGCTTCCATCAAAGAGCAGCTTGACACAAATTATACGAGGGGATGAATGTGGGAACAAAGGAGGTATAATTAGCTGCAGATAAACAGAGCTGTGTTTCTCATCAGCATCCTTTCAGATCTTAACTGGTGTCTCACCCTCTTGGAGCTAATTCTTTACACAGACTGGAAGAGGAAGGTGAGCTTTCCCTGGTCTTCCAGCTTTCAACCAGCCTTCAACTTGAAGTGAGCTAAACGGAAGTGAAAAATATGTTTGTTGTCTGCGTGCACCTGCAGAAGAGGCTGTGGCTGCTCTTAGAGCTGGTGTTATTTCAGGAGATTCTCTTTCTGGGTGCCTGAGCTGCAACTTCTTGTTCCCCTCTGCCCTTTCGTGTCTTGTCTTTAGCCCTATGACAGCACACGCAGCGCTTGCTCTAGCAGCTGTTTCGTTGGAGCGCTTCTGACAACAAACCTGAACTTTACGTTGTCATAACCTTACCTTTTAGGTAGGCTTGTTTCCAAAGAGGGGAGGGGAGGAAAGCGTAGGTGAAAAATCTGATCCAGGTAAAAACCGACTTAAAGTTTTACCCTTCGTAATTATTTAATGTGTTGGAGCTGAATAGGCGGCAGAGTATCTCCTTGTGTCTGTGGGGTTGGGGTTTCTCAGCGTGGTGATGTCAGGGTGAATGGCAGCCGTCTCCCACAGGGGCCGCGCCGGGTGGCACGGGGTTGCTCCTCCTCAGCGTCTCATTTTGCCCCTTCCCATTGCATCTCTTGCCTGTGGGGTTGGTTCGCTCATCCTCACGCTGACTGAGGGAGACCTTGCAGGGGTGGTTCTTTGTTCAGGCCAGGTCACCTCTGACAGCCGAGCTGCTGCTCTGCTGCAAGCTGGGCTGTAAAGAGGAGGAGGAGGAAAGCAAGCTGGCGTTGGCCCCCCCCCCTTCTCAGATCTGGGGCGAGGGCCCAGATGGTATCCCAGATCTCTTCCTATGGGATTTAGGCAAGGCTTCCTGTTGAGAGAGCTGCTTCTAATCGCTACCCTTCTGTGCTGCCTTGCAGATCAGGACCAGATGAGCAAAGGGAGGTTTCTGTGAAGATCAGAGTCGCCCCAGCCCTGCCCCGGGAAGTGGCCCAGCAGCGCTGCGTCTCCAGCTGTCATCGCTACAGACCTGGAAAAGAAGGAAGAGAAGAAAAATGTCCCATGCTTTAAAGCAAGTGTTCAATAAAGACAAAACTTTCCGGCCCAAGCGCAAGTTTGAGCCAGGGACTCAGCGGTTTGAGCTGCACAAGAAAGCTCAAGCCTCGCTCAACGCTGGCCTGGACTTGAAAGTTGCTGTCCAGCTGCCGCCAGGAGAGGAGCAGAATGACTGGGTGGCCGTGCACGTGGTGGACTTCTTCAACCGCATCAACCTGATCTATGGGACGATCAGTGACTATTGCACAGAGCAGTCCTGCCCCGTCATGTCGGGAGGACCCAAGTACGAGTACCGATGGCAGGACGAGCACAAGTACCGGAAACCCACGGCCCTGTCTGCTCCCCAGTACATGAACCTCCTGATGGACTGGATTGAGGTACAGATCAACAACGAGGACATCTTTCCCACTAACGTTGGTGAGTTCAGTTCCAGTGGCAGTGGCGGGGCGGGAGGCTGGTGCAGAGCCTTCTGCTTTGAGCCCTTAGGTCCCATTTCTGTTCCAGATGCTGTTGCACAGGTCACCCTTGTAGCAGAGCTGTTTCCTCTTGTGCTGCTCAGAGGCTGGCAGTGCAGTAAGCTCTTCCAAGCACCCAAGAAACATCAGAGCCCTTTCAGGGTGCTAAAATACCCAGAGCTGTACCAGATCCCATTGGAGTCGTGGATACCTCCAGAAAAGCCAAGCTGAGCCTAGACAGCGAAAACAAGAGGCTTCTCTGGGAAAGTCAGTCTCTGACGTGACTCTTGAGTAGTTCATGCTGGACATGGTTTCCTGACGGACAGCTCTTTCAGAGCTGATTGCTAGCTTGGGTCCAACACGCGTGCTCTGCGTCGGCCTGGTGATGGTGGCCACGTTTCCATAATTAGCCGCTTTGTTATTACAGGCTGGCGTTAGCTGACTCTGCCCTTTCTTGCTCAGTGCTTCCTGGCATGCACTTGCCTGTTTGTTGCAGCTGGGTGGGATGCTGACATGTGCGTGGAGGGAGGAGGGGCAGTGTTTCATCTATTGCCAGGGTGATGGAAATGAGAATTTGGCCTAAGACACCTAAATCTGCATATCCAAACGCAGCCTTGTGTTCTGGCTTTGGGACAGAGATTGTTGGCTGCTTTGTTTGTTTTGTGTTGAATCAGGGGTGAGAATTCAGTACCTAAAGCATTAGGTAAATAAGATTGATCCTGTCCAGAGCTCCCACCTGAGACGCCAAAGGCGAGATGCAGCAGAGCTCCCTCCCTCCTGCCCCGGCGTTTATCCCGTCGGAGCTTTGATGGGACACAGTTGGCCCCTGTTTGAGACACGTCTGCCACCTCTGCCGTAAGAGCATCCACGGCGTTCCTCTGCCCGTGCCAAAACTCTTGCTTCCGCCTGGTGTGAGCAGGCAGAGCAGGGAGCAGGGCCATAAACAGCCAGTTCTTCCGACAACTGAAACGCTGAAATCCTCCCCAGCCGTTCCTCCTGTGGCCCAAATGACTGCTGTGTTGCTTTTGGTTAGGACTCTTCTGCAAAACTCTCTGGGGACTATAAGCAGGGTGTTTGTTCTGTTCGGGGAGGCAAGACAAGTTTCCGACAGCAGGAGGGTTGTGGTTTGGGTTTTTTTAATTGTTGTTGTTTCCAGCTCAGCTTTTATCAGGTTCCTCGCCCTTAACGCTGACTGAAACACTGCAGTTCTTGCAGAGCGCTGAAAAGGTTTAACTAATCCTCGTTCCTCCAGAAATGACCCGCGTGAACTTTAAACTGTAATATTCTACTGAGATGGCTGATTGGCCAGACCGCTCGGCTGCGGGGCCCTGGCTAAACAAATCCCGAAGAACTGATGTCTTTAAAGAGGACCTCAACGTCTTTAATTTTTAACCAAACAGCTAAAGGCATATCAAAATAAGAGATAACCGTGGGGAGTTAACAGCACCCACTCTTTCTTCTGGGAAGTTGCTTGGTCGTATCTAGTATTCTGCGCTGTTTATATAAACATGCCAAGTAGGAGTAGAAAAAACTCTTATCGGACTGAAACAGCTGCTGGGAATCGCCACGGCTGGTCTCTCACTTTCAGTCGCTAGCAGCCATGGGTGGCATGCAGCACTGTCACTCGAGAAATCTGTGCTTTGAAAAATCTGATCTAAATGGAAAGGAAAAAGGAGAGGGGAGCTGGAAATTACCAGAGACAGAAGCCCTCTTGTCTCAATCTGTCTGTTTTATCAATTTATTTTAGCCCCAGTGAACCAATTTTAACTTTGCTGAAAGTTTCTCGTGGTTGTGTCTTCCCTCCCAGGTACTCCCTTCCCCAAGAACTTCCTCCCGGTGGTGAAGAAGATTCTCTCCAGGCTCTTCCGGGTCTTTGTCCACGTCTACATCCACCATTTTGACAGGATCACCCAGATGGGGTCGGAAGCCCACGTGAACACCTGCTACAAGCACTTTTACTACTTTGTAAAAGAGTTCAATCTCATAGACACCAAGGAGCTGGAACCACTGGTGAGTGTCCGGGTGGGCTCAGGCTGTGGTCTGTCGGGGTCTGCAGCCAGCACAGAAGCAGGGGGCTGGGGCTGCAGGAGTTGCAGGAGTCGCTGGTACTGTCTCAAAACTGGTTGCCCAAATTCAGGACCTCGGTTGGCCTTGCATTTTGAGTGTCGGGAAACAGGGAGTGAGGATGTGCAGGCACAGCTGAGCCAGGGTCATTTGGGCAGCGGCTGGGGGAAGTTGAGTTGTTCTCCAGCAGCCTCCTTGTGTTTCTAGCAGCTGGCTTGCCTCCTTTTCCTGCACTCCGGCCCTGTCAGCCATCCAGGATGGGCATGGCTGAACCCTACTCCCTGTGCTTAATTCCCATGCTGGAAAACAAGGACAACACCATTGCCTTCACAAGGGAGTCTGGAGGATGGAGAGTGTGACCTAGACCTAGGAGGTGGCGATGGTGCTTCGAAAGCCGTAAGCAGCAGAGCAGAGCCGTGGGGCAGTGGAAGGGTGTCCTGCAGTGCCTGGGAATGGGAGCGGTGGGGGCACAGGGGCCTGCCCAAACTGGAGCTCTTAGTACCAGCGTCACCACATGCCTGAGAAGGGTATTTATGACTAAACAAAGGTGAGGTTTTTTCATCCACACCCTTACCTGACAATCTGGATATTCATTCATGGTCCCTTGTCTTGTCTGTCCCTTTGACAGAAGGAAATGACCTCCCGGATGTGCCACTGAGATCAGACCTTTCTGCTCCCACCTCGGCGTCTCAGTCACTCGTGCATTGGAGACGCGATTCAAGGAGAGAACAGAGACGTTTTGTTAAAAGAAATCTATATATTTTTAATGAGTTTCAATGTAAAACTGTGATATTGCAGGAATATTTTTTTAAAGATGCTCTAGATAAACTAGTTTTTTATAGTAATTTCTATAAAAAAAAAAGAAAATATTTTGGGCCAGTTGGTGGAAATGCTTGCTCTTTGAGGGGGGTTGAGAGCCACCCTGTACTGCCTCTGCCCCGTCCCCTCACTGCAGTGGCACCAAGTGAGCAGAGCCATGTCAGATAGAGCCATGTCGTGTAGCTGGTGCTGCAATGGAAGCGGTACTTCCCTCCGGACACCAGTTTCCCACCCAGGAAGGGAGGTTAGGTGGGGATTGNAATGCTCGCTCTTTGAGGGGGGTTAAGAGCCACCCTGTACTGCCTCTGCCCCGTCCCCTCACTGCAGTGGCACCAAGCGAGCAGAGCCATGTCAGATAGAGCCATGTCGTGTAGCTGGTGCTGCAATGGAAGCGGTACTTCCCTCCGGACACCAGTTTCCCACCCAGGAAGGGAGGTTAGGTGGGGATTGGGGAAAAAATGCTGGTGTATGTGGATCCCCTGGGGTGCTGTTTGGTTCCAGCACCTCTTTCACTGGCTGTGAGTCCAGATTTTGGACAGAGCTGCTTTTGTGCTCACCTTCCACTCGGCATCCTGTCCTCAAGGCTCGGCCCTCCTTGCTTTCCCTCTGAGAAGCTGGACTTGGGTTTCTTTGATGGCTAGACCAGTGCTGCCACTGCTGACGGAGTCCGTGCTGGAGTGCTGCTGTTGCGAGCCTGCTCTTGCCGCTTTACAGCAGCTCTGAGCTGAGCTTCTCCCCACGCACAGCCCAGCTGTGGCTCTGGGTGTGCTGTCCCCATGGGGGACAGGGAACTGTGCTGGCAGCATTAGGCTAAGCAGACCCAGGCCTCGTGGGAACGAGCAGAGGGAAGGCGCTGGGACAGGCGTGGGGAAGTCGTATTCTCCAACACCTGCGCTTTCCCATCTCCTGCAGTACGCTGACCCTGCCGAGAGGGAGCTAGGCTGCTTGCTCTCCGGCCTCACTTGCTGGCTCTGCGTGGACCATTTTCTGCTTCCCGTTAGGGTACGGAGCCTTCTCTCTCTTCCTGAGCAGCACGTCCCCACGGAGCTGCTCGCATCGCGTAACCAAAGTCTGGTGCGCTGCTAGAGACTGCCAGCCTTGTCTGCTGCTTGCACAAGCAACTCCTGCTGCGTGATGAGCTCTGCAGTGCCCCCGGGGTAGGTAGGTCAGTCTACCTAGGATTTGGGGGCAGTGGGGGAGCAGGGTTTACAGTAAGAGAAAAGGTTTCTATGAACAGTGACCAAACTGCACCACTTACCAATTCTTCCTTACAAAATTTTTCTGTGTCCTGGAATCTCTGTACATACGTGACTCTCATTTCTTGTACTATCGTTAGGACACTCATACAAATACCACTATAGTTCTCTGAAATGGAACCAATAAATTATGTTGTATTTACATAGCACGCTCCGATTGCTGAATGTCTCGTGATTACGTGTTCGTCGGAGGCTTTCTATCAGCAAAACAAACACGGTGTGTTTGGACTCCTCGGGAAGTGTGCTGGAGCGCTGTTTTCCTACAGCTGCTAAAAGCTCTCGGGTGTGTGCTCCTGGCTCTGCTGCCCTAAGGTTTGAGTCCTCCTGCTCTCGAGGTGCTGGGTCTGGGCTGCTCCAAGCCCCATGCTAGTTCCCAGGGCTGTGGGGCAGAGCGGAGTCGGTGCTGAGCTCAACCAGCAGGCTGGGGCTGTCCTGGCTTGCCTCTGTGATGCCCATGTGCCCAAGGTCCGATTCTCCCAGCTGTAAAACTTGGGTGGATGTGGGCAGGGAGGGTGAATTCAACCTTTCAGCAGCTTGCTGGTGGGCTCCCTGCTGCCGCTGTAAGGAGCCCTGGGCGCAGCCGTCGAGGCAGACAGACTGGCTTGGCTGAGGCTCTGCAGTCGGGTCCCCAAGTTATTTTCCTGGCCGGGGGGCAGTAACAGGCTCCACAGTGGTAGCTCCTGCATGTACCAGACCTGGCTGCACGCTGCCGGCAGCACCAGGCTTTGCCTGCTCCCCATGCATGGTGGAGGTGCTGGGCCCTCCCAAGCCCCCTCTCCCTGTTTTTTGTGGACTGGCTCAGCTGGAACCACATCTTCCCCTGGCCGGGTGCCGCTGGAGGGTGCGGTGTGGCTGCCCTGTGCTGCCACTGGAGCCCCCCCCAGAGCTGAGACCCACTGCTGCTTGGGAGAGGGTGCAGCAACCCCAGCCCCTGGTACACTCCAGCAGTGAGGCCGGATCCTGGGCACAAGCAGGGAAGGACACAAACCTGCAGGGACCCAAGTGCTGAGTTGTGGTGGGGCTGCGAGCGGGCGCTGAGCGGTGCCGGGTCAGCTCACGTCACTTTTCATCCGCTTTCCCTTTCACACTGACCCCGCGTGCCGTGAGCACTGTGTCCGGGGGCGTGCAGCACCCATCCCGCTGTCACCCACAGCGCTGCAGGGCAGGGTGCTGCCGCTTTCTGCCCTCCCTTTTTGAGAGGAGACATCTGGCCACCTCCATGCGAGATCAGCTCAGCCAAGGGAGGAGGAGGAGGGAAAGTACCTTTAGAGGAGAAGAGCCGATGGGGCCCGAAGGTGCCGCTGCAGCCAAGTCCGTCCTCTGTGGTGTGCGGCAGGGCAGGATGCTGCCCAGACAGGTTTGCAGAGCCCCCGCAGCCGGCGCTCAGCCTTTCTCTGCTTCTGCCTCCGCCTTTTCCCCTCCGCCACCCCGGCAGCACCCTGCTTTCATCTCCCCGTGCAAGGGCCTCGTGTTTACTCGCCCGTGAGCTGCAGCTGCCTCATTGCAAGTCGAAGTCTGCAGGCAAGCGGGCTGCAGCGAGTGCCTAGAGCTGAGCCCAGCCCGGCGGAGCGGCTTTAGCTGTAACCTGGGCCTGTCGGTAATTTTATCGCTCGTCTCCCCAGGTGCTGCTGGGGCACAGAACAAGGCTTTGTGAAGACTTTGGTGAGAGCCCAAAGGAGAACAGATTTGCACATCTCCTGCACTGCGGGGCCTGGGTCGAGCACGTAACGTGCCCGGGGCTGCGGCAGCCTCCCCTCTGCGTGGCTGACCCCTTCCCAAAAAGCACAGATGGCATCTGCCCTGGAGCTGGAGCGGGCACAGGCTCGCGGGCTGCAGGGCACCCTGCCGGGGCACGGAGGGGGCCGCGGCAGCCGTATGTTCGGAGGGAAGTATTTCTTTTCTTTGGCTCAGCGTGGTGTCGCCTGCTGCTCCTGGGAAAACAATGGCTCATCCTGCGCCCTCTCCCTGCTGGGCTCCTCCAGCCCCTCAATGTTGAGGAGCTCAGGAGGTTTAGGACCTCAATTGCCATTAGGGTTTGCTTAAAATTGGCTGTTGGTTTCGGAAACTGGGAAGCAGGGGCAGCGATTGCATAGCGCCCTTGGAAACCGGCACAGGGGAGCAGGGTCTGGGGTCTCCTACGGCGTCTGCAGCCAGGAAATGTCCCTGGGGTCTGTGCGGGAGCCACGTCCCCGCTGGGTGAGACCGGGGATGTCCCCAGCCACCACTGCCCTCCCCGAGCAGCGGATCCTGCCCAGAGCATTGCTGGGGCTTTGGTGGAGCGGCTCAGCAGATGCTGCTCACTGCGGCTCTGGGCACTGTCCCACGGCTGCACCAGCGCCACGGAGCCGCAGCATGGACCTCCCCGCCGGAGCGGCCACGGGCTGCGTTTCCCAGCCCAGCAACGTGCTGCCTCGTCCCCTGCTTATCCAAACCTTGCACCTTTGGGCTTGGGGAAATGGGAGCACAGGGTGGCGCAGGCCATGTCCCTGGGCAGCTCTTCCATCATACTCAGTGCCCGTAGACGTCGGCAGCCCCACGGCCGCCTGCTCCCCCGTCCCTCAGCCCCGAGCAGGCAGCTGGCTGCTTTCCAAGCGCCCCGAGATGTGCTCGCTCTCTTTTCCCCAGGACAGCTGATGCCCCTGGGCCCAGATCCTCCCCTGTGGGCCCTGCAGGGCCGTGGCAGCCCCCCAGCCCTGAGCAGCAGGGGGGCTCTGGAGCAGGGCACGTCCTCCCGGACAGGGGGAATGGGGTTTTGTTCCCCCTGATTTTGGGCTCTGGGGCTCTGGGGGGGTGGTGAGAGCCGTTCCTGGGACAAGGGGGACGGTCACCGGTGCGGCACGCACTCCCCTCTTCCTGGTACGGCGTGGCGAACACAGGCAGCACCCCGGACCCTTCTGGGAAAGCACCAGAGCAGGGAGCGTGTGTCCCGTCCCACGGCTCGCGGGCGGTGCCGGGGGGCATGTGCTGCTCTGTGCCCCGAACCCTCACCCAGCACTTTGCCAGCAGCAGCTTAAAAAAAGGGGCCTCGGGTTCATTTTCTGCTCCTGGCGAACAACGTCCCCTGCAAACCCGAGAGGCTGCCGGGACGCAGCCACCGGCACCCAGCACCTTCCAGCTCGGGGGTGCGCGGGCCCCCGCTGCAGCTTCGATGCCCTTTTCAAACAGCAAGGGAGCAGAGGTAATTTTTTGGGTGGTTTGGGATTTTTTTTCTGCTCCTTCCAGGAAACCGTGCAACGTGCCAGCCGCCTTCTCCCCTCCCACCACGTCCCCCGGCTCCTGGGGCTGCCCACAGTGTCCCGGCTGCAGCGGGTCGGGGCTGCTCTTGCGGGTTTTGCCCCTTCCCGGGGAATTTGGAGGATGGAGAGGGGCAAAAAGAGCCCAGGGCGTTTAAAAGCCATCTGGAAACGCTTCTCTGATCTGCTGCCAGCAACCAAAGCAGGACCCCCACTGTGGCACAGCGCAAGCCCCCTCCCTGCCCTTCTCCCCAAACACCCCAAAACCGCAGCTCCTGGAGCTCCTGCCTGTGGTTTCGGGGGCTGCAGGGATTTCCCTCCCTGTGGTGACTCCATCCATTTTCCCCATGGACGCCTGTGCAGAGGCCCGGCCCAGCCCCACCATCTCCATCTCCTTGTCCCCTGGGTTTTGGCCAGTGCAGGGTGGCGGAACCAGGGCTGGCCGTGTCCCCACAAGCCTGCTGGGGGGTGGGGGATACTCCCCACTGAACTGGCGTCTCCCCTCAAAGGCTTTTTTGGGGTAAAACCACCCTAGTGCACGTTTGTACCCTTCCTCAGGACCGCGCTGCCCGACTGCTTCGGCTGTGAGTTATGGCTGCTCCTTAACCCCACGGCACCTCCTCCGGCTGGGGAAACTGAGGCACAACACCACCTTGCCCGCTCTGTGTGTGGCCAGCCCTCCTCGGGGTCCCGTCGCCATCCCTCTCTGCTATGGGGGCCCCTGGGTGAGTGGGCAGCAGCCCCGAAATGTGGGTGCAAAGCAGGAGCTGGGAAACCCAAGTGGGGTTCGCCCTGGCCCCTTCCCCGCAGCAGATGGTGAGCGAGGGACAGGGGCCACAGCACTGGGGGAAACCCCATGGGGGAGGGGGGGCGAGCACTGGGACTTAGGGGTGCGTTGGAGCCGCAGCGTCCTGCCCCCGCAGCGGGGAGCGGGCTGGAGGCTCAGACCTGCCCGGGCACTGCGGGAGCTGCCCGAATTCCCCTGGCAGCGTTGGGGCGAGGAGGGAGGCAGGGAGACCCGCCGGCATGGGAGCCAGCGCAGCCGTCCGGTGCCTTGGACCTGTGTGTCCCCCACGTCCCTGTGCCCCCGGTCCCGCCCCGGCAACAGACCCAGCACTGGGAGAGTCAAACCTCCGGGTTTCTGCCTGGCAGGAAATTCCAGGGTTTTTTGCAAGATTTTTCATTTGAAACAGAGCCAGGACTCCAGATCCTCCTGCTTCCAGGCAAGCTGGGCCCTCCTTGTGCCGGGGAAGGAACACAAGGGAAAAAGGATTTTCCTTTTATTTTTCCACTTCCAAAGCAGAGCAGTGGGGCAGGGCGGGAGGAAGCCCTGCGTGCCCCACGAGCGGCTGCCTTCCCGCTGCTCCTGCCCGCGCCGGGGCAGACCCCCGTCCCACAGGGGAGCGGGCGGCCTTGTGCCGCTTCGGGGCAGGCTGTGCAGCTCGCTGGAGGGGCAGCAGGCGGGCAGGGTGGCCACGATGGCCTCCGGCCCAACTCACGCTCCCTCCGCTCCCCGCGCCAACAATAGCCGCCTTCCGGCACGGCCCCGCTTGCTTTCCTGTTTTCCCTCAGCCNAAATGCATCAAAATTTGTGTTTCCCTGAAAAAAATTTGGATGCCCGGTGCCGCAAGCTCCGGCCATGAGCTGCCAAAGCTGCCAAAGCCTCCCCTAGCTGGGCACTGTCGCAGCCCCTTCCACTGCCCATGGTGGGGTTGCTGGGGGCACACGTCCCCCCACGGCCGGAGCCGCCACAGCCCCGGATTTGCGAGGGTCGCTGTGAGGGGCGTGCAGCACGAGACCCCGGCTTCGGCCTCCAAAACACGTGCGCGCAGGAGAGGCCTGGAGGAAAGTGGCCGGGGTTAGGCTGTGGCGGGGAGGATTTTGGCTGGACAAGGCACCCAGCAGCTGTGGGGGAGAGGGGGAGAGCCCCCGGCCCCACGGGTGACGCAGCAGGGTGAATGCTTGCGTGGGCGAAAAAACAACGCATAGCACAGTGCTGGCATGATTGTGTGTGCACGTGCATGTATGCATGTATGCATGCATGTGCGTGTGTGTCTGCGCATGTACATGTGTATGTCGGGGGGGCAAGCCAGCCCTCGGGCCACCTCACGGCTCTGCAGCGACGCACCTGGAGAGGCTACACCTGCATGTGTGTGTGCGCACACGTGTGCTGGCTGCACACGCGTGTGCGTGCGAACGCCACGTGGGGCAATGCTCTGCCGCCTCCCACTTCGCCCTCACACACGCGTGCAGGCACTTTTGTGCCGCACAGCATCTGGTGCCATGCAGGTGTCCGTCCCCTGGGTGCCGGCGGCCGATGCCACAGGGGGAGTGTGGAGAAGGGGACCATGTCCCAGCGCCCTGTGCCGGCGGGCCCCCCCCCCACAAATGGCACTGGGCACTCGCTCCCTGCCCCTGGCAGCCTGAGACCCGATGCTCTCGTCACGCCTGGCTGCAAACCTCGCCCGCGGCCCTGCAGCTGGAGGAAGCCGCCCCTCGCAGGCCACTGCTTCTTGCCACCCCCGGCCCTGGGTTGAGGAGCATCAGCATCGCCCCAATGCCTCCCGGGCTGGGGCCTTTCGCGGATGGGATACGGTGCAGGAGGGCGCATGGAGAGCGTGCGGGGAGTGTGCAGAGTGCGCAGAGGCCAGCAGTGTGCAGGGAGCCAATAGTGAGCGTGGAGAGCGTGCAGTGAGCGTGCAGTGAGCGTGCAGTGAGCGTGCAGAGAGGCCATGAGATTGCAGGGAGAGAACAATGAGTGTGGAGCGTGAGCGGTGGGCACAGAGGAAGCGTGCAGTGAGCATGTGTTGAGCGTGCAGTGAGCATGCAGACGTGCCGTGAGCGTGCAGTGAGCGTGCAGAGAGCGTGCAGCAAGCACGGAGTCAGAGCGTGCCAGGTGAAGCAAACGTGGGGGTCCTGCAAGGGCTGCATGGCAAGCACACAGCGGGCAGCGAGGACACACCGGACATGCAGAGAGGATGCAGTGACCACGTGGAGAACACGCGGATGACATGCAGCCAACACGCGCAGAGCGTGCATCGCACATGCAGCGAGCACGCAGCAAACAGGCCGCGCACATGCAGCAAGCACGCGGGCAGCGAGCACGGCTGCTCCGCTGGGACCCCCGCGGGCTGGGTGAGCTCCCGGCCAGCCCTGGGTGTCCCCGCCGCGCCGGGCACCCCTGGGTGGCCCCTCCAGGGCTGTGTGTGTCGGCACTGCCGCCCTGTCATTACCGGCTCGGTGACCTACATGGCGGCGTGCGCAATTTTGGAGGCATGCGGCTCCTCTGCCTGGGCCGGAGCCGCCCGGCGGGTGCCGGTGGCCAGAGCGTCCCTGTCCCCTGTCCCTGCTCCAACCCTGGGAGCCAAAACCCTGCAAGTCCCCCTCCTCCTGCAGCACCACGACTGCCCCCCCCACCGGCCTGGGCTGATCGGGGGGCGCCCTCGTTAGCAGCGCTGATGAAGAAAGGGCCGGAGGGTCTGCATTCCCCCAGCCGCTCTGCTCGTGCTCTGTGCCCCGAACCCTCACCCAGCACTTTGCCAGCAGCAGCTTAAAAAAAGGGGCCTCGGGTTCATTTTCTGCTCCTGGCGAACAACGTCCCCTGCAAACCCGAGAGGCTGCCGGGACGCAGCCACCGGCACCCAGCACCTTCCAGCTCGGGGGTGCGCGGGCCCCCGCTGCAGCTTCGATGCCCTTTTCAAACAGCAAGGGAGCAGAGGTAATTTTTTGGGTGGTTTGGGATTTTTTTTCTGCTCCTTCCAGGAAACCGTGCAACGTGCCAGCCGCCTTCTCCCCTCCCACCACGTCCCCCGGCTCCTGGGGCTGCCCACAGTGTCCCGGCTGCAGCGGGTCGGGGCTGCTCTTGCGGGTTTTGCCCCTTCCCGGGGAATTTGGAGGATGGAGAGGGGCAAAAAGAGCCCAGGGCGTTTAAAAGCCATCTGGAAACGCTTCTCTGATCTGCTGCCAGCAACCAAAGCAGGACCCCCACTGTGGCACAGCGCAAGCCCCCTCCCTGCCCTTCTCCCCAAACACCCCAAAACCGCAGCTCCTGGAGCTCCTGCCTGTGGTTTCGGGGGCTGCAGGGATTTCCCTCCCTGTGGTGACTCCATCCATTTTCCCCATGGACGCCTGTGCAGAGGCCCGGCCCAGCCCCACCATCTCCATCTCCTTGTCCCCTGGGTTTTGGCCAGTGCAGGGTGGCGGAACCAGGGCTGGCCGTGTCCCCACAAGCCTGCTGGGGGGTGGGGGATACTCCCCACTGAACTGGCGTCTCCCCTCAAAGGCTTTTTTGGGGTAAAACCACCCTAGTGCACGTTTGTACCCTTCCTCAGGACCGCGCTGCCCGACTGCTTCGGCTGTGAGTTATGGCTGCTCCTTAACCCCACGGCACCTCCTCCGGCTGGGGAAACTGAGGCACAACACCACCTTGCCCGCTCTGTGTGTGGCCAGCCCTCCTCGGGGTCCCGTCGCCATCCCTCTCTGCTATGGGGGCCCCTGGGTGAGTGGGCAGCAGCCCCGAAATGTGGGTGCAAAGCAGGAGCTGGGAAACCCAAGTGGGGTTCGCCCTGGCCCCTTCCCCGCAGCAGATGGTGAGCGAGGGACAGGGGCCAC
>VZSC01004846.1:413-27438 GCA_013398225.1 Steatornis caripensis
ATGAGGAAGAACTTCTTTACTGTGAGGGTGACAGAGCCCTGGCACAGGCTGCCCAGGGAGGCTGTGGAGTCTCCTTCTCTGGAGAGATTCAAAACCCACCTGGACACGTTCCTGCGCACTCTGCTCTGGGGGCACCTGCTTTAGCAGGGGGGTTGGACTGGGTGATCTCCAGAGGTCCCCTCCAACCCCTACTGTTCTGTGTGATTCTGTGATTATTAGTGATTTCCTTTGCGGCGTATTAATGAAACCATCGGTGCTTTGAGTAATAGAACTATCCGAGGGTGCATGACAGCTGGTAAAAGAAATTAAAATTAAAAGGAAAGGCCTGCTGAAGCAGTGATGGTATGTCAGTAGAGCTGCTGAGTTGTTTCATCTTCCTGTCTTGCTCTGAACCCTGGGCTTTCTGCTCCGCGGAGGGGCTGCTGATGGCAGTCTTGGGTCTCCTGCTTATTCCCGAGTCAGCTGGCAACATATTAACCGCACTTGCAATTATACGGCTACAGAGGATTGCTCATTTCCTTTGCAAAGGACACGTACATTTTACAAATCGAAACTAATCTGTTTCTCCCTTTCAGGAGCGTTTGTGTACATGACCACAACCTGCCAAAGAATGCGTTTTTTGGAGACGGCAGACACAAAGGTGATGCCAAACTCGTGTTGCCGTCATGGCTGTTGAGCAAAGCTACAGTCTTGTGCAGGGAGGCTTTGGGCTGGGAGCTGTGGCCTTTCACACTGGGAGTTTGGTTGGTTCCTAGCATTGCGTGTATGTTACCACTTGCTTCTACTTGGAGGGGAAAAAAAAATCCCCTTTCCGGTATTTTCAACGTACCCTGGGAACAAAGAACGTGTAGGAAGAATTAATCCACTTTCCAACCCAGATCCCTCCATTGCTTTAACAGGTAGCTCGGATCTGCCCAAGTAAAACTCTGCGCCAATGGGGAGCCGGATGATGGCCCAGCACAGGTGAGCAGCTCTGCTGATGGAAATTGTTTCGCAGGGTTGAGGCTTTCCTGGCCAGCGGCTTTCTCGGGGAGCGTCTGTGAGCTGATCTGACCTTGTCACGGGTTCCTTCAGCGACGGACAGCTGCCGGAGGAACTGCTGCCGTTTTGGTAGCACGAAGGGACTTTCTACTTTCCCTCGGGTATTTCTTTTTGCAACCAGAAAGGCGCCTTGTGCACCTCATCACTTTTTTCAGTTTCTGGCCTCTGGCAGGCCTCCTCACCTCCGTGCACCCTCCCGCCCTCCATGCACCCCCTCGCCCCAGCCTTGCCCGGCGCCCCACCGCCACTGCAACTATGGCTAGCTAGCCATATGTTCAGGCTNCCAAAAAAAGCGGCTAATTCCTTTTCCCCTTCACCCCCCGAACTGGTTTTTCCTCCCCCAGTAATGTGTTTGGCTGCAGAGACGGAAACTGGGGGGGGGCATGAGCCGAAGCCTCCGACCCTCGCGGCGGCTGAGGGCACCGTTGCTCGTCTCCATCGCTTTCGGCCGGGACTGGGAGGGCTGCTGCTCCCTCCGTCCCCGCCGGGTGCGAGTGGGCCGGCTTGGCTGCCGGATCCGCTCTCGGCCGTGGGCGGGTGGGGAACACGACAGCCCCTCTGCCGAGCAGCCGGCCCAAGTGGTTCGGCAGCGACGGGGTGGAGAAGCTGGGGCAGCCCAGCCGCCCAGCGTGAGGCCCCTGGTTGGACTCAGCCCTGCCTCGGTCTCCCGCAACAAAAAAAGACGAGCAAACGCTGGGCAAATTCTTCGGGGGAAGCCCGGACCCTACCGGAGCCAGCAGCTGAGTCCCCCTCAATTTCACGAAAGCTCTAATTCTCTCCATGATTTTAGCTATTCTCTCTTTCTGCTCTGAATGGCATGTGTTTCTCTTGCTTTGCCCTCGGCAGGAGGAAACGTCTGCACTTGGGTACAGCCCATACCTTAACAAGGTGGCGTTTCAGACTCCTGCTTGGGATCCATGAGAGTAGTCACCTGTCCTGAGGCGAGAAACACCAATTCACTTTCCTGTTGTGGTCCTCAAGGATGATGGTGCTAATGGATTAGGCACAGAGTCAGGGAGGGACGGCAGCTCAGAAGGGAGCGAAGGAGAATTTATAGCTGTCTGCTGCCTTGGTCTCAGGGCATCAAATGCAAACTGGAGGGTAAACTATGCAAGGTGTATTCGGGAAGTTTTCAGAGGTTTTGGTTTTATGAGTCTCCAAGGAGCCTGGCTCTTGATGCTTGGTGCGGGAAGAGGGATGGTCTAGTGGGGATTGAGGGTTTCTGACTGCTTGGGGCTGCTCTGGAGCCTCTCAGGAGCATGTAGTAAGTGTTAAGCATGGAGTGTTTAATCCTGCTCTCTACAAGACCACGGTTTCTTTCCTGGACAGGTCAGCAGGTTGTATGGGAGCTGTTCCTGACCCTGAGGTGTTCCCGGCCACCTTTGCTCTTGCCATTTCAGCAGGGTTGTTGATTTTTTAGAGGAGCGCCTCAGGCCTGGAGCTCAGCTGGGAGGATAAAGAGCAGGGCAGAGTGATTTCCATGGGGCTTTCATTTGCTGCTAGGACAGGGGAGCTGCTGGTCTTGCTGGTGGATTAAAAAGCTGTTTTCTGTGTTGGCTGCCACCTTACTAACCACTCATTCTTGGTGTGTGGTAGCAAAGTCAAATAAAGCATACTGGCTCCGTTTCTGAACCACCAGAAAGGGAGTCGTTACTGCATCCTGCCAGAGGAAAGGAATGCGTTTCCTCGACTCTTGTGTTGTATTCTGAATTGTTGTCATCGGGGCAGTGTTTGTGGGGTTTGGTGGTTCTTGGGTTTTTGTTTGGTTGGTTTTTTAAAAATAATCCAAACAGTGTTTCAGCGTGTGAGAATGGGTATCTACCATGTTGGGACAGACTTGGAAACAACTGAAAACTCTAAAGTATGGAAGTGAGAGGAAAGCCACAGGATTTCCCAGGGTAATACAGCGTCTCTTTCAGAAACAGCAGAGAAAGCACTGAAAACAAAGGGTGCTGGCGCTACCCAGGATGTAAAAAGCAGGCTAAAGATTTATGGCTCAGCTGGGACCTGTCTTTGCCTGTGGGTGAGGAGGTTGTGTGCTGAAGCGTGGGTTGGCCTTTGGCACATCCCCATCCTGACAGTCCACGCAGAAGTTGCTCCCTGTTCATCAGCTCAGATCCCCAAGCATGATCCTCCTTGTAGACCACAAGCGCATGTGGAGTGTCTCAAAGTTCTGCTTTCAGTAGTGTCCCCAGCTTGCTGCCTTGGGAAATGTTTTAGGACATTTTGTCTGCAGAGACAGCCATGTGATGCTTTCTGTTCTCCAGAAACAAGAAGGACATTTAGATCCTTTGTCAAGCGCTTACAATATGCTTGTCTTTCTCCCATGCCTCACGTATTTACAAGTTAGAAATGTTAATTTTGACAAGGAGATGATAAATAAAGACCACATAAGCTGCAAGGCTGTGGTTTTCAGAGGTGATCTTAATTCAGTAGGAGCTTTTGCACTGAGTTATTGTGAATATCAGCTATAATAACTGATATATATGGACAGGAATTAAAACCTCTGTTTTGCTGGGCAGTCTGGGGCCACAGAGGCAAATGCAATCCTTGCCTCAAGTTTAAGAAATTTGACAGTGAGGTGTCTGTTGCTTCACGCAACAGAGCCAGACATGGGCAGATGGTGGGCATTTCAGAAGTGCCTGGTAAGCGTAGCATTCTCTTGGATCCCCCTGAATGCATCGTGCAAGGCAGCTGGTTCTCTCTTCCTTTTGTGGCACCTGACATTTATTTCCTGACTGAAACTGTGCTGGAGCTGCTCCTTCCTAAGTGGAGGCCAGACCAAGGGGAGAAAAGGCTCTGTAGTGCACCATTAAGCCCATGAGAGTGGAGAAGAACCTCTCTTAAGCTCTTGTTGAGGCTCGTTAATTTTGATGATCAGCTCTCTTAGGCATCCAGAACTGGGGTATAAGCTCTTTAGGGAAGCATTTTTTAGTGGAAGGATTTAAGTACTAGTGGCTGATATGTCTGTTGGCAGGATCCCAAGAGCTGGCTGGAAGAGGCCTCTATGATGAAGGAAATGCTGAAATAGGACTTTTAATGAACTTGCATAGCAGTTCCTTAAGGACTGAGAAGACTCTCCACAGGGAAGAAGGGAGTGGGATGTGGCTAGAAAGCAATTCCTTGTTGCAGTCGAGTTCTGACAATAAATGAGCGAGCTCGATTTTGCCTAGATACAGGTCAAATAGCATTGCGTCTGAGGGGTATGGATCTGTAAGCACTGTTTTACCCAGACAGGCCTGGAGAAGAGACAGTGTTTTTACTGCTTGTAGCTCTGAAGTGCAACAGAAAGGACAACAGCATGCTTATCTTGCTTATGGGATTTTTCTCTAGTTTTTACCTCTGAGCAGCTTTACCAACTACGGGAAATGAAAGCAAACGCTGAAATGTGTGAATACGCATGCTGTTTGGTGGTGGTTTCATCCCAGGTTTCAGTGAAGACTGCTTTCATTCTCAGCGTCCATGGTCAGCCTTCTGTACCCCATACGACTGAAGTCCAGGCTCCTGTCTTCATGAAGGCTATGCATTTGAAATGTAGGCTTCCACAGCAACCTTGAGTGATCTTGAAGTTGGGTGCCTAAGACAAAGAAGCTGGAGTCCGTGAAGCTGCTGACCCTCTACAACCTGAGTTTTCAACCAAGGGCTGTGTCCTTGGGCGGAAGCCTGGCACAGAACAGGCTGAGGACCAGTTCAAGGTCTCTGTTGTCAGTATGGCACTAAAAGGCATCATCACTATCTCACATAAGTAAATACTTAAGGTACTACAGGCCAGTTGTATTCAAGATCTGTACCAACCCCTACATGCTTCACCATCTAATTGGGTCATGGTACTCTGTGTCTGTAGACATAGGACTGATGAGGTAAAAGTCTTAAGTCCCCAGTCCAGTTCCTGATTGGAACAATGGGTACTTGCCTGCCACTCATGCGAGTCTTCACCAGTTCGTGTCTTTCAGCAAGCCAGGAGCTCAGTGGGAACTCACGGCATAGAGCCTGCAGTGAAACTCCTTCGGGGCTGTGCCGTCGTGATGGTCCTGTCCCTCCTGTGTTCAGGTGGCTCCGAGCAACTCTGAATTATACCGTATCATGTGGTTTCAGCCTGTCACTGTTACAGTTGCCAGTAGAGGTTGTACTCTTGGGATAACCCTGGTGTGATGGCCAGGGTAATCCTATGCTGAAACCCTCTGGGTTTGTATTGCTCTGAGGTAGATGTGTTGCCTAAACATTTGCTGGTCAAATGTGGGGTGCCATGTGTGTGCAACAAAGACCCCAAAAGCTTATGCGAAATCTTCCTTGCAAGAAGTTTGAAACGCTAGGACTCTGTTTTTTAATGCAGATAACATGTATTGAGAGCCCTCTTCCTGTCTTTTCTGCAAATACCACTGTCCCACAGCAAAGCTGAAGGGAAGTCAAGCGTAATTGGAAAGATAGAAGCTGGAAAGAGTAATGTCCTGCTGGAACAAACACTGAGTGCTAATATAATGTTCGTCCTTTGTTTCAGTGCTTCTTTCCCTCCCTAGGTTAGGGAAACCAGCTGCAAGCTGGCATACTTACTGTTAGTTCCAGGGATTTAGCAGGGCAGATTCAATAGTTACAGTGCTGATTAAAGGCTGTTTTTACTAATTAAACTTGTTAAGAGTTAGTACGTCTCTGAGGCCTTCTTGTACGTTTTGGGCGAGGTCGTATTCCCACTGCTGGGACACTGCCATGCAGATTTGCTTGGGGTCTTTTGGTTTTCTTTTTTTTTTAATCGCTCATGTGAATGAGAATTTGGCTTGAATGTTACCTGCTATCTTTATGTGCTGTTACACATGGTCCTTTGCTGAATGTGAGATACGTCTGTGCCGGCCATCTGACGAGCAGTTCATGGGCGGTTGGGGTAAAGCCTAGGGTTTGCTCACTGGGAGCAGGGGGGCCAGGAGAGGAAGCGGTTGCCCTGCAGCCAGGCTGCTGTGTTCAGCCCAGGCAGAAGTCACCAGTGCTCAGTCCCCCTGCACTGCAGCCAAAGCTCTCATGCAGCCCTGTGCTCCTGGGCTGGGAACCGGCAGTGTTTATGCGATGAAAGGGAGCAGAACATAGCTTTTCCCGAGCGCTGCCTTTGCCTATACATGTGCTGGCCCACAGCCAGGATAGAAACTCTGTCCTCATCAGCAGAGAGAGGGAGATGGGAGGGGCAAGAGATGGAGAGGGGCCCAGAAGCAGAGGGAGTTAAAATAAAAACACCAGCCCACGCAGAGAAAAGCCTCTAACAGATGGGCCTGGCTGTCCCCCGGGTTCTTCACGCAGTTGGCTTCACGTGCAGTGCTGACGAGGTCTCATCTAGGAGTGTGGGTATGGGGCATGGATCGTTTTGAGAAGCATGATGGAAGATCAGAGTAAAAGGGAAAAGGAAGGAAGCTAGACAGGTAAGTTAGCTGATGTTCGGCTATATCTGTGATGCCTGAAGTGGGGTTTGTGAGTTGCTACTGGTGCTGTGCCACTAATAAAGCAGATGCTGCTGCATGAGCCGTTGGAGGGACATTACTTTGTTTTCAACTGTGGCATCCTTTGACTGTGGCAAGTCTTGTATCATCTCCTCTGTAAAATAGCGTTGCTAATGCTAATGGCGGTTTGTTTCACTGGTCTTATTCCTTCTAGCACACGTACAGCAGAGAGCTATCGATCTAGATTGAAAGTAGTGTAAACATAGGATCTGCAAGTAGATGCTGGCAGCTGTATTTTCCTTTGCCCAGCTTCTCGTTAGGCATCATGGTAAGTAATCAGATTTGATGAACGGGTCCTGCCTTGGTTAGATATCTGTGCAGGAGACTCTGCCTGGCAGAAAATGTGGTCTCGGAGAAGCAGTCAGAAAAGCTTGGCTCTGAGCTTTGAAATTTGAAAATCAGACATGTCAGATGTCGAGCGCTGATGATGGTTAGGGGCAGCTTGAGCGGGGAAAGGTGCCACCTCACTTGGAAGTGGACAAAAGAGTTCTGGGTGGGACCCTGCCAGGCATTGAGACTCCTGATCCTGCAGATCCCTGAGAGCAGATGGCTCCTCACCAAGTTCAGGCACACAAGGTGCATTTCCAGAAACTTACTGGGGACTCTGGCAATCCACCAGAGAGACTGTTTCAGCGGGCAGGGACTTACTGTTCTTTGTAATGAGAGTGATTTTAAGTGACTAGATGCTCTGTGTTTTAATTAAATATCCCTTAGGGAATAAAAGTGGTGAAGTGTTTCTGTGATCCTGCTACGCTTAAATGTTCTGTGCAGTGCCCCCAGTTTGGCAAATTGTTTAAGCAGACGCGTAGGTCTAAGCACATGCTTAAATCCACCCGGCAGAGCACTTTGGCTCCCAGTGCAGTACATCATTACCGCTCAGGGAAGTCTGGACTGTACTTAATGCAATCAAATTGGAGATAGTGGGCTTGGAGTGTAGGCTTAAACACCTGCTTAAGTGTTTTCCTCATCAGAAGTGGTCTCTCACACACCCGGCTGTATTTTGTAGAATCATTTTGCATTAGCAATGTCCTTGAATGTTGCTTTCCTCTTAATAACCTGTGAGACTTCTTGCCAAGTGCTTGCTGACAAGCTGTGTTACTGTGAGCAGTTCAGGTGAGATGCTGTCATGGCCCTGGTATTTTGCTAGCATTGTGAATAGGCATGCATATGTGAATGATTAAATCAACCCATCAGGGTGTCATCTGGAGAGAAACAAATGCTGAGCTTGCTTTGCAGGCGGAGAGTAAGATCCCCCTCTGTATTTTTTGCTGAAAGCTTTTCCCGTCTGCAGATGTGCAGCTGCTGAAGTTCTTTGCCAAAAGCTGGCCGTGACTTAGAGAGCTGGGGAACGTGTGCGCATCTGTTTGCAGAGGAGAGCAGCAAAGGGGCTCGGGTCTCCTGTCCTAGGGGATTATGTTCTCGTAACAGATAGCGCTGACTGTCATGGAGGGAAACAGCAAATTTCACAGGGCACCATGAGGGCACTTCATAAATACGAGTTTGCTTGCCAGTGTCAGCCAAACACCACCTTGCCAAATTAAAAAGGAAAGAGCTCCCAGAGACTTCTCAGGCTGTTGGAGCTTTATCTTTAAAAACGTTCAGCCTTCCCAGAAGATGGAAATGTTTTCCACATACAAAAATACAGTGTGTTTCAGCTGCAAGGCATGCTGTGAATATAGGCTTCACCTTTTCTGTTAGGTAAGAGTTGAGTCTTGGATTACCCAGAGCTCAGAGTGGCATAGTAGCAAAGGGAAAGAAATGCCTCTTACTAAAATCGAGAAGGATATCTTCTCAAGCACATTTAGTACTTCAGAAATCAAAATCTGGCCAAAACAGACCCTGAGGCATCCTCCACAGTCTACTTGAAGTCTATGGGACCTTTTCCATGAATTCAGGGAGCTTGGTTGGGATCAGGCTGTAATTGAGAATCGTTTTTTTCCTGCCTTGACATGCTAGGCTGTACGTGCTGCAATCTGTAGTCAAATTCTGCAAGGGAATTTCTTATTGAAAAGAGATGTGTAAGGTATTGAGCTTGTTCCGGATGATGTAAGAAGCCCTAATCTAGCTGGCTGCCATTTTTCAGCTTTGTCAAACTCGGAGAGAGGACTGAGAGGTTTCCTACTGGGAAACCAACACATTGTAACTGGTTTTTGCATCAGATTTCCGTCTCTGTCCCCCGAGATTACAATGAGGGACTCCGAGCTGAAGTTTTGCCGTGGTGTCGACTCTCACATACAACAGTCCTGTCCTTGTGTTGGTGAAGCATACTGATGACTATTGCCGCTTAGTCTGTGCTAAAGCTTGCCCCGTTGGTATCCTGTTGTTTGCACAGTAGGAAACTTTCCTCGTAGGATGGTTTAGCATGTACAAATTCAGTGGGAAACCAAGATTTCCCCGTTAAATTCCTCCACTAGTCAGAGAAATAAACTTTTGGGTATGTTTCAAGGAAAAATCAGATCATTTCTAAAAGGCATAAATTTTATAAAATGTTGTCAGAATTTGATGAGGTTGATCTTTCTTAAACTGACTTATTCTGACATGTAATATATTTTTTCGTGTCCCACTTGCTTAATGTTCACTTGCATGGGGTAAAATTATTTTTCTGATCCAAAGGAATCTGGAAACATTATCAGAAACGGAGGACTTGCCCTGTCAGAGCAGTGAAAGACTTGAGCTCTGACCAACAATCATTGCAGGAATAAAAATTCTAGCTTTTCTGTTCTTCAAACCAAACTATTCACATACGCGGATCCCAGTTCCTTTGCTCGTCTGTGCTCAAGGCCGCCTTCCATGTGATTTTTGTTATTATTGTAATTAGTAGAATAGAATAGACGAGACTAGAAGTTGGAAGGGACCTACAACGATCATCCAGTCCAACTGCCTGACCAATTCAGGGCTGACCAAGAGTTAAAGCATGTTGTTAAAGGATGTCCGAATGCGTCTCAAACACTAACAGGCTTGGGGCATCAACCACCTCTCTAGGAAGCCTGTTCCAGTGTTGGACCACCCTCTTGGTAAAGCAATGCTTCTCGTGTCCAGTCTGAACCTCCCCTGGTGCAGCTTTGAACCATTCCCACGCATCCTGTCACTGGGTACCAGGGAGAAGAGCTCAGCACCTTGCTCTCCCCTTCCTCCCTTCCGGAAGCTTAGAGAGCTATGAGGTCACCCCTCAGCTCCTTTTCTCCAAACTAGACAAGCCCAAAGTCCTCAGCCGCTCCTCACAGGACATGCCTTCCAGCCCTCTCACCAGCATTGTTACCCTGCTCTGGATGCATTCAGTAGTAGAAGTTTATTTTTACTTCAGGCTCCCAGTAAAGATCTCCTTTTTGAAAAATCAAGCCTGACCTTGAATAGCATTGATTTTTCTTTCTTTCTATTTTTAAGTAAAAAGAAATTTTCAAAAAAGCCTGGAAATAGGTAATCACCCACCCATACTTTTTTCCTGGTGGACTTAAGAAGTTCAGCCATCTCACTGTCTCTGTTGCGCATGTAACTTTTTTCTTTTTTGATTAAACTTGTGAACAATATTTTGCAGTAGAGGAGATTTCCTATGACTTGCCATGAAATCCTTGAATGCAGAATTAAGCAGAAGATTGTATAATGCAACTTTTCTTAAGCAGTTGCTTCACAGAGTCAGCATGACTTGGTGATACACCGATGAAGCAGAGTGAGATGTATGCAGATGAGATCACCAGAAAAACAAGGTGGTGTCAGCTGTCATTGCTCCGTTGACTTTAACTAAGCAATGACCTGGAAGTGAGGTTCGGGGCTTTTCCCTGCTTTGGAGGAATTTTTGTGGTATTTCTTTTCCAGTTTTGTGGTTGGATAAAAAATTATATAAATAACTATTTGGAGAAAGGTGGCAGGGTAGCCCTATCTCTTCCCTTCCCTCCTTTTTTCCCTTCAAAAAAAAATATGGTGGTAAGGGGGAGAAGCCTAAACAAAGTGTTTCAGCTCCTTTCAAAGGGAAGGTTTAACAGACCCCAATCTAGCTAAATGTTGGTAGGTAATGTCATTTCACAATAAACCTGACTCTTGTAATGTTACTTCAGATTATATCAAATGTTTTATTGAAAGTTTCTTCTCTCTNATTGTTACCCTGCTCTGGATGCATTCAGTAGTAGAAGTTTATTTTTACTTCAGGCTCCCAGTAAAGATCTCCTTTTTGAAAAATCAAGCCTGACCTTGAATAGCATTGATTTTTCTTTCTTTCTATTTTTAAGTAAAAAGAAATTTTCAAAAAAGCCTGGAAATAGGTAATCACCCACCCATACTTTTTTCCTGGTGGACTTAAGAAGTTCAGCCATCTCACTGTCTCTGTTGCGCATGTAACTTTTTTCTTTTTTGATTAAACTTGTGAACAATATTTTGCAGTAGAGGAGATTTCCTATGACTTGCCATGAAATCCTTGAATGCAGAATTAAGCAGAAGATTGTATAATGCAACTTTTCTTAAGCAGTTGCTTCACAGAGTCAGCATGACTTGGTGATACACCGATGAAGCAGAGTGAGATGTATGCAGATGAGATCACCAGAAAAACAAGGTGGTGTCAGCTGTCATTGCTCCGTTGACTTTAACTAAGCAATGACCTGGAAGTGAGGTTCGGGGCTTTTCCCTGCTTTGGAGGAATTTTTGTGGTATTTCTTTTCCAGTTTTGTGGTTGGATAAAAAATTATATAAATAACTATTTGGAGAAAGGTGGCAGGGTAGCCCTATCTCTTCCCTTCCCTCCTTTTTTCCCTTCAAAAAAAAATATGGTGGTAAGGGGGAGAAGCCTAAACAAAGTGTTTCAGCTCCTTTCAAAGGGAAGGTTTAACAGACCCCAATCTAGCTAAATGTTGGTAGGTAATGTCATTTCACAATAAACCTGACTCTTGTAATGTTACTTCAGATTATATCAAATGTTTTATTGAAAGTTTCTTCTCTCTGTTTGTTTTTAGTTTGGGGCGGGTGGGTTTGGGGCTTTTTTGGCATACTGAATTTAGATCAAACTCGGCAAAAATTATTTCAGTTTATCAGAAACCATAAGTAATTTATTCATCCAGCAACACTCAAACCTGTTTGTAATTTATGCAAATTGAATTGCTGAGACCATGCAGCTGTATTTCAGGTATGTGAGTGCATCTTGCTGAGGTAAATTAGTTTCTGGACCCTTTCTGGTTACGTAAGAGAAACAGGCACTTTTACAGTACAGTTCAGAGTTTGTGAGATGCCTGCCTTAGGAAGAAAGAGTATTGCTGGAGCATAAATTAGTTCTTGTGAGTATTAAGGAGGCTAAAAGAGTAGCTCACGTGGATATCAAGAGTTAGCTGAGATGGATCATCCCTTTGTTCCAGATTAGTTCCTGCATAGAAAAGTATGTTAATCTGAGGTATCTGGGAGCATATTTGCCACGTGAACTGCTTGCTCTTACCTCAGCGTACAATATTTTGAAATGCGAATTTTGCCAAACATATGACCAGAGGTAGGAGTGGTTTCTTAATTCATCACCATTTTTACCTGTCATCAAATGTCACATTCATGTGAAGAAAATCTAAAGAAAAGTGATTTCTTAGTTTTATATGATAACTATTTACAACACGATGAATCTCTCATATTCCGTTTGCTTGGGAAGGCATATAAGCAAAAATAACTTCTTGCTAACTTTCTAGTGCCAAAATTTCTCCTCTGTTTTATTTTTCTTTTTAATATGAATGCAGTGAACGCACTTGGAGAAGTGGATGACATATTTTTATTAAGTAAATGGTACCCAATGTGAACATTGGAGTTATTACATGTGGAAGGGATGGGAAGAGGAGAATTCCTTCTTGGTTGGCAAACCTTTTTCTTACCAGCCAAGTAGTAAATAGAGTATCCCATTACATAAGCTCTTCTTGCACCTCTTCTAATTGAATAAAATGTTTGGGGTATTTCCCTTAAAAGATCAAATTTAGGTTTAGTTTGGCACTCATGTCCGTAGACATTCTCTTTTCAGTAAAGAAGATCTGATCGTTATCAAAAGATCCATTGTGGTCAGCTGTGGATAATTGAAGCAACGTAGTGCAGCTTCTACCTTTGCATAAAGAAGGGGGTTCTGGTGAGGAGCGTCTGTCTAACTGGCCTGTTCGTAGGGTATCTAATCTAGAGAACATGTGCGTTTGTTAAAATCACCGTCTTCTGCAGGGAGAAAAACATTTACAGAGAGCCTCTTTCCTGAGCCAGACCTTTAGAGCTGAATGTGTAACGCAGGTATTTTTGGGGCGGGAGGGATGCGAACTTCACAGAGCAACCTGCGTATTCGTTGGGGTGTTGTACCAGGAAGGTCACCTGTCTCCTAGTGCTGGTCATCGGCTGCGCGAGACCTCATGTCTCACCCTACCCAAAAACTCTGTTCTTTTAACATTGCATGAGAACCTGTAAGACTTGTCCACTTCAGAACAGTTTTATGGAGTTGAGCTGAGGGGGGCTCTGCTTGGGTTTCTGTAGGTAGACCTGTGTCAGTGAGAAGCAGAAATGAGGTGAAAGCGGAGGGTTTGGTGGGTGAAATGCAAGCCACACCATAATCACTAGAGTCAAATCAATACCTTCAGTAGAGCTAGGATTTTCCCTCTCATTGGGCTGGAAATGAGATGTTTATGAGCATTTAAGATAAAAGGGGATGATGTTTATTGAATAGTTCAGGGAACAGGGGCTTCCGCAAAGGGTTTGACTCCAGAAGACTCCTACTTTCATATTTTGTTCTGGGTCCTGTAAAATGTGCCCTTGTGAAATGCATTCAGTGCTGGCTGCTTTGTAGTAATGAGTTCTTCCTGTGCACAATAAACAGTGTTGGGGCCCAGTCCAGGACAACATTCAAACGTCTTGGGTGGAGTATGCCCTTGTGGTTACCCTGGAATACAGAACTTGGATGCACATTCTCCAGGTTGGAAGCTTCTGTAAGAATAGCTCTGCTTCGGTCATGAGGTAAGGGCTCAATGGAGGAAATAATACGTGGGTGCTCTGCTTCTGCTCTGTTATCAAACAATTTGATGTATATGAAAGAAAGTAAACAATGGAAATGAAAGTCCTCTGGAGTAGGTATTACCTTTAGCACATCCCTTGGAAGAGAGTAGTGAACAGTATGTGCCTGTTTGAGAACTCTACTTCCTAGGTTTTCTGCCGTGAGAAACCCAAAGAAATGCTTCAGCGAAGAAAAAACCCAGATCTCCCAAGTAAATGCTTTCAGGTTTCTCAGTTTTGGATTTTTTAAAAAATTTAGTTGCAAAATAACTTTAAGCTTTTCAAAAAAATTGTACCCTGATCTCTCTGAAAGTGGAATGAATTTGGGAAGAAAATATTTTCTTTTTCTAATAGTGAGAATTTACAGCACTCCTAAGTATTCGCCAAGGCATCTTTGCTGGTGGATTCACAGCCTCCCTAATGGCTTTCACTGAACCGTTGAAGTTTGTTAGGCACTACACAATCACTAGGGACAAAAGACTGTGGAAATATGTTTAGGGACAGCATAATTGTGTATCTTGTTTTAGCGGCCTTTTTTTTACTGTTTGCTTGCTGGTCAGTTGAAGAGTTTTAAGAGATGAAAGGCAAAAAATATCTTTTGGGGAAGAAAAGGCACCTAGTAATAGCGTTTTGGAAGGGAGCGAGTTTTGCAATTTTTTTGTTGTTTTTTGTTTTGTTTTCCACAAAGAAATTGAGAGTGAATTGCCTCTTTTACAGTAATTACTGACAGGTTATCGTAGGATAATCCAGGTTGGAAGGGACTGCAGAAGGTCTCTATTCCAGTCTCCTGCTGAAAGCAGCTTCAGGTCTAAGCTCAGACCCTGTTGCTCAGGACTTTGTCCGGTTGAGTCTTGCAAACCTCCAGGGGTAGAGACTGCAGAGCTGTTCCTGTGCTGTATTAACCTCATGGTGAAAAAATCCTTCCTTTATATCAGGTCTCTTCCTTGTTTCCACTTTTTCCCATTGCCTCTCATCCAGCCAAGAGAGAAACAGCCAAGGAATTGGCTTCAGGTCCCACACTGTGCTACACCAATGGTTTTGTTTTTATGAGAAGTAAAATGTTTAAAAAAGCCACGACAGAATGTTGAAACTTGAGTCTCATTTCTGAAAGGGGCTGGGACGTGTGGGTGGCAGCCCAGATCTGGCTTGGACATGCTTAGGTGCAGAGTGTCACTGGGTCAGTCTGTCCGTCTTCCGAGCTGCCAGGACATGAGGAAGCTCTTTAGACCATGTCTGGATTAATGAGTTCTTCTGGAAGTGCCTTTTTTCAGGACTGTGACTTGTTATCTCAGACATCTGCCACGTTAGCAAGGTCTGCCAGCTCTGTGGAACTGGATCTTGGACCTGGTGAGTGCCAGAGCTTGCCAAGTATGTAGGTGCATGAAGATGCAGATAGATGTTTTCTCTATTTTCCCAGCAACACCTAGACAGTGTCTCCTGTTGCAATCAATGAAAAAAGAATGTGTGCTTACAAGTCTCCGAAAGTGCTAGCTGCTTTTACAATGTTTGTTTAGAAAAAATCTCATCCTCAGTTGGTTTTGAAAATGGGTCTTAAACTTCAAAGTGTAGTCACTTCTGAAAATTTTACCTTTATTTATTTTGTTTATTTATTTCTTTCCCTGGGTCTTTTCTGCCGTAAAAGCGGCAGAAGAACGTGCTACCAATTCATCGTGGTGTCTTGCCAGCATTTTTGCCTGACAGGACCAGGAGAAGATCAGATCTTTTTTCCCTTCTGTTACACAGTTTTATTTTGTAGTCGGAAGCTGTACGAAAGCCCATGGGGGAGAACATGTGGATGGTTATATGTGATAGACTTGCTCCTTACACCCTACCCTTACCCGGTGGGTCAAGGAGCCAAACAGCACAGGGTCCTTCCCCAAGTCATTTTGTGCTGAAGTTGCTAAATGCCTGGTTACTGAGCAGCTGAGCAACACGGCAATGCGAGGTGATTTTCTGTTTGTTTTGCTTTCTTGTCTAGGGGTGCCAGTGTCAGCGCAGGGGGAAACCCTTGTGTTTCCCTGGGCCGTTGCCCTGACCTGCTTCTTTGCTGAGCCCATTCGACCGTTCCTGTGCTCGGGATCCTCCCAGTGCCTGGGAGGGAGAGAGTATGGAACCGCACGTGAGAGTGAAAGGGCAGAGGAGGAAGAGCAGTTTTCCCCAGGATTTGGGGTTTTGCTTAGGGCTTTTTTTCCCACTTTTATTGGCCATGAGTGCAATGACCGCTTAACCACATGGACCAGGCTCACTCCCTCCCCCACGCTTCCTCTCCCTGGCAGAGCACAGGCTCTCAGATTTCCTCCCAGCGCAGGAGGATGGCGGCTCTCAGCTACATTCCTCTTAGTACAAAAGAAAAGGAAAAACTGCTCTCCACGCGGGCAGATGGCCGACTGTTTCCTGGCAGCTCCACTCCAGTGTCCTTTTTCCTATTGTCCTGACAAACACATGCACGCACGCACACACCCACAGGGAGCAGCTTTCCTCATGGAAAAATAAATAAATGCAAGCCCTCTTTGTAGAGGTTTTTCTTCTTTGGAGCTGTGCAGGTTTCCTCCTCGTGACGGGTAAATCTTTGGCAGCTCACGTGCTGCCTGGCCCTGCTCTCTGCTGAGGAAGGTTGAACAAGGGGGTGGTGTGCTGCGCTGTGGTTGAAAGATTTCGATAAGAAATAAGATCTGCAATAAGCAGATTCTGCATTTGTGATGGCTGAGATGTGGGAGAATGAGGGTGGAAGGAAAGAGGAGGGTTGAGCAAGGCAGGAGGAAGTGGGGTCTCCAGAACCAAAAAGCAACCTACAGGTGACGTTTTGCTTGAGCTCAGAAGGTGGTGCTTAATAGAGACAGACTGTAGCAGCAGGTCAGGGACTCGGAGCTGGTACAGGAAGGTCTCCTGGAGCACACAGCTACCAGGGCTCTGCAGATGGTGCCCCAAGGTTGTGGTGATGGACGCTTCAGGAAGCTGTGTGCTAAATCCTCGATCAGGAGGGGCAAGAGTCAGCATCCTGCAGGGTGAAGGCCACCAAAGGAGAGATTTGCTGAGGCTCCATTTGTCTTCCCTGATGATAACTTATTTTGGAAGAAGTTGAGGTTCTTCTTTTTAATGCTCTCATTTCCTTTCTGAGTGTGAGACAATTTGTCTTCCTGCCAGGAAACTCTTTGCAGAGTTGCTCCTCGAAGGGACCTCTTTGGGTGCCGTTTACGCTAGAATAGCAGAGGTTATCTCACCACATCAAAAATGAATTCCAGTGCGGTTCATGAGCTGAACACTATATTTTAGTGGCATGTTGCTTCCTATGCTGTCAAATGTTTGGGTTTCTTATAAGCATAATAATAACCCTGAATTCTTTCCAATTCTTTTTACACTAGAAGTGATTTACTGTTGTAGTAGGACTGATATATTTGTAACACAGCATTCCTGTCAAAGGAGGGAAAGTATCTACACCAGGTGGCTGCACTGATAGAAATGCGTATTTACCAATGTAGTTTTGTCTTTGTTGGGGACTGAAGCCAGTTCCACTGTATCTGCTAGGAATCCTCCCTCTTCGTGTGGCTGGTAGACAGTTCTGCTGCCAAATGTCTGCTCATGTAAATCCGGTCCATATTTCTTTTGTTTTATTCCGTATTGACTTAAAGTCATCTTGCATGTGGGTAATTTCAAAGCCAAAGAAAACAGGTATGAAACGCGGGCTCACTGATGTCATCAGCAAGCTCGTGTTTGCTGCAGTAACGCAGGATTCACCACTAATGTCTTCTTCAGCCTTGACTTAAAGTAACTGCGTTTTCAGTTCTTCGGCTGCAAAGCGTTAGTAAATATTATCCCACTCTGAAAGGGGCTGAGCAACCCCACTGTGTGCACACATGCGCTAATGCAACATCTAAAACACAGGGAGATGGTCTAGTATTGCCAAGAACCGTCACAGAAGAGCTGTGCTCTACTCCTGCCTTCACTTCCCAGGGTCTTGGTTTCTCCATCTGGAATGATATGGTTTTTTAATCTTTTGTTCACGACTTCCTTGTAGCAAGCTTAGCCTGAAACATGTCATTCCGCTAAGCATTGTAATTAGATTTCATTTTAGCAGCCAGATTGGGAAATACTGAATCTTTCTCTTCCCTCCCAGTTGAATGTTTTCTCAATATTTGTTAACGTACCTGCAGGAGTGAAGACTCATTTTATCTCTAGGTAGTAATACAGACCGTGCTTGCCACCACAGAGAATAACAGGATGCATGCAGGACTTAATCTGTACTTGTGAGCAATGAATTGGAGAAAGAGCATTGCTGTTTCGTTTGACACGATCGTGTAACATCCCACCCCTAACCCTGGAAACGCTGCCTTTTCCAGCTGAGGGTGTGGTTGCCTGAAGGAAACTGGAGGGATGTCGAATACCCTTTGAGTTGTTGAGCTTTTCTTCTGTTTGTTATGTGTTTAGAGGGAGGAACAAAGGGAAAATAAGACAATGGGAAATGTGGGACAAGCTTAATAATAGTGGGTGCAGTGAGCCCCACCTTTAACAGAAGAGGATTGGAGTTGTGAGACCCTGTTTTCTATTTCTGCCTTCAGGTCAGGTTTTTTTGTTTTAGTCTGCAGTTTTCCATGCCGAGCAGTTGCCTCTGGCTGAATTGCTTTTGAAAGCCTTCGGCCAAAATGTTTCAGCTGTTTCAAAGAGTGAAGCTAGGGGAAAAAAATGTGCCGTTTCCCCTGCGTTACCAAGTGCAGAATGCTTTTCTTTTTTGCTAAGACTAATCTTATGCTTTGAAACAGAAGTATTATATGCTGTTTGGATCAGGCATTGTTCTTTGCCGCTCCTTTGTCATCTCTGCCTTAACTCTTCCAAGGTTCTGTGGGAAGAAAATGTCATCTGGCACAAGGTCAGCTGGGGTTTTTATTTTTAGTAACTAAAATCTCCCATAGTTACCTCTTTATTGAATGTGCTATGCTTCCAGCTCCCTGTGCCAGGCAGGTGACCCTGGTGCTATCCCTGTGGAGCTTCACCTACAACCTTCAGCAGACGAGACGTGGAGGGAAGTAATGGACAGGAGGTGAGGGTAGTTTCTCAAGGGTCCAGCTGCTTTACTATGGAAAAGGGATGGCATAAGGATGCAATTGAGACCCAGGCTGACCCACCAGTATTGCCCACAGCAGGTCCTGCTGTCTCCTCTCTTCTCATTGCTGAGGGTTAACTTCAAGTAGAGCCTTGTTGCCAACCCAGTCCTAACACTGGCCCTATAATAAAGCCCCAACCTGGGAGTCATATGTGAATGGATACACGCCATCTGCAGCCGAAGGCTGGCCTCCTAAACAGAGGTACAGAATACATTTCTGGGGTTTAGTAGGACCTCCCTGTAAATCTCTGCCCAGGAACAGTGGACTAGACTACCAGAAGTTTTTCTTTCCTGTGCCATTGATTATATCGCTGGCACGGTAACAGAAAAGAGGTGGAAACAGCTTAACTTACTAGTATCCAGAAGAAGCAAAGCCTGGACTACTAAGGAAGGAAAAGATCCTCAGTCCTAGTCAAAGTCAGTGATTTGGAAATAAAGTTGCAGTCATTCTGCTTCTAAAGAGATAATTGCTACACTGTGCATGCGTGGGTGTGCAATGAGGCAGAGGTGTGGGACCGCTCAGTGTATCGGCAGTGAAATGCATGTATGGAGTCTGGTGTCTTCAATGTGTAGGTGCAGACCATCCGTGTAGGGCAAATGTCGTCTCAGATAAGCACTATGGACATGCAGACGCTGTATCCAGGAGTTTGGGACGTTTGGTAGCCAGGAGAGAGCTGTAACGGATCTAAAACCTGGGGAAATGTGCAAGCTCCTCAGGTTCTGTCCTGTAAGCATCGGCAGAAAGGGGGTGCTCAAGCCGGTCTGGTGTCAGGTGGCTTTGCTTTGGTGAGACTAGGCCTGGGGGCAGGCAAAAAAAAAAACCAACCCTGGAAGCTGTAAGGAAACAGCTTTTAAGATAGATTGAGTGGTGAAGGCTTCCTGAGGCTGTAACTGTGGAGGGGAGGCTGTTGTTTCTGCTGGAGCAGGGAGGTAGGACAGGGGTGGGTGAGGAAAACTGAGGCAGGACTGAGGGCCCGGTAGATCTGGGAGAGCCCTTAGTTTGGGCAGGGAGGAGGTGCTAAGAGGAAGAGTCTTAGAGCTAGGAGCGATCACAGAAGGTCCTTAGGATGGAAGGAAGGTATTTGGATGAGCTATGGGTAGAGAAGGACTGGCTAAGCAATGATTTGAGGGGACAAGTCTGGAAAGAGGAATACAGGGATGTAGTGATGGGGAAGGGCAGAGAGGGGCTGGCTGGGACAGGTGATAGTAAGAGAAACATGAGATTAGCAGTGGGTGAGGAAACTAGGAGTTGAATAGTGACCTCAGGGTTAAACCTGGGCTGTGTGGGCAAGGGGAGACCTGGGAAGCAGGGGCTGCTATTAAGTAGACGAGAAAGGCTGTATGTAACAAGGTTCTAGTGTGAGGAGGTGAGAGGACAGAGAACAAACTTAAAAATAATGGTGTGCCCCCCATAACCTGCCTGCTTCCAAATCCTGGAATTGAGCCTATGGTTCCTGAAGGTCCTTGTGCCCCCTAAGTGTGTGCAAAACCCCCTGGCAGAGCGTCTGTCCCATCCTCTTCGGGAGCTGCTGCTGTTACCAGCGATTCCACTAACTTCTGTGCCAGAGGTCCCTGTGGCGGAGCCAAAGCATCCAGCTGTCCTGGTAACCCTGTGCCGTCTCACACCATGGAACCCCAGTGGGGTTCTTTTCCATTTTGCCTTTAAACCGAACGAACCAATCCAAAGCTGAAACTTTGTTTGTGTTCTTCAAATGCAGTTTCTGTATGTGTGAAGAGGAGCACTCAGGAACTGAGCAGTGCCACATTTACGGTTGTCCATGCCATTTCAGTTCTGTCTTCCCTGTGTGTGCGTTGCTGCAGTCAGACTTGGCTGGGCAGTCACGGGTGTCTGTTTGGCACATCTGCAGTCTCCTTCAGTGCAACAGAAGGGGCCTGCTCTGGAGGCGAGGCGGGGTAATGTAGCGAGTGAAATGGGTCCCGGCAGGGGTTTCTTGCTTAATTTGGCGGGTAATGAAGGAGAAATGGCTAGGAACCTCCTCACCTGCCCTTCCCAGAGCTCGCCACAATGTCGGACAAACCCTGAAAGCAGAGTTTTTGCCAGCTGTAGCCAGCTGTGTGTTTTCTGGCCTGGGTGCCAGATGTGGGGTTGTGGGGCTGGCCCCACAGCTGCTCGTGAAGGCAGTGGGGTTTGCAGTTGAAACTGTCTGAAAAATCAAGTCTTGCTCGTACCTGTACTAAGGGCAAATTGTAGTTTTGCCCGTAGTCTGTGCAACCCAGTTTACTGGTTATATGGTGAGCAACAAATGTCCTTGAAGGGAAGCAGTGAGGAAAAAGCAAAATATTCAGTGAATCTGTCCCAGCAATATGATTTTATCCCTTCCCTTCCATGTACTTCAGTGCTCCTCAGGTTTTCCATGACAGGTGACTGATGTCACTGTCTGAGCAGAGAACTTTTTGCTTTTCCTCCCTTTTATTTCTCCACTGGTTTAGTGAGTTGAACTAGCTAGCCCTTGCTAGTTCACCAATGGCTTTACAAGCACTGAAGCTGATAGAAAAGAAGCAGGAACAAGAAGAGAAGAAAAAGTAGGCATATCCTTAGTCAATGGCAATTATTAGATCTGATCAGGCATCTCCTTTACCGAGGACAGGGATGAGACCACTGCTGGTAGCCAAGGGAGGAGCCAGGGGCCCAGGGAGAGGAGAAGCAGGGCAGTCCCTTTAACCATAGTGATCCTTTAAATCAGGTTAGTGACATACAAGCCGGCAAAGTTTGTACTGCAGACTTAAAGAGGGAGAAGGTCAGTAGAACGAATTATATCATAAAATTAAAGACATGTCATAACACACAACACAGCCTTTCTGCACGCAGGCTGAACGCCGACACTGCGAGTTTCTGCATTCTTTGCATTGCAGCATTGTTCCTCTGACACAGGGTGCCTGCACAAAGGGAGAGGTTGCAGTACATCGGTTCCACTTGGGTTTTTTGAAAATACAGTTTGATTTGACACATGGGATTCTCCTGACCCCCTTGTAAGTCCTGTGGCATAAGATATGATAGATCAAAGGGAAAAGCTAGGACAGAATGGGGCAAGTGGGGTAGGAGGCTGTGTGGGATCTGGCTCTAAAAGATACTGTAGGAGCATATAACTTCCCAGTCATTGGTCCTTCATGGATATATTTACGTAAGTTTGTCCTGCTTTTTTTTGTTTAATAAGTGCCTTGGGCCAGACTATCTACAATTAGGATCCCATTATGAGTGCGATGAACTTCACGATCCTGCTGTGTTAGTGTCTTCACTGTGGCCTGCAAGAGACTCATGTGGCCAGGATAATCAGTGCCTGCAAAGAGGTGACAGCTAACCTTGCCCCAAGCTAACTGTGCCCAGCACAGGATGGCAGAGTAGCTGAGGTGGGAAGGCACCTCTGGAGATGGCCAAGTCCATCCCACTCTGCTCAGAGCGGGGTCACGTAGAGCAGCTTGCTCAGGACACTGTCCAGTTGGGTTTTGAGGCTCCAAGCACAGAGCCTCCACAACCTCTCTGGTGCTCTGTCACTCTGTAAAAGAGTTTTTTCTCACGCATAAGCTGAATTGTCCTCTCACTGGATGCCACCGAGAAGCCCTGCTGTTGCAGAGGTGGCCCATCCTCCCAGACCTTGGGGTATGCTCATCTGCAGGGCTGACTGGGAGAGGAAAGAATTGGACTTCATGGAAGTCCTCTGAGGAGAAACTTGCTGCTGTCAGTTAGGGAAGGCTCGTGGCATGTGTTGTGGAGCTTTGGGTCAAACACCCTCAGCTCAAGTTCCAGAAAACTCTTGCCTTGCCACTGGGTCGGTGTTGGGCACGTTGAGCCAGTGACTCCCCCACTTCAAGCATGTTACTTCACCGAGGGAGCCTGCTCGTGGGTCCCGTTGCCCTTCTTGGCTCTAGCTGTGTCCCGATCGGCTGGTATCCTCCCTGCTCTGCCAGGGGTCAACCCCTGAGGTCACGCTGCTGCTGGGGACTTCCGGAAGGCTTGTACCCAGGCCCAGGGACACCGCCTGGTGCTGGCACTGTGCCTGGGGGCCCACACAGAGGCCTCTGTGTGTGTGTGTGTTCGTGCACAAGCACGCGTCCTTATGTTTGCTTCTTTCCCCAAAGGGAAATGGGCTCCAAACAGAGTAAGGGCTGGGGGAGGGAGCCTCGAAGGCTTTAACTTTTGGCTTCCCCTTACTCACGATTTTCCTGTTAGTGTTTTGTCTTCTTGGCATCCTTCCTGTTCTTTATATATATATATGTTATATATTGTTGTCTCGCTGCTGTCCGTATGGTGCATCCTTTGTTCTGTACAGCACTGGGCTGGGGCAGAGAGAGGTGTTACTTGTGGGCTTTGGCTGCTCGGGGTTACTTGTGAAAGGAACTGAAGAGACCTTTTCTGTGAGCACCAAGGAGAAGAAACTCAGCACGTCTTTTTTCTTCTTGGAGGAGAGTCTGACCAGCTGTGGGTCGCTCCTGATGCTGTGAAGCCTTACTGTTTATATGCAGCAGCAGTGTGGCTAGTATCCAGTTACGGACTTCAATCCAATTTTTGTGCGAAGTGCAGAGTAAACAGAGCAATGAAAATCTTGAGACATGGCCTCTAGCATGCGGCAGTGGTAATACCCATCCCCAAACTGCAAGCCCCTTTCAGGGGTTCTTGATTTATTCCCCACAAGGAAGCCTGGGAGGCTTGCCGCCATCACTGCCTGACCTTGTTGGAAGCAAGACTCCAAGTGTGTGACCCATGTGCTGGCTGCATACATTTCTGATGGTGTGGGCTGCAGGGCCTTGGGTGCTTCTCTGGCTTTTGTCATCATCTGGTGGCTGCACCAAGTGCAGCAGGTAAAGCTGTTTTTTTCTTCTTCCTGAAGGAGTTTAGCTCATATTCCTCTGGAAGACTTCTCTGTCCTCTGAGGGTGGGAGCGTGCCTACTGTTAGCGCGTCTTTTTTATTTACCGGTTGCTTTGGAAACATCGTATAGTATCTAGTGCCCTGAACCAGATGTGCATACTCCAACCAGCATTTTGATCGGAAGTGGGGAAGAGGGCATTGAGGAAGGGGGGGTGGGAGGAAAACTTAAATTAGAAGAAAGCCAAACAGCTATTGCTGGAGACAGATGATTACAGCTCATTTCAAGGCTGTTTCCTGCATGCCAATGATAGATCAGTAAACAAACGCCTCTTTGCGAACACAAAGCAGGCAGGAACTCTGTTTGGAAGAGAGAGGTCGGGGTAGGTCTTGCTTCGCTTGGTAGCAGGAAGCCCCTATCACATGGCCCTGGGAATCGTGAGGCCGCGTGCGTGTGGGAGATACGCGGAGAGGCTTCTGCTGGGAGATTTCATATCCTTCCCAGGGTCTGGCCAACAGGTTTGAGAGCTCCCTCCCTTCCCTCTTTCCTCCCACCTCCTCCCCTGTCCTTCCTTTCCCAGTTTAATTTTGAGACGGTATCAGATGACTGCTTTGTTCCCCCAAACAATGGCAGGGATTACTGAATAAATGGCAGTGAGGAGGCTCTCCAAATGGGGCTGGGCATCTTCTCTCCCCTTTCATGGCCTTGTTGCTCCAGGACATATGTGCCAGGAGCAGTGGCCCTGGGCTCAAGTTGCTACAGGGTTGTGCCTCCCATTGCCGGTAGAAAGTTCTTGTGCGGCTTTGAAAGGAGCAATTGGTCAAGAAGTACCAGCTTGCCGCGTGTATGTCCTTGTCAAGTTGCCTGCTAACTCAATTCTGCTGTGCTTGTTTCTTCTAGGCAGTTTGTAGGGCCCTGGTCACATTGCACATGAGGCAGGAAAGCAGAGCAGTTCAGATAACACTTCTGAGCCTCTGGCAGGTCTTCCTTCCCCATCCCTACACTCACACTGTCTTGTGCTCTTTCTCCCCACTTCTCTCCCTCTTCACCTCCTCTCCACACAGTCTCATCACCTCCCTTGCACCAGATCGGGTGCGTGTTGGACCCCTTCCATGACTTGCTTTGTCTAAAACTCTCAGTGAGCAATAGCAGGTCACAGAGGTGCTCCAAAGAGAGCCCGAGCCAGCACACAGTCAGCGTAGTGTGTGGGTAGTGTGTGGTTGATCGTAGCAGAGATGTGGGGAGACAGGAAGAGGAGATCCCCTTGCCCTTTGCAGTGAACTGTCATGTTAATTCTGGGTGCTTTGTGGAACAAAACCTCGGTAGAGAAGATCTGCCTTTTGTTTTCCTACGGAGGCAGTTTTCCATCACTGCCATCCCAGCTTCCTCTTGTCAGGTGTTGGCAGTGTCTGTGGGTCAGGCCCACAAGTCTTTTCTGATGACCTTATTAATGGAAAAGATGATCCCATCATCTTTGAAGTTCATTTGGGCCTGAGATTGGCCCCAAGCAAGTTATGTGACTGTTGAATTAATTGGGAGGTACCTTACTATTTTCCACTATTTTATTTGAGGTGACTCTTTTTTTTCCCCCTTCGTGTCTTCCAGTGTATTTGGATAAATTTTTACTCTTTTGGACCGGACCAGCTAACATGCTACAGTAATGTCCTAGGTGATGCTGAGGACACCCTGTATACCCTGCTGCTCAAGGGTGAAGGCACAGCAATCAGTGTATCTCCTAGGCATGACTTTACTCCCCTAAGCGGTGTGTGTTGTCTGTGGGTATGTCGGTAGGTAACTGGTTGTTGTCACGTTGCAACATCTGATGTATTGCTGCTTTGGAAGCTCCTGGCCCACTCTTTAATCTGCCCAGGCTGAGTGTGTTGCTTTGGTTACTCCTGCCACATGTGATGGTTGGGGAGGACAGATGTCCCTCTCCCCTTGGCTCCAAGTCATGCTGATCCACTGGTCTCAGCGGTACTCCTTTCACAGGAGGCTCTTGCAGCACTCAGCAACTGCTTTGTGCCTCATTTCTGCTCATAGAGGGCAGTGGGCTCTGTCTTATCCGCTACAGATGAAGAAATGAGTCCACCTCTTATTCTGTATTATCTTCTTTTTGGCCTCTCCCACAGGAGGTACGTCAAGTATGTGACTGTGCTGAGCAGCAGCACATGTTTGCTCATACCCAGATGTTTGTTTTCAAGGCAGTGTTTGTTCGGGGGCTGTTGGAAAAGGCTGAGAGATGGAGTTTACTGATGAGAAAATTGTGCGATCTTATCAAGATGGAGTGGCTCATCTCAAGTGAACATTTGGTGTGTCAGCAGAGACACAGGCGTTGTGGGTATGCCAGCTAACGTTGTTATGTTTCTTACTGCTGAAGGCAGTGCAGAGGAGCTCTGGGCAGTGACCCTCCTATGTGAGGCATTAGTGAAGAGACTGTTCCTGCTCTAGAGATGTTGTAAGCCAAGTGCAGAGCAGCCTCTGTTGCAGCTTTGCAGGAATCTGCTTTGGCTGCCTGGGTGAGTCATTCTTTGGCCGGGGATGCGAGCGATCGTTAGTTTTTCGTTATTCTCAATCCATAACAGTTAATGGATGGATAAATAGATTTTGTTCCTCGGGCTGGTAGGTTTTCTTGACAGTATTGCAAGGCTGTTCTGTGTCTAGAAGTGAAGTGGATGTTTGTTCCAGTTACTAACGAGGAAGAGAAGCCAAGGGGGTTTATTGTCTGGGGAAAGAGAGTCCGCTAAATGGTTAGCAGTGAGCTGTCCCGAGTGTGTACACATTGAGTTGACCCAGAGTTCACTCCTCGCCTCAGGAACGTTGCCAGTGTGGGATAAAGGGAGGGAGAGAAAACTGAGAACAAACAAGACTGATTTTGGGGGTTTTTTTTACTCTCTCTACCCAAAATACTTGAACAGTGGAAACGAGAGATCCTTTTGTTCTTTACTGTTCCTGGTGTGCTGGGTTTGTATTTTTTTAATGACAAGAACCTACTCAATTTCTCAAGATGCTTGGTCTCGTTGCCAAATGCTAGGCATCGCAGGGCAGCATCTGACAGACCAGCCAAGTGGACAGATTTCAGAGGCTTCAGATTTTCCAAGTATTGCCTACAAGATGGTGAGCCTGTTGTCATTCCATTGCTGAAGAGCAGGCGGACCCACCCTGAGAAGCAAGGAGAGATGATGCTGCAGAGTCACAGAGTAATTATTTTATTTTTTATTTAACAAGTAAGAGTATCGTGCGGCAATAAAAAGAGGATGGAGTCTGCTGCATTGACCAGGTAGCAGCAGTACTCAAAGGAGAGAGAGGGACAGTCTTGTTCCATGAAGGCTAGAAATCATGAGGCGAACAGAGTGACTCATTTTTGTGACTGATTTATCTTATCCCCACAAGGAGTTGTCCTCTGAAAGCAGATCAGCAGCGTAACAGGGCCCACCAGAGGGAAAAATGTAAGGTAGCCAGTTGCTACAGTGTCTCTTCAACCCAAAATGTATTCTGTCCCAGGCTGGGGATGTTGTGACAGTGTTGCATGCACAGGGACCACTTAAGTCATGTGGCCTTAATGCACGTCATTTTAAAATAATTTTTGTTTTAGTCTTCGGGGGC
>VZSC01004846.1:27515-68171 GCA_013398225.1 Steatornis caripensis
GGGGGGGGGGGGGGGGGGGATGGACGGACCTAAATCTCCTGAGATTTTGGCAATAATAAAAGCCTTCATAAAATGTGCTCCGTATTCAAGTCACAGTACAGCAGTTGATGCCGAGTCGAAGATAATTTTTGCCTTCAAAACCTGTCAGCTCCTCCCTGGACTTCTGTGGGGTAATGCTATCAGCCCTCTTTTCATTTCACAGAGGAAACCGAGGCTGTCCTCAGGGAGCTATCATGTCTTGCTTCTGCTGTTCTCCTGGATTTCCAGGACAAACATGCACGTGTGTGTGTATAAAGGGAAGAGAAAAGGATGCTGAGCACAGAGCAACGCCTCTTCCTTGTGTCTGTCTGCAGGTGACCTGCTGCCCTGCTGTGTGCTGACATGATGACAGCTAGCAAGGCGGCCGATGTGAGCAGCAAGTCGGAAAGCAGCGTCCGCAAGTCTGTTGAGAGGTGAGAGCTTTGCATGTTTCAGTGCTAGGTTGCTTTGCTTGTGTTTATTATCCCCAACAGAAAGAAAACCAAAGGAAGGAAATTTTCTGTCTGTTCTGCACTGTCCCTCTCTCCTCACACATTAAAACATACCCCTGTGTCTCTAGGGTTGGTTTCATTGCCATCTCAGGACTGCGACGCCATGCATTTTAGCATCCAGTCAGACTAGTAATGTCCTAGACTCACAGTGCTAGAAGAGGTCTGCCCCAAGGCAAGCCTGTTTGTGCTGATGACCTCCCTGTCAATGTTTGCCCCACCTGTGCTTGAAATCTTTGATGCTGGAGACTCCACAGACTCCTCAGACAAGCCCTGCTGTTCCCACTCATTCCGGGTTTTTCCCAGTGTCCAACCTTGTTTTCTACTGCGCGTTCTAGCTGCCAGTGGCACTGCGATGCCCTGCTTCCTGGGAAAGGCCGTGGTGTTCACAGTGCCAGCTTTTAACCAAAGCATGATGTTGTCACTGAGACAGCCAGGAGTTAAGTATCTGTGAAGCTAGGGAAGAACAGTATCTGGCTCGGGTCCCATTTCTGCTCAGAAACCCATCCCAGACTCAATTTGCACTACAACTGAGTCTGCAGTGGCTGCCAGTGTTGCTTAACTCTGGGACAAAGCTTGAGGCCTGCCAGCATGCAGGGTATCCACATGGATGCTCTTACAAGAGCACTAAGTTCTGGAAGAGGCACACTTGCTACATTTAAGTTAATGGAGCAATTTCCTGAGTTGAATCTTAGTGTTGGGATCATGGTTAAGTGGGACTAACGACAGGGATTTTCATTCCAGTAGCTGCCTTGTGTTGTCCTCATGCTTCTTCCCAAGCCCAGGCAAACCCCAAAGACATGGCTAAGTGCTTTGGTTCAGAAAAATTTTGTGTTGGAATAACTATCTATTCAAGTTCACTATAGTGATAAAATATCACAATATTGATATTGTGATATCACACGCTGGGAAATCCCTTGACTAAATATATTGAGGATTTTTGGTGCAGTCTGGACTCAAACAGTGAAGATGTTTAATCCTTTGCTTTGAGAATGTTGAATCTGGTGTCTGGGTGCTGCGTCATGTGCTCTCAGCCAAGGGAGTGTGCCTGGGTGCGTGGGAGCCCAAGCCCACTTGTGGCCTGGGATGGTAGGGCTATAGAAATGTAATAATAAAAGTGCAGTCTTTGCGCATTAATATGCGTTTGGTGAACATTTGGGCGAACCAAGAGAGATCCACTGAGCAGGCACTAGATGAATGCCAGCTGTATCATATGTTTTCTCCTGTTTAACAGCAGCAATTTTGCTGTTGTTTGCAAATGGTCCATTTTGCATTTATTTGCAGTGGACCTGCTTAATCCCCTGACAATGTCCAAAACTCTGCTCCGCTTCCGAACACACATACACACAAATGTTGATGAACTCTCATTGTTATCAGCATGCCTGACGTACAAAAAATACCTCTCACCTGCGATCTACTTCTGTCACAGGGAAAGACTTAGTTTCATACTGTATCTTAGTCATAACAAGAGGAGAACATTGTGTTCTGGCTAGAAGGACCTTTCCCTGAGCGTCCTCCACCATAAGCCCATCTCTCAAATGCTTGGTTTGGGCATCCTCTGCTGTTACCAGCTTTTCAAGTAGAGCTTGTGGAGCTGATGGACTAAACTGAGAGTGAGCAATGGTAGTGAATGTTTCTTCTCTTTTTGTCTTTGGCGTGTAGGATCAAGCTTGCAGATAAAAACAGTACAGCAGCTGCGAAGGAATTAGAAAGACCTTTGTGTGGATTTTTGAGTGAGAGATGTTTTGAAGGTGCCTCTGTCACCCTGGGTTTAACACCTGAAGCTGAACCAGTTTCTTCTGTGGTGAAGAACCCACTGGGAGCCTTGGAGAACTTGATGCTGGATCCAAGGCTAGACTGCTTTCAACAGAACATGCTTAGTCCCAAAATGATCATCAGTGACCCATCTGTGGATCTAAATGTTAAAGAAAACAGTAAAATCATCAGGAAACAGATAGGAGGCACTCAGAATATACGGTCACCTGGAAAAATTGGCTTGAGAAATAAGTCCTTCAGCATCAAGGACAAAATTTCAGAATGGGAAGGGAAAAAGGAAACGCAGTCTGCTCCTCGCAGAGAGGAGGATCAAGGAGTTAAAGAGGAGCACAAGGTGCCTTGTGTAACTGAGAAGACAAGTGGGGAAGCACTGGTGATTCGGAAAGTGGAAACCAAGAGACTTATGAACTGGGAACTGGAGTGCAAAGGGGCAGGCAAAGAGAATGAGCGGAAATCAGGGACTCAGAAAGGCACAGGGCAGGCAGCAGAGAGAAAAGGGGAAGTGCAGAAGGATGAGGAAGTGGAGTCCAGCCCTGGAAAATGCAAGGAGGTGAAAGGTGGGAAGTGGGAGGTCCAGAAAGAGAATATTTCAGTGCTTAGTCAGGTCAAGAAGCTAGAGCAGGCTTTGAAAGATGGCTCAGCAGAGCTGCAGCCACAGTTGCCTGGTACTTACTATTCCCCACAGTGCTTGCAGGAGAAGGCAGCACAAGGACACACTGCTTCCGAGGGCAGTGAGAGCATATGTGGGGCTGAGCTCAACAAAAGGCTTCTTGGCTTTGACTCTGAAATCAGTGAGCCAATTTTTGGGACTCTGGAAGAGGTAAGAATTTCTCACGTGAAATCCAAGGACTGCACGGTGGAGAATGTGTACACAGAGCCAGGGGTGCCGGAGAAGAAACCCTTCATCAACCCGCTGCCAAAGCCCCGGCGGACTTTCAAACATGAGGGGGAGGAGGACTGGGTGCCAGCCGCTAGGAATAAAAGAAACTTACCCCCTCTGCCATCTATTCCTCCCCCTCCTCTACCCTCCTCTCCTCCCCCATCAGCTGTCAGCAGGAGGCTCTGGAGCGGGAAGCACAAGAACAATGCTGACCACAGGTATTTGGGCCGTGTTTCACAAAGGTGTTGGTCTTAATGGTGGAGTCCTGCCTTTGCATATCTCTCTGGGAGAGATGGATTTTCCCTGGTCGCTCATACTCCTCAGAGAGCCTTGCTAGCCGTAACTAGCACTCAGTCATTGCTCTGAGAACGTGTAAGTGGCCAGCACAACTTCACAGGATAACTGCGAAGGGATAAGTCGAGGCAGATTTGGGCTTTAAGGTCACTGTTTTATGTGGCTTAACCTTCGAGCCCAAGATTGAAGGTTTTGAGGCTTTGTTTTGGTGTTTTAGCAGAAAATTTGTTTAATTACAAAATGACTACAGCTGGTCTGGAATGGGGTCTGGAATGATAATCTCTACACTCTACCGCAGCGTTTTCACTGTTCATAGTAAACCTATTCCTCTAACTGAATCTGATGTGAATATATTCTTCTGGAGTGCTTTCTTGCCTTTTCTCTCCTCCCACAGGATTGTCACACATTTTTGGGATGGGGAGTGTAAAACGCACAGCTGTTTCTAATGCCTTCTGCATAAACTGTCACCTAAAAATTCTTGGCTTGGGTGCAGGAAGGAAATTGAAACTTTCCAGATTTGTTAGTGGAGGACACTTAATTGTTTTTACCCTTTCTACCATCATGCATGCAAGTATTGCTTTCCTGTACTGCTCAAAGAGAGCTGATTTTGGACACCCCCTGTTCCTGCCAAGGGTGGGATCTGTCCTGTAGATGGGACCTCTTATGGCCTGAGTTTCTGTGCCGTGTTGCAGAACGTGCCACTTAACACTTCCATCTTCACAGTGTGGTATTGCCATGACAACTCAGATCATCTACAGCATCCCCCAAATACCTTTATTTGTGTGGCTGATAAAGATAACTGATCTCAATGTTACTTTTTCATGCTTTATATGGGATAAGGCTGTTAAATGTTCTCAGTAATTAATTTCGCCAACTGTGTGGCATGTTGAAGTGAATTAGCTGTGATTTGGTTATAAATGCTGGTTAACTATCACTCTCCTCTTTGCTCCTTCTCCCCTCCCGTGAATGGTGCAGGAAGTCGTATGAGTTTGAAGACTTGCTGCAGTCATCATCTGAGAACAGCCGGGTGGATTGGTACGCACAGACCAAGCTGGCCCTCACACGCACTTTATCTGAGGAGAACGTCTATGAAGACATCCTGGGTAGGAGCTTTGGACAGGGAAGGGATTTGACTGCTAATGCTGTGTAACTGAGAAGACTCATGGTCAACAGGCACTCACCGGAGGTGCTGAATAAAGTATGTTTATTATCCAAAGGCAAAGCAAGACACATTTTACACAGATTATTGGCAAGCAATAAGAAAAATGGATGGAATATTTCAAAACTGATCAGCTTCGAAGACGAACCTGAGGCATGTGGGAACCAGCTTTTATTTTTTGCTGGCATCTCTCCTCTGTCTTCCTTCATTCTCTAACTTCGATGCCAGATCAATGCCATTTTAAAGATTATTTCCCGTAACACTCAATTTATGTAGTGTTTTTGAATATTGTGAGTTAGATGGCCTTTTATGGAACATAGAATAGAAGCATCCCTCTTGAAAAAGCCTTAATAAGTCTTAGTAGCTGTAGGCTGGTGCTGTGGAAAGCTGTTGGCTGAGTTTAGCAGAATAAGAAGAGAATAGCTGTATCAGCTCTCACCATGCAGCTGTAATCCTGCAAAGCTGGTCTGTGTTGTTTGGCATGGGAGGAGCTGCGCTTTCTCAGGAGCAGGCCAGGCATTATTATTTTGATATCAATAAAATCTGATCATACTTGATGACAAAGTTCTCTCAAAAAAATCGTGTTCCTTTTGGACTGATGGCAGACAAGATGATGCCAGTTTGTCCCTTTTGACGTTTTTGAAGCTCCTCGTTGGCGGAGCTAGGGGCCTTGTATTTCCTTTTTTCTGCTATTTACTTGCGGGGCCAAAGGAACAGGGAGTGCCTGAGCAGCTGCTGGGTTTTTTTTTGTGTTGGGACATGGTGGGAGGTCTCAGAAACCATTGAGTAAGGGTCACCTCATCAGCTGGAATAACATGGATAGCATTACAGAGTGGCTGTACAGGCAAATCCACCATTCAAATACAAGCACACTCCTGTGTCCCAGGCTTGCCTGAAACTCAAATACCAGGCTGAAATTTCTCTCCCCTCCAGCCTGTAGTTGCAAAGATTAGAAGAAAACAGAGTTATGGGTAATTTTCAGCTAATGAAGCATGTTTGGTTTTTTGTTTTCTTGCTGCGTGTTTAGGCTTTGCCTGGAGTCAGTGATCTTTAATTGGTTCCTGCAATCCGGGTGGTGTTACCATGGAAGCTTGGGAAGAGGGGCAGACATGGATAACTCAAAAAAAAGCTACTGTTTTGTTCTTCACAAGATCATAGGCGGGTATAGTCCACAAAACAAACAACATGTGAAAACGACACCAATGGAGGGGAAACCAAGCCTTCTGCCACAGGACACTAATGCTGACACACGGATAATCGTGTGTATCCATCAGGGCATGCAAGCACACACATACACCCCGTGTTCATTTGCATGACTTACAGGGGGGTTTCAGCTGTTGGTGAGAGAACCATTCACTTTCCTAGCAAGTCGCACAGATTCCTTTCATGCACCATCTTTTTACTCATTTGCCATTGCTTACCTGGCATACTGGATTTGTACTGGGCAGATGGATGACAAGGTTAATTTGTCATAAAGAGGGAAATGGTGTTCTTTCTTCTAGAACAAGGCTAGTTGGACATGCTGCCAAGCAGTTTGAGGATGGGGTAGGCCACAGAACCCAAGCTTGTTCTTTTGCCTCCGATCTGCCAGTTACGTGACAGTATTTTCAGTACTGAAGTGTGCCTTTGAAATTAGAAAGTGGAGCCACTTCCAGGGACAGGAGCATGTTTGCTGACAAAATGTTCATGCAGACTTGCTTTGCTGGTGTCACACATGCTTACCTTCTCCTCCTTGGTGAATTCAGATCCATCACTGTAGTGCTGGGTATCACCAAGCCGCAGATGGAAGACAGTATTGGGAAAGACTTGGGTTTCTGTCCTTGTCTGAAGACTTCTACAGAAGCTACACTTCTGCCCCAGCAGGACAGGCAGGTGGGAGTGCACCAGTTAGATCCTACAGCCATTACGGGTTCCTGCTCCAGAGGCCTGCAGCATCAATGACCTCCAGTCTTTGCTCTCAGCCAAGCATTACATGACAATAGGAGAAAAGCAGTTGCTTCGAGTCCCAGCTGTCCACTGGGATGGCAAGAAATGATGGCAATAAAGAGAGAAGTCTCGTAACAAATTGCCTGCCCATGCAGATGCTTGGGCTAAGCCTTTGTCATTGGTTTCTTAGGTGCTCGGATGGAGATGTCACAACCTGATTTTTCAGAGTTGAGTATTCTTTTTGAACACACTTGTGTTTGCATTTCCTGGCACTACTGAAGAGTGGGATGTAAGGATTTCATTATATGTAATTCTGAGTGTTTAAAACTCAGTTTAGTTGTGTGCCTCATCTCCAGAATCAGTGGAAAGGGACGCCTCAGTGTGGTCATTCAAGCCGTGTGTTTTTGAGGGGATGCTAGGTGAGAATGAGCTGAATGTTACTTTGGAGGTGTCCCTTCCCCCCAGCCCCTTCCAGGGAGAGAGCATCCTGGCTTTGAATGGCCTAGGTTAGGTGAGGTGAATCCTTTCCTCTTTCTAAAGTGGGGCATGTGAGATTGAGGCATCCATGATTGGTAGGTGTGTTTGAAAACCTATGCTGTGTGACAGACATCAATGTTCAGAGTAGATTAAATCTTTCTGCAGAGTCAACACAAGAGCAGTGCGTTACTTCAGTCTAAGTTAACTGGTGACCAGATGTCCCCCTGAACATGTGGTTTAAACAGAGGAGAGAGGACCCTTATGCTAGACTTCAGCTCACAGTTCCATTTGGAGACAATTCTAAGCAGAAGACTGGAAAGAAGGAAATATAATTATGGACTGATATGCATGAGAACCTCACAGCTCCTCTGAAGACAGGGAAATGAACTTGAGGACTCACTGCATCTTTTCCATCTGTAGTATCTGTGATACGTTCCTATGGCTGCATGTGTCAGTGTTTGGAAACTGTCCAGCGAGCAGCTGGACTTCTAGGGCTGTGGAGAGAATGAAGCAATTGTAGGAACGCTTGAGAACAGGTCTTTATGTCTGATGTGGGAAGTGGGAGAAGGCCAGCAGATCCCCAAACAGATTTTTATGGCAAACCTCAAGGATTTTCTGCACTTACAATCACTTGCTTGTGGCTTTTTGCTGCAGATCCACCATTGAAGGAAAACCCTTATGAAGACATTGAGACCAACAGCCGCTGTCTTGGGAAGAAGTGTGTCCTGACCTTCCCAGCATCCCCCACCTCTTCTGTACCTGGGACTCCTACTAAGGTACTTCGATTCAAGTGGTCACCTCCCCTGTTCCAGAAAGCTTTTCGGTGAAGTCCAAGTTCCATGTGGAAAAAGTGGAATTTTGCAAATTTGACTTTCGTTATGTCGGAGTTTGCTCCATTTTGTCTTTTACCACTGGTTAGACTGCAGTAAGAAGGTATTTATTGCCCTTCAGCAAAGTAAAAAACAACATTCCCTTACACAAATGGTTTGTTGGCTTTCACTGTTTTTCATACTAGGGCTACCTTCTGGTAGTGGGGAAGATCTTTTGCTAATGTAGTGCAAGAAAACTCTTCCTGCCCTCAAAGAGGGCATTTAAGTGCTTGGGTAATCAAGCCCTGCAGTCATCTTGGCTCAGTGTCAGCGGGCAGTACACAGTCTGCCCATGCTGATGCCAAGATGCCTCTGCAGCCCCCTCTCTTAGGATGCCTCTATTGGTCTCTCTCTTTGATGAGACTGGTTGGGAGTAACTAATGCAAAGCCCATCCATTGGTTAGGGGGCCGATACGAAAAGGTTGTCCCCACCAGCAGCACAGCTCACAGCCTGGTGCTGTTTTCCCTACTTGGCAGTGAAACCAAAAGAAGAGGTAAAACATTGTTCTGCACCTCTTGCTCAGGGCTTACCAGGGCCAGCCCTGTTCTCAGCCTCCCAAGCTGTTTTGGTTGGTTCCTGTTGTCTGTTTAAATAGTCCAAGCCTGGAACAGCAGGGGCAGTCTGGCAGCAGAAGTCATTGCGGCGGCAAAATGGGTTCAGAGTGGATAGCAGGATCTAAACCCAGTTTTCCTGGCCAGAGGGTTTTCCCATGCTCTCCAAGTTGCAGCTATTATTAGAGTTGTTACCCAACGTTTTCAGAAGTTTGATGTGCAGCGTTTCTTGACATGTGGCTCTTTTCCAACCAGCTTTATCAACAACTGAGGTTTCTTTGGATAGTTCAACACTTAAAAGTGAAAATTGTTGTGTGGTTCTCAATCTGTTCTCTGTTGCTAGTTAGGTCTCTATATGAGTTTTGGGATGAAGTTGATGTGCCTCAGAGAGCTTTGCAATCACCTGTACACTCTGATTTCCCACCTGTGCTATCAAAAGGGGGCTGCAGTGTTACACAAATGTCTTTTACCATAGATAGATTGCCAGCAGGAGGCACTTAGTACTAAGAGCTGAATAGGAGTAATTGTGTTACACTACAGTGCTTTGACATCTAAAAGCTGTGGTCTGCATCAGTCAGAAGAGAAGTGCTGCACCTCTCTTGGCAGCTAACGGGTTTGCAACTGCAGTGTGAATCACCCTGGAGAGCCTGTGCAGGCTAGAGGCTGATGGGGAATGGGTCTGGACAGGCTTTCAGTAGTAGCTTATACCACTAGTGCAGGATCCTTCAGTGCAAAGGCTCTTCCCAAACTCATTTTAGCGTGTGACTTCTCTGTGGGTGGTAAGCATTTTTGTGAGTTGAGCATCTTCTGCCAAACCATCCAGAGACACCTGAGCTAACCTGCATCAGTGAATTGGTCTGGCTAATGACTCTGCTGAGCGTGTCTGTTGATGGAGGCAGACCATTATGCTGCCTCAGCTACGGTGCTGCTGTGACTTGTTCAGAATTAGCTTGGATACCTCTCCCTCACACCGCTTAGTGCCACATGGATACATCCTCTGGGAGTGCAGATACAGTGCCCACAAAAGGCGTGACTGAACCTTACCATAACTGCTGGGAAATTCTGTAGGAGAAGACAAAAAGAGTTCTTACTGAACATCTTTCTGGTGAGAAGTGGTTTGCCTTTCTTTATCTGGAGCTGAGCTTTCTGCTTCTCTGATGCTGTTTTTGGTCAGGAACTTTAAGAACTTTATGCTGGTACTTAAATATCTGCTGGTGTGCTCCCACTGAACTTGCTAATGAGCTTAGGAGGAAACTGGTCTCCATAATTGTCTGCCATGGCTTTTCTTGTACCATCCTGTGAAATATTTAATTCTGGCTACTGTCAAAGACAACCATACTGACAGTGCTTTTTATCTGGTCTCACTGCTTCTCTTTTCCTCCTGACTAGCTGTGCCTTATCCCAAATACTTGTGGTTGGCTTGTTGGTTAGTCTTGCCCTGTTTACAGTCCCAGCCTCTGGATTTACAGAAGTCCTGGGAGATTTTTTTTTCACACTGGACTAAGGCTTCTTGGCCAACCCCTGAGATTACATTCTTGTCTGGAATTAATATGGGGTGGTTAAATTGCTGGTCAACATAGTTGTTGTCTACCCCAGCAACTGGGTGAGTTCCTTGTGTGTGCAGAAATCTGTAAGCATTCTCAGAATTTGGGCTGTTTTGCCAGCTGAGTGCTGTAGCTGCCCCACTGAATTTACCACCGTGACAGTGTTAGCAATGCAGCAAAGGTATGTAAGGTACTGTGTTCATTCGTTCCTTCTCATTTCCAGTTGCTTTCCAAGCCCATTTTTTTCCGACAAAACTCAGAGCGGCGGAGTTTCAAACTGCCAGACATACGGAAACTGAGCCGTGATGGGACTGGGTCGCCATCCAAAATCAGCCCTCCCTCAACCCCCAGTAGTCCAGATGACACCTTCTTCTCCTTGGGAGACACTCAGAATGGCAAGAAGAGAAGGAAGATTCCCAAGGTAAATCTAGGGCTTTCTCTCTTTTGCTTGGCTTCTTCCAGGCAGGAATGTGAGTATGAGACAATGTTTTCTGTAGTTTCCAATGTGGCATCCCTGCAATGTAGCTATTGTCCTGACAGTTCAGTTGACTTGTGTTTAGCGCCCTTTCTGCTTGAAGGAGAAGGCTCACAAATGTCTCTGCAAATTTTGAAGGTGGTGTTTTTCCATCTGAGATACCGTGATTGTCAGGAGAGATAAGAAGAAAAAAAAAAAGGCATTTTAATTTTTGGATAAAAGTTGAAGTTTGTCAGAGGGGACAAAAACAATATTTTTGCAAAAAACGTACCCCATCATATTTCATTGTTTACTTGATGGATAGCACAGTCAGAAATTGCCTGTGTGTTGTGTTAGTGTTCCCTCCTGGCAATCTGTTGTTCTTTGCTAGGTCTGATTTATGCATTGGCTTTTTCTAATTCAAGGTAGGGTGTGATTGTAGGTGAACAATGAAAATACTGACATTTGAGTGGCAAAAGGAATTGTCTGTAGTCATGAGCATTTTCTGGAGCAACGTTTCCTACTTCATATTTGGATACGGCATGACTCCGTTTCAATTTTATTTTCTTTCAGATGTAGCAGGAAGTGTATTCAGGCCAAATGAGGTTTGGCAGCAGCCTATCTATTGAATGTTTCAAAAACACAGTTAGAAAAACACAGTTGCTTATCCCAGTTTTTGCAGGACAAGCAGAGACTACCAGGGACTGTCTGTGGTGGTTTTTTTCTGAAGCCGCGGTTTTAATTTGGGGAAGAAGGGATGTGTTTGTGTATCTTTGTTTCCTGGTTGCCAGATCTGTGTTCATGTTTGCATATCTGGTTTTTGAATGCCCTCTCTGTGTACCTCAGCTCTTCAGGAGGGAGCCAAAGACTACAAATGTCTAGGGTTTTGTTTCCCAGTACGCCTACATATCTGTGCGTGTGCTTGAGCTCTGTCAGTGTGTTCACACATACTTTTATGTCAGCTGAAGGGAAGATTACAAGTATATATTTACAGGCAGTGCCACTGAGCTATCTTGCAGAGCAAGCTCAGAACTGAGATTTGCACTGTCAGTGGCAAGATCTGCCTGAGACTTGAGGCTGAGTGGAGGCTACCCTTCCTCATCAGAGCATCCTGCTTCTCACTTAAATATTTGGATTCAGAGTTCCCTGACCAAGGGTGTGCTGGGCCTGTCTTACTTTGAGCTCGCAGGACACGTGTGCAGGGATCTCAGGCGTTCTGGAATAAATCTGGATGCTGTGGCCATATCCTGCTGCTTCTGCCTGGGACCTTGACAGGGAGGCAACCCTGCTCGAGGAGGTTTGAGGAAGCCTGGCATGGACCTGCAACTCCATTCCCCTTCAGGGACAGATAGGTGGACTGGAGGCACTGAACGAGCCACTAAGCCCAGCTATGCCCAGCACTGAAATGTCCTCTCTCCTGGTCAGCTGGGAGGCCAGAGATTAAAGGACTTGCGAAGCAAACCAGTAAGATAAAGTACTTCAGCATCATTGGCTCCCACCCATCTCAATTTCTTCAGCATTCCTTGTATGATATGTTTCCCCCATGCTTGGTATGAAGGCTTTTCCAGCACATCCCATAACAGATGTTAAAGACATAAAGACATTAAAGTTTGTTGTCGTCCTCCAGCCAGTTTTCTGCTTTCAGACCTGCAGACCAGGGCAGCTTCCTAAGGGACCCTCTAGTGCTCCCTGGAGCATAGACTACGGCATGGAGAGGCCCAGGTGGGCACCATAAACCTTGTATGGCCACACAGTGTGGAAGTGCATTAAGGCCTGGCCTTTCATCGGGGCTTGTTACCTTGGACTCCAGCTGTGCCTGCATGACTGTACTGCTTCTGTACCAGAGTGAGCATGACCATTGGCAGCGCAGGTGCAGGTTGCTGTGCAAGGGAGATGCTGGTAATTGTCAGTTCTGGGCCATCAAGGGGAGAGTTTCAATATGGCCAGGGTTGGGAAACAGAGCACTTCGCATTAAATTCTAACTTATTTTCTTGCCTGGGGGGAAAAATAACCTTGTTTGTTTGTGTGTTTGCTGAGCAGCTTGTGTTGAAAATCAATGCCATTTATGAGGCACGAAGGGGAAAGAAACGTGTCAAGAGATTGTCGCAGTCTACAGAGAGCAATTCAGGGAAAGGTAAAGGAACTTTGAATCATCATACATCTAAGAATTTTTGAGGACTTGTCTTAGAGTATAGGCTGGCTTAGTGACTTATGTGCTTCTTCCAGTCCAGGGACAGATTGAGCTGGGGCTTCTGCCCTTTCTTTTGGGAAGATAAAGGCTGTTCCTCTGCCACAAAGACTTTCATTAAAACTGAACTTTTTTGTTTTTCTTGCTTCGTTTCATTCCATGGCTTTACATGATAACCTTACGAGTCGCACCAAAAATGTCCCCCCAAAAATGTCCCCCCTTTTTGATGTTTATTTCTGGAATGGGCTGGAAGCTTTGGAGAGGAATGTTCTGTCCAAAGAGACTGATTTGTTGCGATCAAAATATTTTGCAGGAATGTGTCACTTTGGTGAACTGTCCAATGGAAGACAGCAGATTTTGAAACAGTCCTGGTTCCTTCAGCATCCCAATAAATAAATAGCCTCAGTTGGGAATCAGGATTTCTAGGCTTGACTGTAGGACCATCTCCATCATAGCAAGACTGAGACTTTCAGCCTCGCACTGTCGATTAACAACTTGCCAAAAGTGTTCGCGTATTTCAGAGCAATTACTTTTAAACATCTTATCACTGTAAAACTTAAAATTACGTCTTTCCAACACAATGTTTTTTTCAAAACACCCTAATTTCTGGTGAAAGGTGACCACCATCTCTATTTGTTTCTCACGATTGCTTGTTACTGTTTATCCTATTTTATATAGGATATGCACCACGGGTTGGATGCGTGTGTTTGTATGAACCTTCAGGGGAAGCATCCCAGACTTGGCCCTGCATCATTTTTGATACCTCTCTCTGAAGCATCTGAGGCATCATTGACAGAAACAGGCTATTGGACCATACAGACCTTGAGCCTGATTCAGTCTGGCAATCAGGGTTTTTTGTTTGTTTGCCTGTTTTTATTCCTTGTCCCACAAACTAAATCCTGTATATTAATCAGTATTTTGCCTTGGTGTTGTGCTTATACAGACTTGGATAAAATACTGCTTTGGCATTTTGTTCTTTATGCAACTCTTTTGGCTGTGCAAAGTTGATTTTGTTGTTGGTTTTTTTGTTATTTCCTGAATGAATGGGAAGATGCCAAGGTTGGTAAGCTAAATGTTTGTGGTATGTGCATCCTTGAAAAGAGCAAGGCCCTTGACATCTATACTGTCTTCCCCCATGAAGTTGCCAGCCCTGGCTTTCTCATGCGAGCGATAAGAAATGCACATTTATAAATAGGCTTTACTTAATTCATCTTCCCCTTTCATCTTTCCTAGTTACAGATGAAAACAGCGAATCAGACAGTGATACTGAAGAGAAGCTGAAAGGTAAGGCAAATGTATGAAGAGAGCAAATGGCTCCTGATAAACCGTGCTCTGAGATCCTGGGTCAAGATCTCTCCTCTGTTTTCTGCTTTTGGAGAAGGAGCTTGTTTCCACTCGGAACACAGTGAGAAAACAAAGATCTCAATACTGCAGAAGAAAATCTATGGCCAGGGGACTGTAGGAGTCCAAAACAAACCTAAGTTCCAATTCCCATCAAAGCTCTTTGCACTGGCTTTCCTAGGGGATGGCTTGAGCACTGTGGAAATACAGTGAGGTTCTTCTAAGTACACAGTCACTCATGTGTGACCGGGCTGACAGAAGCAGTATTGCATGGGACTGGGTGTTCAGCAACCCCACTACACGTTTACTAAGGGAGAAAAACCACCAGCCAGACAGGCTAGCTAGGAATTGCACTGTATGACTTATGGCTAGTTAAACTCTTCTGCGTCGGCTGAGCTGGGATAGAGCACTGCATTGCTTGCTTCACTCCAGTAGAGCTGGTCTCCATGATACTCTTCTGAAACCTTGTACTGGTAATTAGGCCTGTGACATGCTGGTGGCATTACAATCTTTTGGGAATTTATATGGCAAATTCAANGCGTTGGCTGAGCTGGGATAGAGCACTGCATTGCTTGCTTCACTCCAGTAGAGCTGGTCTCCATGATACTCTTCTGAAACCTTGTACTGGTAATTAGGCCTGTGACATGCTGGTGGCATTACAATCTTTTGGGAATTTATATGGCAAATTCAAAGTCCTGACAGAATTAGAATACGAGGTGGAAACTCCCTCAGATACCAAAGTTTCCTGACTCACACACACACCTGATCTGGGTAGCAGGTCAGTTCCCAAGCTGAAAAGACAGGCATAAGCAGCAGTTCCCTCTTTGTTAACCACAGCATGTTGTGACTAGGAGTGTTTGTCCTTACCCTCTTTCAGGTTTTTAGAACAGAAACCTCAGACTGAGTTCCCTTTTGTGAGCACAGCTTCCCACACAAGAACTACTGCATGCTCTTGCTCTCCTCTGCATTGGGAAATGTTTTATCTGTACTGCTGTTAGCAAGATCAAGCTGAAAATTGCTGTCACCACCTACCTTTTGACAAGTTCTCAGGCTAGCCTGGAGGCAGGGAGAGAGGATTTGTGCCCAGATTGTGCAGAAATTACATTCACAACTGTCTTGAAACACGATGTTGTGGAATATAGTCCATGTTCAGATGTAGCTGAGAAAGACAGTGTAGATGTGGCCAGGAAGACTCAAACTCTTGTCTGTTACTGATTGCTTAGTGAATCATGTACATCACACAGGGTTTCTCTGTAACATCTGTATAACTGCAGTTAGGAACTGCCAGTAGGGGCGATAATGGAGATTTTGTGAATTCAACTCAAATCCAACAGCACTGGACTCTGAGCAATATCCAGATCCATACCTGGATCTGAGTGACTGTGCAAGTCTATATAACTGTGAACAGGAGCTCTGGCACTTGCTGTTTGTTCTAGCTCCACCTGTATTTTGCTTTGTGCCCTATTGAACTGTTGACTTTCCTGTTTTTGAATAGGAAAGTGGGATGATTTAGCAAGTCTCTTTTATCTGGGACTTTTGATTTTGTATGTTTTACTTAACAGACCAAACATACCAGCCAGTTACCCCTTCTTAGCAAGTCCCTGTACATCATCTGAGACACACTAAATCATCAGACAGCAACCCTCAGATTGCATGTCAGAGCCGTAAGTGCTGACCCTTGGGAAGGAAAAATGTTCAAAGACAAACTCTGCCATGATGACAGCAGAACAATCCTGGTATCTTTAGTAGGTTGCACAGAATATAAACAATGCAGAGTTTGAGTGAGCTTTTCAGAAGCACTCAGTATTGCTGTGACACTGCTTCTTTTGAAGTCCCTGGTAAAACAGAAACCACTTCTGAAAGCTTTTGAAGAATTACAACTTTAAAGCAAATAGCTTAATAGGTGATGAGAGAAAGGAGTCTAAGTCATCTTTCTGGGGCTTTAACTGTCCAGGGATTGTTACACTCTCTGATTTAAGAGGCATCTCAAGATTACTTTAAATTGTATTGTCTGGAATAGTTCACAAGCAGCACAACTTTACCAGACAAAAGGTCAAGAGTCTGTCCTAAAGTATATACCATCTCTCAGGAAGCCCTTTCTCCCAGGCAGACATCTTATGTATTTGGAGTTTCTGCAGTATCCCCGTGGTGTTGTTTCTGTCAAAACATTGTCTTGCCATCCGTATTCCCAAAAAGCACAGTTATGCGAATGTGCTGTAGTCTCTGCTTGTAGTTAATTCTTTCTTTCTTTTGTAGTAGGGGTAAGGGAGACATCATGGAGATTTAATTTGGGATGTGACTGTAAAACAAAGCAGGGGGGTGGTCTTAGGGAATCTCATCTGGTCTCTTCTCAGCAGGCAGCTTTTCATTACTTTCCTTGCTGGAATGTTTATTGTCCCACAGCTCATGTGTGTTGCAGTTACAGCTTGCTTGGCAGTTTTTCTTGTTTTCCCATTGTCTTGGGTGAATTTGTAGAAACATGGTCCTGAGAGATTAGTTTTAGGCATAGGAAGGACTAGCATGAGCCAGCCTTTTTCGTTTGCACCTCTTTTCATGTATTTTTGTTGTTGGCCTACAGCCCAGCCTGTGTTACTAAAGCTGGGAGTCCCCAGCATTACTCAGCCAGCGGAGCCCTAGCCTGACCCCAGTACTGGTCTTATAAAACCATGGGAATTGCTACCCACAGCCTCCTCTGAACAAAGATGATCAGTCACCTAACTGTGCTGGCTTTGATAGGTACATAAATGAATGCTAGGATGAATGCTCAGGCGTTATCTGGTACACCATGGCCCGTATGGATCTCAGTTTGGGTTGTCTTCAGCTGCAAAAGCTATCCATGAAATCCTGCTGCTGCCAAAGCTCTTCAGGGTGGTGACACTCACAAGATTACATCCCATCTTTGTCGATATTTATAGTGCAGCTTCCAAATGGTTCCCACCTCTTACTCAGCCGCCGACAAAGTAAATGCAGTGAGATGGTTTTGAGTTTATGCTTAAGTCTCTGCAAAGCACTGTTGGTGCTCTATTCAAAGAGCTAGATAAAGTCACAATGTTTAATCTTTTTCTCCATAGCTCACAGCCAGCGCCTGGTGCATGTGAAATCTCGCTTGAAGCAAACCCCGCGGTACCAAACCTTGGAACGGGACTTGATTGAATATCAAGAGAGGCAGCTGTTTGAGTACTTCGTTGTGGTGTCACTGCACAAGAAGCAGGCTGGGGCTGCCTACGTCCCTGAGGTTACCCAGCAGTTCCCGTTGAAGGTGCGGTGCCTGTCAGGAAGGTCTGGCTGACTTGTCTTAGATTGCGTGGTGCGCTTGCACAGCTGGAGAAGCCACAGCTTCTCTATTGACTGCACGTAATATCAGTAACCCCTCTGCTGTATCAGTGTTCAGTGAAACTGAAGATAGAGGGGCTGGAGTCACCCTCCTAGAATTGTCATGGTATTCCTCACCGTTGAAAGAGCAGCTGATTTAGATCCTTGGCTATGACTTTGGTGTAGCTATTTGCTTTCTCCTCCTGTTCTCTTTAAGGAAAACTGGCACGTGGAAGAAGATACGTGTTCTTAAAGGGAAGGCACAGCTTTCACCAATAGTCTAGCTCAAAATGGGGAACAAGGAATGGGAGAAACGCAGAGCTAGTGTGACAGCATGTTTGTAAATGGGATGTAACCAGAGCTCCCCTGAGACTTCAGTTCTCTCGTTGCTTGCTGGAAGATGTGTCCCAGACTAGAGGCATAGTATAGCAGGGCCAGGTGCTGCAGATGCACAGCTTGGTGGATTGGGGGCACAGAGTTGCTTTAAGATATCTAAAGATTAGGTGAGCCAGAATCACAGAAATTCTAATATCTTCCAGGCAGAAGCTTAGCCTCTGTCATCACCTCTTCATTTGTCACAGGAAAAATATTTGAAGTTATTCCATCCCCACATGACTAATTGGAAACATTCCTTCTCTCTCTTCTGCTAGCTCGAGCGCTCGTTCAAATTCATGCGCGAGGCAGAAGATCAGTTGAAAGCTATTCCCCAGTTTTGCTTCCCTGATGCAAAGGACTGGGCCCCCATCCATCAGTTTGCCAGGTAAGTCCTGTATTTTGTATCCTGAATCATGAGAAACAGATTTATATATCAAGCTAATTAAATATGAGAGCTGTTACAGTAGAAAATAGGGCAGTGCCCTGAGAGAAGTGTATTGGAACTGTAAAAATATTGTGGGTTTATTTGGTTTGTATGTCAGAGACTTTTAATGTGGGCAATGGGTATGTTGTCATTCTGGTTTCTCTTTCTGCAGTGAGACATTCTCATTTGTTCTGACGGGGGAAGATGGAAGCAGGCGATTTGGATACTGTAGGAGGCTGCTGGTAATTATCTCTGTTCTTTTCTTTTCCTAGAGATGAAGCCTTCTGTGGGGTTGGTGTTACTGGCACCCGTTCTGGAAACTAGAAAGCTGCTGCTCTTCTCTTTCAGTGTGGAAAGAAAGAGCGGCAGGAGAGCAGCTTTGCCAAAGTCCCTCTCTGAGTACTGTCCTCCACTCCAGGCATAGTTCCTTTACCTTTACCTTTTCCTTGCATCAGTGCTTAACGTTATGGCCATGGACTCTTGTTTCACTGCTAAGCTGAAGATAAGTTTTGTCTCCCTTATGTTTAGATAGATACTAAACAGTTGTCTAGACCTGTGCTGGTCCTGTAGGCTCAGAGTTGTCTCTGTAGAGCAGTCTGCTCTGCCTGAGTCATTTGACTTAGGAAGATTTGGATTATGTTGTGGATGTGCCTATTTCTCCCCAGTGTTTCTAGCGTACCATGGTTTGAGCCAGACTTAAGGTATTGTCATCATCAGCATGCTGTCAAATGTCTGCCAGTTTCTGAGCCTACCAGTGAGCTGCAGAACTAAGAGACCGGTCCCTCTGTCTCTGCAGTAGTTATAACTCTGACATTTTCTTGATGTTTTTTGTGCGTGTATTTGTGTTTGTCTTGAAAGCCCAGTGGGAAGGGGAAGCGTCTTCCAGAAGTTTACTGCATTGTGAGTCGCCTCGGATGCTTCAATCTCTTCTCTAAGGTGAGGTTGGAGAGCAAGGGAATTTGTGCTGTAGGCCCAGAGGGACCTGAAAGTGAAGTCAGCACCAGAAGAATGGGGATCAGGGAAGCCAGTGGCTGAAGAAAGGGCCTGAAATGTGTTCACTAGGCAACCGCATGCTAATTCCAGAACATAGCAAAAACACAGTTAAAAGGAAAAATGGATTGTCAGCTGTTGCCTTGTTCCTTCAGCAGAACCACCAGAACACAAGCACTGAGAGATGAAAAGGTGGGGTCCTGACACTGAGCGTGGTGGGGAGTTTGCAAATTGTAAACTTGCCATTGACCTCACTGGAGCTGGGTTTCTCCTGCTGAAGGAAATGAAGGGTCTTCATTTGCACCTTTTACCTTCTTCCTTATGATTCAAGGCTCCATATTGATGCTGGGTTAAGGAGAGAATGTAGATGCTGGTGCACTTTGTTCCTGGTGTTACCTCCCTGCTCCTGATTTACATGGATTTGTGTCTTCATGCTTTTATTTCAGATATTGGATGAGGTTGAGAAGAGACGGGGCATTTCCCCTGCCTTGGTGCAGCCTCTCATGAGGAGTGTCATGGAGGCACCTTTCCCAGCTTTGGGCCGGACGATTACAGTCAAGAACTTTTTGCCAGGCTCAGGAACAGAGGTAAAGGTACCACCCTAGAGAGAGGGAGACTTAGGCCAGCAAATGGTGCAGGACTGGCAACTGGAAGTTGGGACTGTGACATAGCACTGGAAGGATGTAACAGTCTTCAAGGACAGATTGTCCGGTAACTGTATGCGGAAGCTAGGGAGTAAATTAGGGGACCATAGGGGATGGCATGGAGACTTCGGTGAGCTCAGGATCAAAAGGGAAATCGTATAGTAAAAGTGAATGTAAGGACCCAGCCACGCTAGTATGGCAAAATGAAACAGGGCATTGGCCTTGAGGCCAAGTGGCACAGAGTGGCGGGCCCATACTGCACAGACTTTGGATCTGCTCTGGGCCCCCCACACTTAAACCTCCTGAAGACAGGATGTGCTCCAGCATCCTTAATACAGAACCACTGTTTATGTGGGACAAGGCACAGGGTTCTAGTCAAAATATGCCTGAAACCACACAAGGACAACGCTGCAGCCTTTCAGAATGGCATTTTCAAGCATGGAGGTGAGGGTGTGTCTTACATCTCCCACAGTGTGGTGTGAGGACAGTGGGAGGATTTTAAGAGTGCAGAGCTTTCGGGCGTAGCATTGAAGGGTTGTGGGAGGGTGGAGGGAGCCAAACTGAATGTGGTCTTGGCCATACTTCTTGTTGGGCATGGTACGCCTTGAATGAAAGAGAGAGGAAAGTGGGCAAGTTGATAGACGTTGTGTCTGAGGGCTTTCAGCATAGCACTACATGATGGCATTCTCCTCAACCAAATTGAAAACAGTCCAAACTAAATGAAATTACTGCAGAGCACATGTATAGCTGGTTAAAAATCTGCACTCAAGGAGCAGAGACCCAACGGTGTGCTGTCAGGCTCTGAGAACCTTTTTGACTGTTTCGTTTGCAGGATCCTTAATTAATTATTATTATTAATTATCTGGTTGATGGCATAAACCTCACATTTACACAATGGGTAGATGACAGCATTGTGATGGGTTACAGGCACGTTGGAGCGTAAGGGATTAAAATTCAAAATGACCTTGCTAAATTGAAGGTTTGGTCTGATACTCCATATAACAAGAGCAAAATGCTGGGAAGAAGAAATGATTGGTCTAATAACAACATGGAAGTAACTGAGTGAGCAACAGTACTTCAGAAAAGGGCTTGGCAGTATAGTGGGCCATAAAGTGAGCTGAAGGAACAGTATGTTTAGACAAACTCCTGCTTTAGGAAAGTGAAGGGATGAATAGTAAATAAAAGCATTTTTTCTGCTTTCCAGCATTGGTAGAAATTTATTTAGAGTATCGTTTTGCAAAAGACGCGAACACTAGGAGAAAGCCCCAGAAGAGTGGTTCCACTTACTAGTGGTTTAGAAAATACAGTCAAAGCTTGAGAAAATTGTTCGCTTAATATAGAAAACAAAGGAGGACGCGTGATAATGACCTTCCAATATACAAGAAGTTTTCTACAAACAGGAGGGTGACCAGTTGTTCTGTGTATACTGAGAGTAAGACAACAAGTAGTTGAATTAATTTGCCACTGACGTGTTTCAGCTGCAGGCTTGGCGTTGGTAAGGGTAGTTCAGAACTACAGTAATGTTCTTGTGGGATTTATGAAATGTGTGGTGTTGGAGGCTTTCAAGAACAATTTAGATAAGCATCTGCCTAAGATAAGGAGTATGAAGTGCTAAGGTGCTGTGACAGGAATTATTTAAGTAGATATGAACAAAGAAGAATGCCCACAGGCGGCCGTTTTGTGTAACGTAGAAAAAAATTTATAGTGAGTAGGTTAGGCATCCAGATTCTTGCAGTAAAAAAAATAAATAAATCATAACTGTAAAAAGTAAGAGTGCAAATTTGAAAGGCTTCTTGCCTTTCTGCTGCTTGAATGCCAGAAAGCCTGGAAACCACTCCTAGCTGGACACAAACTAATTTTCCTCCTTATGAAGAGCTCCCTGTCTTCAGTCCAGTGGGGAGAACTTGTGGTTGGTCTCACGTTGTGCCCATTGGAGTGGATTCTAGATCGTCTTCAGCTTCATCTGGAAGAAGGATTTGGGGGGAGGTAATGCAAGGAAAGACTGACTGAGTGCTTAGTGCCATGCAACATTCACGAGCACAGTCGGTAATGCTTGTTAGCTGTCCGTGCTTGCCACAGTATGGGTGGACAGAGTGAGCTGACCTGTGGTCTTTTCCTGCCCAACAGGTCATCGAGCTGCGTCGGCCTCTTGACTCCAGGCTTGAGCATGTTGATTTCGAGTCCTTGTTCACATCCCTCAGCGTGCGGCACCTGAGCAGAGTCTTTGCCTCCCTACTTCTGGAAAGGAGGGTGATCTTTATTGCAGACAAGCTCAGGTACCTTCTTGCATTTCCTGAAACAAAATGCTGCCAAGGAAGGAAGGCTGAGAAGACTGCAGTGACTGATCTCTCTGCCTTGTTCTTTTTTCCTTCTCTGCTCTTTTCCAACTTCTTCTCTGATGTGAGTAGGACTGTACTTCCTAAGAGTGGGGAACTCAGGCTGTGCACCATAGCTTCACTTTGCCACTTGCAAAAAGCGTGCTGCATCTCGTCTCCAAGGAGAACCACATTCCCTTTCCTCCAGACGGTTTTAGAGCAGAGGCCTGGTGCTAAATAAATGAAACCTCTCCTTTTGCTCCATGATGGTGCAGTGTTAACTGCTAAGCTGTGCTGGAGTTCCCAAGGATCAAGCCTCGGGCAGAGATTACCGTCCCTTCTGGGTTGTTCCCTGGTGTCATAAAATCTTCTTAAATCTTTGGCTTGTATTTCAATATTGGTTCCTAAAGACTTTTTTCTTGTGAGAGATGAAAGCAAAGGATGCAGTGAGAGGGAATGAGATAGAGGGCTTTCCTCCTCTGTTTTGAATCTGCTCAATTTGTGGCTTTTGGAGTTTTTAAAAAAATTTTTGTTTGCTCTCCTGAACTATGAAAATGGGACCAGGTTTCTTTAAGATCTTGTGCAGCTGGTGGCTGGCAGCTCTCCAGCCCTTGAAGCACTTGAGGATTCAGCGAGGAGAGTTGCCAGGGCTGGGGAAAGAAAAGCTGCCTGGATGAGTAATGACACTTAGGAGCATGCTCAGGTTTCAGGAGTGTACAATGCCCCTAAGCTGTCTGTTTTCACAACTTCCAGCCAGCACACTGCAGCTCTGGGACTGAGCACTGGGGCAAAGGATGGGGAGGCCCCTTCTACAGGAGAGCTAAGGAAAAAATTCATCCTGCCGGGATCCGGGGCTCTTTGCGGGCAGAGCTCAGGCAGTCTCATCACTGGAATAGGAAGGCTGGAGAGAGGGAAGCTGTAGCATCCAGGCAGCACTGACTGCTTGCAGTTTTTGCTTGGCTACCTTGGATGAGAGCAGGGAAGATTTGCCTGTTTGTAATCAGTGGTACATTATATGCCTAGATATTTAGTATCCCGGATACTTAAGCCACACATTTCATGCAGAGCGTTCAGACTTGCGTTGAAAATGAGAGAATTCATCCAAACACTGTATTTCTACATAGCATATGTGATTTATGTGATAATTTATGAGGACAGGCTTTGTTTTCAAAGGTTTTTCTCCTCCTCCGTAGCACAAATTTGAGATTTTGAGAAAAACTGTTAAGGACACAGATGACACTAATCTCTACGTGAGGGCTGGGTTATAAGAATAAATGGTAGGGAAGTTATTTGTTTTGTTTTGTTTTAAGGTGTCACTTCAGAATGAATCTTTATTTACCAGTTCTTTTCCTACCATGTCTTTATATGACAGCGCATCACCATGTTTTCTCAGCATGGTGTATGTTACAGAATATCTCTAATTCAAAGCACTTCCATGGATTTTGGTAGGGCTTTCTCCCCTGTATCTTTTGTCAGTATATCCAGGGCCCTTAGGAATGAGTCCAGCTGCCCAGGCCTGTAAAAGAGAATCGGAGAGAGGTATGGAATCATAGTTCCTAGGATCTCTAAATATACCGTAAACAGCTTGCTTCTGTGAAAAAAGAATTGTCACGTTTTAAAGATCCAGGGTCTGTTAGGCCACAGGGCTCAGATTCAAATATTTACCATAGACTAGCCAGTTCTCTACAAGACTTTTAATATTTGATGTTTCGGAGAAGACCTTGCTCTGAACAATCTCAGGAGAGTCTTTTCCTTTTCCTGTAACAAAATATGAAGTTTCTCTGGCTCTCATTTTTGTGGAGAAAAAACATGAAAATTACCCCGAAGGACTGTAAATGCTTGAAAAACAGAAAACAGAGAGAATAACTCTCAAAATTAAGTAAGCTATTGTATTTTAATCCAGTCCAGTGACTTGAGTGCACTGGATTGGTGAGCCTTTCATAAGGTAAACAGTGTCTTCTACTTGTTGGTAGAAAGCTGATGGTATTGTAGATACAGGATCTTCTGTCCAGATTATGCTTTTCCTGGGACAGGAACATATTGAACTCAATATTAAGTAGTGTTTACTTCAGGGGTGAAAATGCCAATTTCAGAGGAAAGAAAAGAAACACTTTTTGGTAAGAGCTTAAGAGAAGAAAAAAAACAGTAAAAGCAGCTGTTGGAAACTGCTCAGAGGTTAGGAATGCTAGAAATAATCCAGCTGAGATGGATTAGCGGGGGGAGTGCAGGTGACATGGTGAAAGATGTGTAATAAATTACATTTATCCTTCATCTTTGCAGTTCTTTATGTGGACACTATCAATAACTACCTGTACTCATGTGTAAAGGTGTGTCTGAGTGTGAGTGACAGAGAAAATCATGTATGCAATTTATTTACATCTTTTAATTGCTATAAAATCAGTCTGTGGGAAAAGAAAGCTGAAAGGTTTCTTGCCAAATACTATGTGAACTGTGAAATGTTTTCAAACCGAGCCAAAAACTGCATCTAACAAGTGTACAGCAAGTGAAATACTTTGTCTTCCCCATCTTTAGAATGAGCGTTGAGTGTTTTTTAAAGACCTGTCAATCCAAAGTTTGGCAGCGGAAAAGGAAAGAATTTGGTTTATTAGTTTTTGGGTGGATTTTTTTCCCCTCTATCACTATGGAAACTGGAGTATACATTGCCTCGCAACCCAGGAAAATGACTTTGTTAAAACTATGTTGGTCTGTGTAGTCTTTTCAGCTTTTGTTTGCTCCTGCACTGTAAACTTTAGCCCTGAGGTGGTGTAGGCCATGCCGCGGGTTAGGTACTGCAATGGGAGAGCTACTTTTGTTTCTAAGTGATGCTGTCTGGCGTGCAGTTCAAGGCACTGAAGACCAACGTTTTAGAAGGCATCTTCCAGATAAAAGTGGCCTGATTTCACAGCGCACCTAGAGCTGGGCAGTTTTTACTGGCCTGAGGAGGGGAGATGTGTTATATTCAGAGGGCTTTTTAAATCAGGAAAACTTACGTGGGCTTAAAATCAAGGCAGCCTTTTTCCAGACCTCCTCAAAAGCCTGTTGTGGATCTGACCAACTCAAGCAATTGCCTCTGTCCCTGCCAGAAACCACAGCTGTGTCAACAACACAAAGTGGTCATTGTTATCAAAGGCAGATCTGAAAGAATTAGAGTAGACGCTTTAAATGTGGTCATCCCCAGTAAAAGGTAATTAATCAAAAAAGAAGCCTTTTCCATGTGCTACAAAAACAGTCTGATCTGGGACTGTGAATCCCAGCCTTCCACGTTTCTCCTTTTTGCATTGTGGTTAGGGAGAAGAAGAAACCCAAGGATGAAGTTTGAACGTCAGATAATAGTGTTGTTTCTTCAGAGCATCTTAATGCTCGCTTCCTGACCTGCACTAACCTGCCACATCAGCGGGAGGCATTGACAGTCCCCACAGCTGGTGGAACCTGGCAGGATTTGCAGCAACGCTGCGTGAAGTCGCCGGGCAAAGTTTGGAAGTTCCTGCGCCTGTTAAATGTTGTAAACCAGATCTGTGATCTGTCATAAGTAAATCTAGATGTGGCATAGTGTCAGAAATCCAAAGGTGTTTGTAAAATGAATCCTACTGTAGCAGAGCTTGTAAAAAAGAAAAGAAAAAACCCATGATCAAACCACGTTAATTTGCCAAATGCCAGCATATTTTCGGCAGTTTGCTTTGTGCAGGGAGCCAAAGGGCTTCCTGGCATTAAACTCCAAAAGTCTGGTTGATTCAGTGGTGTTTTTCAGAAATCATGAAGTTTCCTCAGCCTTGGGGGGCTTTTTAGCATAGGTGCCTGCTTTTCTAGAAAGCTGGAAATCCTGTAGTCAGTCTGAAGTTTGGGAGGAAAGCAACCCATCTGAGCAGCCAGTATCCTCCCTTAGAAGCTGTTGCAAGTTGTTAGGTTGTCTTTTTAGAGCAAGTCAAGCTAGTCTTGGAGCAAGTTTTGCCAGGAAAGGAAAAAGAGTTTCTGTGTAGGTGCAGCTGTTGTGTGCAGATTCTGTATTGGCCGCTTCTGTTCAAGGTGACTACCGAGAAGCATCAGCTGCATAGGGTGCTGTGTGATAGGTTTTTGCGTAGGCCTGTTGTTCAAGCAAACAAATGTCACAAATTGCTGCAATATCATTGTTCTGACCAAGGGAGTGCTCAGCCAGAGAGATCTGTGTGTCAGTCTATATCCAAATCAGCCCTTTAGGGGAGGGATCTGACACGGTTCTTTGTGTATGTAAATACTTTTTAGCCCCTATACTGGCAATATCTCAGTCAGTTCTGCAAGCTCCTGTGCAAGTGACATCAGACGTGCAGCTCAGCTGTGTTCTCTACAGAAGGCTGACTGAACCCATAAAAATGTGCTGAGGATCTTGAAAGTGTACTTTAAAGACCTGCAGTATTTTAAGGATTAGCCGTTGAAACAAAAAACCTTAAAAAGTGTTGTCTGTGTCCGATTTGAACAACTGGCACTGGACTTCTGTGGCCTGAGTGTAGTGCATGCACTCCCTAGAGCACACTGCAGTCGCATAGGTAGATCTCTTCTTTCCTGCTGGCATCTGGTGTGTACCACGCAAAACACAGCACCCTGGATGAATATTATTCCAATGGCAGCACTCATCATGGTTATGGTGCATACGTCCTGGGATATCAGGATTTCAGTAGAGAGAACTGGCTGTCGCTACCCAAAGGCATTGGCTGCCCGTTTTTGGTGTAAGAGCCCTCACAAGGCTGACCAACACTGAAATAGTGTTTTGGGAGTGCATTAAACTGTTCTGGTTGTGTCGTGCACATCAACTGTGGTGATTCTGTGCACTTCCCACAGAAAGAGGCACCCAGCTTGAGCAGCGCCCAGAACTTCAGTGACTGTATTCACCTTCTACAGAAGAGGGCTACCTGCTGTCTTATGACTGTGGTGTAGCTTGGGCAGCCTTCCCCATCGCTGCTGGCTGAAGAGCACATGGTCATACAGATGGCATAAAAGGAATTTATCATGTTGGATTCTTTTGCAAGGCTCAGTAGCCGTGGTGTGAATCAGCAGTCCCTTAGTGCTTGTTGCAGTGCCGTATGCAAGAGAAGGAGGGAGTTTAGGCTTGAGTCTTTCCAAAGGACCAAGGTTCTGCTGGGCTTCTGGCAAGCTGCAGCTCTATGAGACTATCATCTGCAGCGCAAGTCTGACTGAATCAAATGCAGAAGAGACACCTCAGTGTTACCTCCACTGTGCCCATCTCTGAACTGCTCTGCCTTCAAAGGAGGCTCACAGACTGCAACCCTATCAGTATTGTTCCCTGAAAATGTTTTGCACAGTGAGAAATATTTCAGAGCAGAGATCAGTAGGATTTATCCCGGAGGTGATGAGGCATTCACAGATGGAAAGGTGGAAGGGGAAGCTTTCTTTTTTACTTCTCACTGCATGGTACATACAATTTCAGACTTAATACAGTTCTGTCGTTAACTTCCACTAACTGGACCTCAGCTGTCTTTCCTCCCACTTAATCTCTCACATACCACATGTACTCACTGGGACTTGAGAGCAAGGTCGAGGGAAGAACAAGCCACCACAAATATAGTAGGAGACAGCATGCAGTAATATCTCACCATGCCATAAATAACCATGTACTTCACCTGCCCAGTACTCTTCTGTGGAGCTACCTGACATCACAGAGATCCTTTCCCTTGGTTTTCAAGTGCTGTCTGTAAAGGCAGTTCTCACCTTCAGGCAGGGAAGTTGGAGGTACCTTCAAGATTGAGTATTTGTGACAAAGGTGGAACTTCTAACACTTCCACCTTCAACATCTCTTCAAAGAAGAGGCCGTCCAGTGGTGGTGGTCTAAGAGCAAATGCCACAGTGCTGCACCCAAGTGATGAAAGGAATTTGTTCAGCTTTCACCATGATGATGATGATGATGTTATTACTGGGGCTATTATCAGTCAGAAATTGAGGAGTGGAAAATACGCTCTGTGGTGACAGAGGAGAAGAGAAGCCCCTGCTTTTGCATCTGCTAACATAGGCTGAAACATACTGGTGTACAAGTGACACCATCTGGAAGGAGACAATTTTTAAAGGATCTCATTATCTTGGAGTGCACTTCTAAGATGGCAGATTCATTTTTGTTGCAGTTCCTTTCAAGATTAGCTCGTACAAAAGATACAAGAGAAATAATCTGCTCTGATCTTGTTTCCACATTTTTTCTGGGGTTGTTTTGGGGTTTTTTTGTAAATGTTCCTGTTTCTTACTAGCTCGGTGTTTTCTCATTATTTTCATTTTGTTTCTCTCACATTCATTATCTACCTTGCATGTGCGATAAACACAGCAAGACATGGGCTTGCTGGTGAGGGCAGGCACAGCTTGAGAGCAGCAACAGAGGGGCAGCCAGCAGCAATGAATGTGGAGAAAGGAGGACGATACTCTTAAGACCTTCCTAAACAAGGATGTGGAACTGAGGGTTTTTTCCCCATCTAAAGGCTTAAAGCTACCAGTCTGTGACACAGCCTTTGAAGGGTCCTCCTCTGGTTTTGTAGAGCATCCCCTTAAGAAAAGACAAGCCTCTGAGAGTGCAGGGAGAGGACTGTCCCCATCTTATGAAGGGACTTTCTCGTTGCACGCGGCACAGGCATCCTTCCCAAGCACCCGTTCCCTACCTGTTGCAGTCCTAGATAAAATTCTTGCATTAAGCAGATTCCAGCCTCTCCCCTGAGATTTCCTTATCTTTAAAACGTGTCATGTGTTTAACAGTGTTTACTGCCTGAGTTCTTCATACGGTCACACTGATGTTCCAGCAACCATAATTGTGTTCTGCTGAACTGAACTTATCTGATGAAAGCCAGCCAGCTGTAGCCCAGCCACCACACTCTGCTCAGCGTGTGTCAGCACATGGATTCAAATCCACCAGACTTAGCTGGAGCACGGGGCAGTGGGGGAGGGAAAGCAGGCTTCGCTTTTCAGAGCAAGCTCAAGTCCACACCCATCAAACTCCTTCCCTCTCAAGTCAGCAATGAACTGCCAGATCTGGGTTGCTGAGTGTAAATTCCCCCGTGGAGTTTAACAGGAGCCAGCTGGGCGCCCTTCCTTGGCGACGTGACTCCTGGCTGCACCAGCCTCCCTACCCTCCTCCAGCCTTTTGAGGTCTGGATACTAGTAAAACAAAATGACGTTATATACAGGGTTTATAGTGGCGAGACTTCCCCCTCCCTTGGTGCGTACAAATGCTTCCAGACCCAGAACAGATGAGTAACTGGTGCCCTGTGACAAGCTCTGCTGTGTCTGACTGCAGACTCTGCATGCCTCCTCCCAGAGAGCTGATGGCGTTTCTGGACGGACCCTGTTGGAAGTTGTCAGCAAAGGTACTTACAGCCAAGCCGCTGCTGGTATTTGAAGGGGCAAGAAGGAAGGCTGCAGTACTGCGAGCCACAGGCAGCATCCCATAGAGGCTGGCCGCGTGCTCCCCTCCAGGGATTTCACTTTCACGTGGTTTTGAGTAGCCTTGGCAGGCTCCGCAGGCTGTGGAGTGCCAGGATAGCCTCTGGCTGGAGGCTCCTGCCTTTCTCTTTCCCCTGTGCTCTGGCATGGTTGCTAGGAGGTATCGGTATGATTGGGACTGATAGAAAAGCATACCAGTCACATGCGGTTGCTCCTGCTAAGGGTTGCCGGATGAAAAAACGTGTGCTGCGCAGGCAGCAAGCCAAGGGACAGGGGTGGACCACGGCTGGAACGACCTGCAGGGACGCCTAAGGACCTCGTGGCTGCAGGTTGTGCCCAGGGCTTTGCCAGGGGTTCCAACGGCCATGCAGCTACAGCTGGCGAGGCCAAGAGTACGGCCAGCAGTAAGTGGGACACAGTGCAGCCCCAGAGATAGCTGCTGTAGTGATGGAGCTATCGTCTGCACCCCACAGCTGTGTGCTGTCTGTGTTGGACAGTATAGCCCCTGTGCATTTAGACCTGCGGCTTTCCCATAGGAACAGCCACAGAGGCACCCTGTGACAGAATTAACTCTAGTGAGAGGGCAGTGGCATGGAAGACCTTATGTGTATATGGTATTTCCTATCGGGACACTGGAGGAGCAGATCCTGGATTCAGTGGGACCCATCTCTTGCCACATGCATGTGGGCTGCGATCATCTCTCACAACCTAGGCTCCTGTCTCAAGTCGTTACTCCCAAGCCTGAAAAATAGGGTCAGAAATTTGGGAAAGCCCCTAGTAGTTACAGAGATCAATTGGGGAACAACTGAAAGAGCCCTGATTTCTAGGAAGTACCACTCATCTCCTGACTGACCAGCCATTGCCCTTGGTTGTGTTTCATCTTCCAGCACTCTCTCCAAGTGTTGCCATGCCACGGTGGCCCTCCTGTACCCCTTCACCTGGCAGCACACCTACATCCCTGTGCTGCCACCTTCCATGATCGACATCGTGTGCTCGCCCACCCCCTTCCTCATCGGCCTCCTCTCCAGCTCCCTGCCCCGCCTGAAGGAGCTCCCTGTGGAGGAGGTGAGCCATGCACCCGCACCCTGCCTTGCTCTCGGTTGCTTCCAGGGGGCTGGGTTGTCTTCTGTCCCAGAAAGGCTGCGCTTGAGAGTCTGCCTTGGCAGCTGGCAGTGTGAAGGAGTTGAGCTCTGGTCCTCTGGCTCCTGCCAGTGTGGGGTGAGGGAGGAGGCAGGCATCCCCCGGGGAGGCAGAGGTCTGTGCTCTGCCTTGTCCATAGCTTGGGAAGAGAGCAGGGCTGGGATCTCCCTCCATGGGGCTGCTGCAAGTAGGAGATGATTTTATTAAAGTTTCCGTTGGTTTCTGTATATTGCTGTTTAGGGGCTAAGCACAAAATCTGCCAGGCTTGAAGTTTCGTTGCTACAAATTGGCCAGAATGGTTGCTCCTATAATTAACACAAGTGCCTAATGAAAGGAATAAATAATTAAAAACCGGATTCGTGGTGGACAAGGGTGAATGCAGCAAGGCTGAACGTGATCAGGGAGGCATTTCCCTCCTTGCCCACCCAGGGGACAACGGTGCAGTGCACGTGGAGAAAAGACAGAGCTCTGACCCCAAAGTGGTGGTGAGGAGCGGTGGGCCGGGCTTGGAGCACAGCCTCCTGCTGTCTAAGCTGTTCTGTGGTTTGTGGCGATGTCGTTAGAAAGCCGCAACAAGGGCTCCGCTCTTGGCTCACACTTGGGTGCCTGCTCCAGCTGCAGTGGTGGGTAGGAGGAGCAGGGACAGGGCCAAAGCATTTCTTCCAGAACAGTTACAGATTAAGATAAACTCCAGTGATGGAAATAATGACTTCCCCTTTTTATTCTTGCTCTCTCATTCTTAGGTCCTCGTCGTTGACCTTGTAAATAACCGGTTTCTGAGACAGGTGAGCAGAGCTATTTCATATCCTTCATCTTCTATCCCCGTCTTCCACCGCACCTTACCTCCGTTTGTGTTTGCTGACCTGCCTGGCTGGTTGGGCCACCTACTTCCCACGCAGACTGAGGCAGGATTTGTGGTCAGCAGCGTTCTAAGGATTGCTGTGTACGTATGTAATATCAGAGTCCCAAACCACAGTTGTGCAGTATATCTCTCTCTTTTTTTTTTTTAAAGAGGGGAAAGGGTGGCATGTCAGTGCTGTGGGTCCTTAAGTGGCATCCTGTAAGGCCGAGGGCAGAGCTGGAAAGCCTTGGCTCAGCAGTCTGCTGGGGAGCAGCACATGATCTTCCAGCCTACGTCTGTTAGTCCATCTCCTGTCACATGCCCGGCACTGAGTGGAGAATGGGGCTTCGATGATTTCTTCAAATCCCTTCCTGCCCAAAGAGCTTGTGTTTCCTCACTCCTTGCACTGGATGGGTCACAAGTAGGAAGCTGGTACACTGGAGCCCATATGTTGTTCTGCAGATGAGATTGCGTGATGATTTTTACTTCCCTTTGTCATGGAGAGGGGAGGAGCAGGGTATTGAAGGGGAGAGGGTAGATGAGCGAATGTGCTCCTGGCCTGGGAAGCTAGTTTTTCCCCCCAGCTCTTCGGCAGATTGCTGAGCAGTGCTAGCTGCGTCGGTCTCTGCCGTGCCTCAGGCCCCATGGGTAGGACGGGACGAGGGCATCTCCCACTGCAGGGAGTAGCATGTGGGTGAAGGCCGCTCCTTCGGTGCAGTTCTCGCTTGCCAGCTGCCTTAGCTGCAGGGAGATGCTTTACCTCGCACCTCTGTTTAGGAGGTCGAAGCTAAATCACGCTGTCTCATCCAGGCCTGGTAGGAGCTCGCACACAGTCACTGGCAGTTCCTTGGCTTCGTTGCTCTGCAGGAACTCATTATGCCTCCGTAACAGGATAGGTGCCTGAGCAGAGCTGAGCAGGCGGTTGTGCTCACCTGGCTGCCTGCCAGCATTGTTCAGACATGTCTTCTTCATGGTGCTGTGAGTGCTCACCTGCGGACAGTGGGGCCACGGGTGAGGACTGCCTGGTAGCCTCTCGGATCAAACACCTGAAATTCTTGCAGAATAGGAGAATATTTGGGACAAGACACCCCCTTTCTCTTTCCTCTCGTGCTTGATAGTCCTGCACTGGGAGGTGCTGGGAAAGTGCCAAGTGTATTACGAGTTCTCCCTTTTCCTCTCCTCATGGTTCATTTTTAGTGCTCCCCCTGCCGTGCTGGGGACAGGATAGGAGCTAGTGAGAAGGACAGGGGCCGGCTTTGTCCTGGTCCCACGCCCTGAGGATGTGGCTCTGTTTTGCAGATGGAAGATGAGGACTCCATCCTGCCCCGCAAGCTGCAAGCCGCCCTAGAGCACATTTTGGAGCAGAGGAACGAGCTGGCAAGTGACAAGGAGGAGGCCCCTGTCAATGGCAAGCAGGGTAAAGCATGGTGCCTTTCAGCTTAAAACCACGTCTCTTCCTGCCTTTTTCTGCTGTCACTTCTTAGGGAAGAACTAGGCTTGTGTTGAATTTAACACCACCAAAATCGGAGGGAGGTGAGGATTTTGGTTGAAGCTGTGTTAAATATTCCTTTGCACTGAGGACAATCCTCTTTGTGTGATGAGAAACAGTACGTACTCCCTCCTGGCTCTGTCTGTCCTTCTCTATTGCTCCAGGGAACACCTGTACTCCTTTCAGGGGAGGAGGGGTCTCACAGGCCCCTCTATGCTGCTGACGGTGTGAGAGATGTAGGCTTCGCCAGGGGCAGTCCACCTGCAGAGCTGCCATCTCAGAGGCAGCCGTGCAGCACACAGGCATCTGGGCTGAGACAGCTCTTTGAGGGGCAGTGTGGGCATCTCCTGGTTGCAGGGGAGCCAAGACACAGCTTGGTGGCTTTCAAAGTAGTAGCAAGCCAGTCCTCTTCCACGACAAGCACTTCCTAGGATGCTGTCTCTCTTGAGCGGCTTTTTCCACTCAGGCTAGATCTTAAAAAAGCTGGGGAGTTTGTGCCCAGGGCTTTTCCTAGCACATCCTTACAGCACTGCCCTCACCGCTGCCTCTTTCTTTTCTCCATAGAGACCAGCCCTTTGAATGAGGTGGTGTCCGAGGCCTTTGTCCGTTTCTTTGTGGAGATCGTGGGCCACTACTCCCTCTTCCTGACCTCCACTGAGCGAGAGGAGCGGACGCTGCAGCGCGAGGCTTTCCGCAAGTCTGTCTCCTCCAAGAGCCTCCGACGCTTCCTGGAGGTCTTCATGGAGACACAGATGTTCGGGGGCTTCATTCAGGAGCGGGAGCTGCGGAAGCAGGGGGTCAGAGGTGAGGGGCTCTGCCTGGGCTCTGCAGTCATGGAAACTCCGCCGTTGCTCCCATGACAGCCAGGAGATGCTCACCAGCCGCCAGCTCCATCCCCAGCACCGTGGGTGGAGGCTGCAGTGTCTCTGTAGGGAAGCGCTAGCACAGCTGATGGTTTGTTCTGACACCCCTGTGCGGCCTCAGGAAGTCACTCGGGGATTTTTTGTCTCCTTATCTTCCCAAAGGGGCACATAGCCTCACAGGAGCGTGGTGAGACATGGTGTTTGCCCAGTGCATGGGGACCAGCTGCTGGAGAACAAGGGCTTTTTGTGCGTGACCTGGCAGTTTCTCCTTGAGGTTGAGGTTACAGGCACCCTTCGCCGCTGCAGTAAGGGACATGAGCAGTATCCTTCATGTGTGTGCCTCTTCATTCCATGTTGAATCCACACCAGGACCATCACAGAAGGGGCACACTGCTGGAATAATGTTTATTCTTGCAGTCCCTCATGTCCCCTTCCTGTAACTAGAGGAAGAACTGGCTGGATTGGTTATGGCTGTTTTGGCTAGTAGAAAACATGGATGCTCATGTCCTTCCCAGAGCTGTTCTTGTTTCACTCCTGTTGTCCCACAGTCCTGAGGGCTCTACTGGCAACCAAAGTTTCTCATCCCTGCTGCTGCTCGGTGCTGGCTTAGCAGTTTCCTCCCAAGCACTAGTGAGCAGTGGGCACTCGAATAGGTGGCTGAGTAAAAGGTTTTGCAGCATGGTATATCCCACGTGATGACTTCCCAGATGATTTCACTTTCTGGACTTGGCTGTGTTCTTAGCAGAATGAACGGAGATTTTGTCTCTCCCTGTGCGAGGTACAACAGCTCAGTCAGCCTTGCGGTGGGCAAGGAGGCGGTAGCAGGGCTTCTTTGCTGGGAGCCCTACAGACTTGGACCAACGCTTCTGTCCCAGATCTGGGCTCACTTGGTGGAGGAGGTGGGGTGAGTTGTTCCCTCTCGTGTGCAACAGTTTATTTGTAAGCCAGGACGGTATGCTTTCGGATGGGTGTTCTTTTGTTTATAGGGAAACAAAACAGAAATTGTTGACCTCTTTCTTTCTGCAGGTCTGTTTGAGGTACGGGCTCAGGAGTACCTGGAAACACTTCCCAGTGGGGAGCAGAGTGGAGTCAATAGGTTCCTGAAAGGCCTAGGTAAGGAACCAGCAAACCCTTGGCTTCTCAGGAGGCTTGGGCTTCTTGTTGCCTTCAGGTTTGTCAGCAGAGAAGCTGCTGAAGGGTGGCAGGACTCTGCTAGTGGCTGCGTGTGGCTTCCTGCAGAGCAGTGCTCTAAGCCTTGAGTGATCAGTGCCTGGCCATGTATTGCTGCTCTGGCACACTGTTGGCTCTGCCCTCTGGTCTGCCACTTGTCTGGAGGCTGGAGGAAAACCAAAGTTTGGGCCATGAGCTATGTCTGTGTCTTCCAAGGGATACGGGCGAGCCTGAGGAGTCAATGGAGCAACAGTGTCTCGGGGGTGGTGGATGCAGTTCCTGATGGGGGGAGTGACACAATTTAGGTTTGCCCTTAGGGATCAGCAGTGTAAATCAGCAAGGAGTATCCTAGGGCTGAGTCTATTCTCCACGGTAAGTGGGGCTAGATGAGAGCCCCAGACTGAGCTTAGAAGTCCTTGATAAGTCACTGGACAGCACAGCTAAGGGAGTTTGATCTTCTGTTCAGATCACATCCCTGGCCCTCTTGCCTTTTCTTGGCGTTTTAAGAGCAGCAATGTCTGTGGAGCTGGTGTGCACTGCCTCTTACCACACACGCTCTGGCCAGCTGATCCTAGTAATACGTTCACCTTCCAGGACCGCCGGGCAGTTGGGGGCTTGCAAGGTCCCAGTCTGCAGGACTGCTCCCTGGGAGTGGGCAGAGCTATGACCTGCTCTGCAGGCACCTACTTGAGCTTTGCAGGGTGGTGGCGGTGGGGAAGGACCCACGGCTGGCAGCAGGGGCGATTCTCTGCATAGGCTTGCTCAGCTGGTGGTGGTGGGGAGAGTGACACTTGTTTTGGCTGGGAAGTCCATTTTCCTTTCTCTGTCTCTCCAGGTAGCAAAATGAAATTTCTCCACAAAAAGTAAAAGCGAAGCACATCGTCGTTCCACAGAAGAGAATGGCTTTACCGTTTAACAGCAATAAATCAGACTATTATCAACCATTTCCATTCAGCCTGCTCCCAGGAGCCAACAGCCTTGGGCGAGCTGACCACGGCCAGGATGCACTCGCACAGACATGTGGTGCCGCAGGAAGATTTGATGGCTGCCGGGACAGGTTTCTGGAGATCTACAGTACCATGCACTGGACCAAGCACTCTCTGAACTCTGCACTAGCACGTTGCAGGCATCCCAGCTGATTGGATCTCTTAGCTAGTCAATTCTTTGTTTTGTTGTATTTCTCTATTTATATTGGGGTTAGAACAATTATTAACCAATGACTCTTGCCCTGCCTCCTCTCTGGCTGGTACTGTGGGAGGCCAAAGCGGGTCTCCCACGGGACTGAGCAGGCAAAGCTCGAGCGCAGCGGAGGGAGGAACAGAGATGCATGGAAATAGGTCTCTGCAAAGCAAGGATGCTGAGGGCTGCAGGGATGATGTGGACTAACCAGGAGGAGCTTCCAAGCAAGGGAGAGGGGTGAGGGGGAACCACTAAACCTACTGAGGACTTGATGGGCGAGCCAGCTCCTTGGGTGGCTGTGCCAGGGGACAAGGAGAGGCCTTTCTTTACGCAGTGTAATTAAAAGCGAGTGGTATAAAAGGTGTGCGGACCCTTGGTGTTTCGGGGAAGGGGACGAGCTGTGTCTGCCCACCGGCCCACCTGGCGCCGAGCGTGAGCCAGAGAGGACATCTAGCAGCTGAGCCCTCAGCTTGGCCAAGCCCTTGGCTTCCCTGTGAGCCCCTGGATGGCCTTGTTCCCTTGCCTGGCTGCTTTGCAGAGCCCAAAGTTGAGCTCACCTGCAGGGTCTCGCCTGGGGAGACCCCTTTCCCGAAGGTCACGCAGGCTCTCCTCTCCCATCTTGGCTGTGGCTGCCCAGGGAGTGCGGTAGGAAGCGGGCAGGAGGAGAGTGCCTGCTGCTGCCTTCTGTGTTCCTGGGTGGGGAGGAGGTAGGAACTCCTGCTCACCTCTCCTCTGTCTGTTTCGGTGGGAAGATGTCAGGGGAGGCAGGTGAAGGTTGAGGGGGGAGCGAGGGCTCTTCTCCAGCTGGTGTGAAAGCTGTTTCCCTTGCACCGCTTGTGAGGGCAAAGTCAAGAGCAGCTGGAGCATCCTTGGATCTCCTCTGCTCTTTGGAGGAGAAGCCCAAAGGGAAATCTCCCCCAGCGCTTGTGGGGCTGCAGGGTGAGAGCTGTGTGTGAGTACCTTTGCTGCAGGCAGCTGTGCCACACCGGGCTACACAGGGCTGCCAGATGTTTTGAAAATGTTCAGTGGGCTTTCCCGGGGAAGAGGGCCTTGTTGACCAGCAGTGGGGTTCAGAGGAGCTCACCTCCGGTCGGTAACAGAAGGGGAGCTGTGGGTCCAGTGCTGCTCTGTGAATCTTTTGGAGCCTAACTGAGTCTCTTACAGCAGCAGCCTCTTCCTGTGCTGTGTTTAAAGACAGAGGAAAGGGGTTGGGATGGGTGGTGGCAGGAGCAGGCAGATGGGTGGATGGCGGGGTGGGTGCGTGGAGAGACAGTGCTTTGCTGCCTCCCAGCCTCATGGGGCTTCTTACGTCTGTGACATGTGCTGTTACCTGGGGACCAGATAAGCTGGGCAAATGGCTCCAGGTGGCCCTGCTTGAGCAGGGGGTTGGTCCAGAGGTCCATTCGCACTTCAGCCCCTCTGTGGTTCTGTGGTGAGCACCATAAATGCCCGACAGCAGTAGTGCTACACTGGGCAGGGGGCAGGTAGGCAGCACCTGCAGCTCTACGCTCTCCAACTCGTGTGTGGGGACAGTTGAAGCAGCGATTGAGGGGGTTGGAGAAGACAGCAGCATTTATCCCCTCCCCAGGGTTGGACTCCCTCAGGGGTGACCAGGTGGAGGGTGTGGGGGGCTGCCCCTCAGGTGTGCTGACCAAAATTGGCACTACTTAAAGCCTAGTCTGTCACAGGAGGTGGTGGTGGCCCACCAAAGGGAGTGGAGTTCATCATGAATCAAATGCTGTGTTGTGGTTCTCTTTTTAAAGGATGTTTTTAATGGTAGCAAAATGAGGTTTTGCAAAGCTGGGATGCACCCACACATGCAAAGGCGGCCAGGGTGCCTGCAAAGCTTTGTGGGGTGCTAAATGAAGCTGAACTTGTGGTTCAGCTCAGGCCTCCAGAAGCAGGTGTCCTATGTGGTTCCCCGCTGCCAAGCCTGCGCCTGGGGGCTCCGCGTTCCCCTTCTCAAGTGACGTTTTCAACAGCGTGGGACTTCACCTTCCGTGGCGGGAGCTGTGGTAAGGAGCTGGCAGGGTTTCCTGGGATCCCCGATGCTGACAGGCTCCTTAGCTCAGCTTGAACTTGTGTGTGAGCATGCCGAGATACTGGCAGCTTTTACTGCTCAAATTAAAAAGGGTTGTGAAATAACCCCGTTTGTCTCAGTTCGGTGCTCCAAGGGGGCTCTGCCAGCACAGGGCTCTGCAGCCACTCAGTGCTTTCATTGGCAGCTCTCAGGAAAGTGGGAATCAAGCCTACATAGTGTACAAAACCCAAGGAGGAATGTTACAAAGCAGCAGCATGAGAAGTGCAATGAAAGAGACATTTACAGCTGTGTCGTTAAGGATTTAAAATGAAACTCAGACAGAGACCGTTGGTGTCCAGCTGCAGGACAGCTTTACGTCGAGCTGTGTTGCCCCGGGATGGGCAGGACCCTCTGGACGCTTTGGAGGAACCCACCTGCGAAGAAAAAGCATTAGACCATCTGACCATGGGTCCACTTGCCCTCCAGTGAAGTCTGCCAACGGCAGATGGCCAGAGAAGACTGTGAACAGAGCACATATGCTGGGTATGCCCTATATACTATATACATATGCACACACTATATGTACTGTACATACCCTGAGCATTATACTTGCCTACTGTGCATCCCACAACCAGGGGTTTCCTGCACCAGAGCTAGTGTCTGTGTGTTAGTAGCCTCGGATGAGTTTCTCCTCCATGGCCGTGTGTATGTGGGTGTAGACAAACACGCCAAGGCAGGAGGTCAGTCCGTGGGCAGTATGGATTTACCGAAGGGTGCTGGAGAACTGGGCCACTTGCTCTGCGATGTTAAACGTTGAAGGCTGCGATCTCTGCTCCCTGCTGGTCCTTGGTTAATCCAGCAGCTTGCACACATTGATGCGAGCAGCTCTGCAGGGCCCATGATCCCTGGGAGAGCTACACTTGCTGACTCCCAAGCCACTGGCTAAACCCCAAGCCCCATACTCCTCCTTGACTTCTCTGCACAGGCTGTCGGCATCCTGCGAGGCAAATTCCAGCTCTTACAGAAACTTCCAGGAATGTCCCATTCACCATACAGTTGTTCATCCCTGATGGTGACCAGTGCCGTCAGGACAGAGAGAGCCCTGTGCAGTCAAGAGACGAGACCCTGCTCTGCACAGGGTAGATCTGATTTGGGTTTGAAGGGGTGTAGCTGGAGGGCTGTGCTTGCAGGTGGCTGTGTGCTGGGGTCCCCAGTGCCAGCAGCTGGGGGGCTTGCAACCTACCTCTCTGCCTGGAGACAGCTTTCAGGTCACAGGTGCCAGCAGGCAGCTTGCAGGTGTAGAGCCCCAGGCAGCCGCTGCATTCTGAGGGCTTCTGACAGGGCCGGGACTGGATGCCATGGCAGAAGTGCTGCGGAGGGAAGGGGAGCAGTGGCTGTGGTGCCAGCGTCCAGCCTTGCCCAGCCGTGGCCCAGTACCCCCTCCCAGTCACAGCCAGGTCATCAGTCTGTGTTCAGGCTGCGGAGAGCCCCGGACTGGAGGAGCTTGTGCCATACGCAGGCTCAAAGAGTTACTTTCTGCACAGGCCTGGGCTGCCTGAGAGTAGTCTCTTGTAAAGATTTCCTTTTGGGGTGTGCATGCCCCACAGCCGATGATTCAGTTTTGGGGTGTTGTGAACTGCTCAGCCCCAGAACCGTGCTTGCTGGGGGCTGCTGGCTCCAGCATGCTCAAGCTGACAGCGGTGCGATGCCTGGGGGTGAGATGAGCTCAAAACAGCCTCTTCATCTCCCTCAGGCGCGCAGGCCAGAGAGGCTCTCATCAGAAAGCAAAGCCAAGTTGCAGAAGATGATCCGATACAATGGGATGAGCATTTGCTGCTGGATGTTTGGTTTCCATTTAAAACGGTAAAATAACGCAGTAAACCCTGCAGTAGCGGGACAAGCCGCTCACCAGGCTACAGAGCAGCAGTGTCATGCAAGGAGCTGGAGAATTTGGGACCCGACGAAGCAGTTTCGGGGCGCTTCACTACTGCTTTTGGCAGAAAGCGTGCCAAGCGGCTGGCCCTCACAGCCACGACACGCACCCCCCCACTCTGCCTCTGCCTGCTTGCTGCGGTGTCACCCGCGCCGGCAAAGCATCACCCGGCACCGCGTCGCCCGGCACTTCTTGGGTAAGGCAAGCTCCCGCCACAGAGCGGCTGGAGTTTGATAAAACGCGGAGTTGCTTATTCGCGGGGCGCTGCGCTGAGCCCGCGGAGCAGGTTTCCCGCGGGCAGCGCTGCCAGGAGCTGTGCCCGTCGGGGCCAGGGGCCTCCGGGCGCGGTGCCCCGGCTGCAGAGCTGCGGTCTCGCTGCTGGGGTGGTGGACGCGAGACCTCTGGGGGCCGGGGAGTGTCGCGGGTGCTGGGGCTGGAGCGGGGCTGTCCCTTGCAGCTCTGGGGACGGCGCACGGGGGCAAGCGCGGCCAGGCCTGCGCTCGCCTCCCCGCCTGCCCGCCGCCCGCGCGCGCGGCCATCGGCTCCGCCCCGCGCCTCGCCAGGGAG
>VZSC01004846.1:68340-88090 GCA_013398225.1 Steatornis caripensis
CCGCTCCGCAAGCCGAACGGCGCTGTGGGGCCATCTTGCGGCCGCCGCTTTCGCGTTCGGCTCGTGAGGAACGGCCCGAAAAGCGGCCTTCCCACCCGACGTTGGCAGGGCCGCGGCGCGCTCGGCGCCTCCTCCTGCTGCCCTCGGCGCCGCCCGATCTCCATGTCCCCGCGGTGCCCGGGGGTGGGCTGCCGGGCAGCGAGCCCCTGCGCGGGGCTGCTGGGGCTCAGGCACGCGCTGGGCAACCCCTTCTGAAGCCGGAAAGCTGGCTGAGCCGCTCGGGCGGGTACCGCCAAGGTGAGGGCAGCCCACGGGTCACAGTGTGGGTGCAGCAACCCTCTGCCTGGCGGGGGGACGGACGGGACGGGTGCCGCGCCATCCCTGCTCTGCCAAACCCCCAGCCTTGGCTGCCTGGCGAGGGTGTACAGCCGAACGACGGCAAGCGTTCGGGTGGTAACAGCGCTGGGAGCTCAGGGCGTGGGGTGATGCCGGGAGGATGCGCTCCTTTGCCTGCATTGCGGTGTGGCGGCGTGTTTTGGGGCTGTCCTGCGTGGTTTCGGTGTCTCCGGCGCTGCACAGACCTGCCGGAGCTGCTGCTGCCTCCCCGTTATAACAAGTGCAGGGGCCAGCGACATGCCGCCCGCGCCGGAGGAACCCACGGAGCTGGGAAGCAGAGGGAAGGACCCGTCTCTTTGGCCCCATCGTCTTTCTTAGGCCGCTACACGTGGCCCCTCCATGCCCAGCAGACAAGTCACATGAAGGGGCTCACCAAGATGCCCATCCCCGGGGTCAGGAGCAGGGGGTGGCACCTCCCCTCACTCCCAGTCCCCCTGCAAACCCTCTGTGCAATTTCTCATCCTCACCGGCTGAGGACGGGTTGTGCTTACCGTGTCCTGGTTGAACTTCCCGTGGCCCTTCAGGTGATGGCTCAGCCTCGGACTCCTGCTGCGGGAGGACTGTGGTGGGAACCTCCAGGGCTTGCTCGGGGGGTCCTGCTCACCACTGCCCAGCCAGGGCTTGGACATGGCCTTGCTGGGGGAGCTGGAGCTGGGGGAGCCCTCTCCCATCATCTCCCATGCACTGGACAGGGTGTGACTCCTCTCCAAGCCCTGCCCAGGCAGGTTGTCCCCTCCATCGCCAGGTGGCCAAGAGTCTTCTCCAGTGCCCCCAGCTCCTGGCCGCCTCTCCAGGGTGCTGTCCCAGCCCCCCAGTGCCTCAGATGGTGCCGGGGCCGAGCAGAGCAGCACCAGGAGGAGCACAGCGACCATCAGANCTCCATCACCAGGTGGCCAAGAGTCTTCTCCAGTGCCCCCAGCTCCTGGCCGCCTCTCCAGGGTGCTGTCCCAGCCCCCCAGTGCCTCAGATGGTGCCGGGGCCGAGCAGAGCAGCACCAGGAGGAGCACAGCGACCATCAGAGCCTGGATGTTCATTCTCAGGGCCTGGCTTTGCTCGGGGTCCTCCTGCCCAGACAAGGCTGTTGGGAGTCAGGAGCAGAGGTGGAAGCTGCCTCTCTTCCCTGCCGCTGGATCCAGCCAAAGTCATTTTTATAGCACAGGGACCTACCTGCACTATGAAAAGGGCACAGCCCTTTTCCTCCGCCCCTGCCGCGTCCCACCTCCCCGCTTGCAAACAGACCTGACTGCCTGCATGGGGAACCCTGTCCCCTTCCCTTTTGCTCCCAAATGCCCCAGCATCCTCCCACCACAACCACCCTGTCCCGCTCGGTGACAGGTAACACACATGCCTGCGTGTGGGTGCACAGCATCTCCCACTTCTGAGCATAGAGTCTTTTAGCTAAACCACTTGCAAACAAGGTCTTAGTGAAAGGTGGGGGGGCTGCCCATAAATGTTTATGCGTGTCAGGGGGAGAAGAGTATGAGATCACAATGGGTCCCTTCAGTCTCTGAAAAGGCAGCCGTTGTATTTTCCCTTTCGTTGCCTAAGGTGGTAGCGCTGATGTGACACGACTCTGTCAGTTCTCCAGCCCACCCCCTCGTGCCTTCTCAGCTCTTCACCCAGTTTTAGCCAAATCCGATGGAAAGGCGGCAGGCTTAGAGGTAAGGAATTGCTACGAGCCTGGTAAAAGGGGTCTGGGTAGAGGAAAGACACCCAATTAATGCCTCCATCCATTGCAGTGGGAGCTCACTTACTTGTTAAACAGCAGAGCCCACCCAGGAGAGTTGTGTTTGAGCTGCCCTGACCATGCTTCGGCCGGCTTTTGTGCCATGTCAGACACCAGCGATCTGCTCCTCAGGCAAGGACCTTTGCTGATGGGTGGCCTCTGTAGGAAATGGAGGGTGAGTCCGCACCCCAGGCTTACTATCAGTCAGGTTCAAAAACCAGCCAGCACCAAGACCCAGCTCCAGTTTTAATGAGTTTCAGCATTCACCGAACTGTTGGCACCCGCAGTTGCATCCTGTGCACAGTGCGTGCTGGGAGAGAGGAGGTGACTTTTCCTCATTGCTTCCATGGGAGATGCCCTTGCTCCCTAATACTTGTCTGTATTTGGCATCTCTCCTGGATGGAGAAAGGATGGCAGCCTTCACCATGTCACGACCTCCCCATCAGCACTCTCTTGGCCAAAAGGCTGTAGTCACAGTCCTGAGCACTGGGATGAACCCCTTCTCCTCAGCCCCACTTACTGGCAGGGAGGGTCACCTCCAGAGTCTTTTTCCACTGTGCCCTGTCTCCTCATCCACCGAAGGGCAACATTTGCACATGCATGGGGCTGGGGGAAGAGATGCTTTTCATTCAAAATTGTTCTGTGTGCCTGCTGAGGAGGGAATGACAACGCTGGCTTTAGACACAGCATTTGGGTAGGATGCAGTTATGGTTTCCAGCCAGTGGATAGCTCTGAATTAAAGCGCTGGGCAGGACGGGCCACAGTTGCAGCACCACAGCCTTCACCACCACTGGCACCTCCGAGACCAGATTTCCAGCGTGAAAAGTGTGGTCCTGGCCGCAGTGCTGCATCCTCCTGGTGGGTGGAAGGACCCTGGAGGGTGTAGTGAGTTGCCAGCCCACTCCCCTGTGTGTCAGCAAAAGGAAGTCAGGAGACCATGCAGGAGACCAGAGGGCTGATTTCTACACGTCTGCTGCTATTATTTTCTGTATAGACAGCAAAGCTTTCCTAGCAAAACACAGGGATTTTCATGCACGGCTGTTGTGATGGTGAACCTGGACGCCGCAGCTGGTGTAAGGCTGTAAGGAGAGGGAGGCTGTTTTGCAGACAGTGTACCCGAAGCCTGTGCTGGACCCTCTCTGTCCTGCTCTCCCCCAGACATCATTTTGCATTTGTAATTGCAAGGTGGGCATTCCTCTGTGGACCAGGGATGAGTTCACGTGGTCAGTGGCCTTCTTACCGCTGATGTGGGAACGGCTCAGCAGCCTTGAGCCAGCGAGCATCCCCATGAGACCCACACAGAGGTATCCACCCACTCACCCACTGCCATCCCCTGTCAGCCGCCGATGGTCCTGCGTAACACCAAAAAAACACAGGGCAGAGCTGGCATCTTCCCACCCTCAAGCTTAGCTGCTCAGGGGCTGTAAGGTATCTAGAAGAGGTATCTCTGGGAGGTAAGTTACACAACAGAAGAGTGAGAAGCTGATTTCCATAGCCAAGCTGGCTACTTCAGGTAATTTTCAAAAGGCCGTGGACCAGATTAAATTTGTATTGTATTTGTTTTGGTCGCAGCACGCAGAGCTCTGTTAGGATTGCATGGCTGCCAGCGCTCCTCTCCAGCCAGCCACATGTAGGAAGTTTTCTCCATCAAATGCCCAGTGGTTTGCCAAGTGCTCCGTAACGGAGGCATGGCAAGAGGGGCTCGCTCGTCTTTGCTTCAGACTCGACACTCTGGGCTGAGGAGGAAGGAAGCCCCAAGTTCAGAGGAAGGCGAGTGGAACAAGGGGCAGTCCTCTTTTAAAGGCCACCAGCTGGCCCCTGGTTCCCCCTCTTTGATTAGTCTTGCCTGCTTTCTGCAGAGGCGTTGGACTTCAAAGCAAGAAAGTGCAGCATTTGCTGGCTGGCCTGGGAAGACCAATGAGGTTGTCCTACAGTGTTATGTGCCTGCCAGCTGCACCTTGCCACAGGTTGTAGTCCATGGGATCTCTTGGATAGAAACCAGGAATAAGCAGCAAGAGAAGATGTTGCTGCTGAACAGACACCTGAAGAGAGATGGTCCTGAAGATCTAGGAGTTGATGACAGAGGAGCTACCGTGATAATGGACAACAGTGACATAAGGTGGAGGAAGGGAAAATTTCCTCAATAGAAAATCTAGAAGGACAGGAGGTTCAGGGAAGCAGGAGGTCTGAAAGACGAGAAACCAGATTTTCTTTACAAAGAACATCTCCCTAAGGTTTGGGACTCCTTCCGTGAGGGTCTACTCAAGATCAAAACAGATGAGTGTTCCCATTAGACAGAGGGGGTGAGATATACTATCAACAGGCAGTAGACAGAAGAACTAAGCTGTGGTTGCTGTAACCCACCAAAAAAAAAAAAAAAAGGAGAGGTGAGGAAACAGCAGCAGACAAGCATAAGTGTGAACAGTGCAATACAAGTTGTCACCAAAAGCACTCCACTGACACTTCATCTCCCAAAAGGCAGCATGCACTGGAAGTCTAGGTCCTCTGGCCAGCAGCCAGATTTTGAGCTCAAAGCTCAAAAGATTTCCAGTTCCTGGAAATAGCAATGCTGGGAGTGCAAGGAAGTGATGGATGAGAAAGCCATGGTGCTCTAGTCCATCTTCCATACCTTCACCTCCGTCCATCTCCTGCTCTCGGCTTGCTCCTAGCTGACACTGGACGTGCTGATTTCTGGGGAAATGGGCCCACAGGAACAGAGAGACAAGCTTGCAGCAAGCAGACCCATCCGGATACAGGTATCCGTGTCATGTTTAGCAAGAATCCCTGCAAGGATTCCTGCCATTAAGCTGCAGAGAGAAAGAAAGGCAGTTTTGAACGCTGAGGGGACAGCTTTGATCTCAAGAACATGGCTGTTCATTTGTAAGAGTGTGCGTTTGGACTCAAACCAACACTTACAGAAACAGAACACGTCACACAGGAGGTGTGAGGTTATAATGAAAAGTTCTTGCTTTCTTATATTTATTTTAAAATTTGGAGTAACAAATAGTGCTATTTATTCACTTTTTATTTGCTTTTCATCTGAGAAGTTGAGGTACTTTCCCATTCCACCACATTTTCTATTGTCCCCAATTTTACAGGTGAGGCAGGAGGAAAGAAAGGAGTCTAAGAAGGGAAGAATCTATTTTTCTCCTGCTCTCTAATTATTTTATCAGTTCTCTGCTCCTTGTTGGTGCCTCATTATGTTCCCTCCTGTCCCCAAAGGGGTGGATGGGAAGAGAGGTAATGTTTCCGTATGTGAGAGAGGCAACAGACACAGCTGGACAAAGAAATCCAAAGCTGAAATGAGACTGTAGATTCAGAGCTTTGTACACTTTCGCTGTGGTTTTCCATTTGAGATTTCCCAGTACAAATGATGTGAGTGCTTGGAACAACAGCGGTCACCCCCAGGTCCTCACATGGCACCGAGGAGGCCATCAGGAGAAGGGGCTGACTTCACCGTCTGCCTGGCTTGCAGGGGATGGCTCTGTTGAGGCATGGAGCTGTGCAGGGTGGTGCTTGTGATCGACCGGGAACAACTACTGTTTATTCATAGCTAAATCCAGTAATGATGCTCGGAAGCTAGGAAAGGACAAAGAAGAAGTGAAAGAGAAGGGAGAAGACAATGGCATCTGAAAGAAAGAAGCAAGGACAGGAAAATATGACGGCAGGGAGGATTAATGAGCAAATCTATGGGGAAGGGAAAAAGCTAACACTTTTTTTGGCGGTCTAATTACCTCAACATCTTTTTATCCATACAAAGGCACGGAAGATTATGATTTCCATAAACCATTCAATCTCTCAACAGCTCCAGAAGTTCAGAGTCAATATTTGCGGGAGCATCCCCTAGCAATGCCGTGTGCAGGCATGCGGTGTTATGTTGTCATGGCAGCCAGGTGCAAGGACCAAACAGTGTCTGCTTCCTGCACGCAGGCACGGCTCCTTGGAGCACAGCAGCATCTCTGGAGGTTGCGGGAGGCCCGCAGGGGCGAAGCGAGGCGTGAGGTGCCCTGGATCACCGTTCCTGGGTGCGCAGTGTCCCCTGACCAGTGCTTCAAAAGTGCGAGAGTTCGCGGAGGCTGAGCTGTGCGTGTGTTTTAGGCCTGGGTTATACCCGGCTGCACGGTCCGCTGAAAGTGCCAACAGGCTGGGGTTGAGCAACTTTACCAGTTTATACGCTGTGGAGATGGCGTGTACGTCAGTGTGGTGTCCGGGCGCTTCCAGCCTCTTTTGGCACTCTTACTCCACAGAACAGGGATTTCTGCAGCTCAGAGAAGCAGACTGGGTTACCAGGAAGGAAAACCCTGGACGAACAAGAGAATATGACTATTCCCACATGGACCTGGTTACCCTGGGGAATGGGATTTCCAGACCAGTATTACTTCAGGCGTGGGAGCAGTAATGTGTTCCTAGCTTTCAGATAGCTTTGGAAAGAAAAACAAACTTGAATCACTCCTGCGTAACTCAGTGGAGGTGTTTGGCAGTGGCACACTTTATCTCACCTTTGGTTATCCCTTAAATTAAGCTTTTAAAAAGGGAGAGGAAACCCTGAAGAAGATATTTACATTAGACCCTAGAAAAAATTGTCCTACAATAAGGGGTAGTTGTGTACCAAGCAGATGGTGCAGAGAGGAGGCTGCATCCCTGGAGGGTCTGGCAGCGGTTGGGCCATTTGCTAGAAGTAGTGAGCAAAACTGAGCTTTCCTTAGGACAGGCAGACCCTGCGAGGTTCCTCCCAGCCCCCATTCCTCTGCTGTTACACTTACCGCTCCGATTTCGTCATCATTGGAGAAGACCAGCTTGCAGCTGCGCTAAACTCATCTCCGAGGTGATTTGGGACACAAAGAGCATGTCCTGATACTAAGTGATGTTAAGTTTCAAAAACAATGACTTTTCTTTCTGCCCACTCATAAAAACATAAATAAGTGTTGCTATGTTGAGTTATTGGTAGGTAGAGTAGAAAAATAAAAGCACGTATCTGTCAAATACAGGCTTTTGGTCTAGCCCAAGGCAATGAAAGGACAGAATCAATTACTGTGGTGTACAAAGCAAGAAGGAAAAAAACCTGACTGCTACATATAGTTTGACAAGTTAACAAGGAGCATAATAAAATAATACTCTGACAGACTGAGAATTGATCAGCGGGGCTAGGAATAATACCTGTCATTTCCTGCTCCTATGTACAGGATTGTGCAAACAGCTAGGCGAATTATACGGCAGACTCTCGAAGCACAAGCTATTGCTAAAGGCAAATGCAGAACATGATGAAAAGCTTTCATAGGGCAATTTTAGCTACTGAGTGGCAGTCGCACTTCCATTGGAGAAGTGTGGAAGTAAAGCAGTTCGTTAGTAAGAAAGACAGCTTTGATGTAAGGTGGTTTACTTTGCTCTTAGCAGCTCAGCCTGGACTAATTCAGCTTGGATCTTTCCAAGAGCAAAGAAAAGCAAAACTAATAATGGCAAGGCTGGCTTCCAAGATGCTTAGGGGGACTTTCTTAGCAAGCTTTGCAAGGAATCACAGTAACCACTCCTGTTCTTGTATCCTTACTCTCTGTTCCACAAGCAGCAGAACATCATTTGCCTTTGCAGTAGAATTTCAATGAAATCCAGTTATGGCCCTTCCACGATTAGCTGGAGAAGACTAAGTAGTGAGCACGATACCTGCCGCCGGCTCCCGAGTTGTTGACAGTCTCCTCCCCGTTGATGTGGATGGCGGGGTGGTGGGTGGGTAGAGGATGGCAGCAGCAGTCTGGTGGGGGGGAGAAGGGAAGTGAGCGGGAATTGCCCAAACTGGTAAGACCTGGTGTGGCTGATGCCATCCAGACCTGCATGATGCCAAGAAAAAAGAAAAACAAAAAAAAAAACCAAAGGGCAATAATCTTTTTTCACACTTTGAAAGAGATCAGCGATTTAAATGAAGCTTCCTGAAAATGAAGCTTGCACTCATGAATATTCACAATAAGCACATTTAAACTATAAACACTGCTGCTAGGAGCCAGCAGTATATGGACAGGCAACTTGATTTCCTTTCAGAGCTGTGTATTCCACCCCCAAAACACGTACGTTTGCCAGCAGCAATGCCGTGTTTCCCAGGACTGCTGCCATGCCACCAGTAATAGCAATGGTGCTATATGGTCTCAGAAAAAAGCAACCAAGAGCTCAGAGTTCATTTTCCATGCCCTCACCTGTTCATGGGCTCCTCGACGAAGTGATATGCTCCCTCCCAGGCAGGAGGATGCAGTGAGCGCCAAGCGTCGCCATCACACAGCACAGGTGGGCCAGCAAAGGACGTGCCAGGGCCATTGCAGTCTGGACAACATCCCCCAACCTGGACAGCAGCTCTTGAGACAGTGGGGAGGAAAATTGTGATGTAACTTCAAAAGTCCTCAACTGGCCTTTTTATGGGCTGTCAGCCTATTTATGAGCATCACTTCTACTATTTATGAGCACTTCTCAAATGTGGTTGATATAAATTTTTTTCTTTAAATTGTGGGAAACATGGAATTCCCCGACGTTAGACTTCCATACAGTACCTCAATCCTATGCTGAGGAAACCATCCCGCATTGAAATAAACACGAGTCTGTAGAGATCACAAAATTGCCCTGAAGCATGACTTCTTTGTCTTAATGCTGTTGGATTTCCACATGGACGTGGTGGGGTATTTCATTCCCGAAAAGGGTGGTACGGGTGCCCTCAGAGAATCGTGCTTCAGAGGTGTGTTTACAAACCAGACATTGTTCCTGTGTAGCTGATGAAGTGAGGCAAATGGGATCTCTGATTTTGGACAAGGAGCCATCCCAGGCCTACTGTGGTCTTTGAGAGATAACCACTCCGGCCTAGGCTGCACAACCCACGCAGAGATGGCTGTAAGGTGGAAAACACCAAGAGCCCTTATGAATCTCCACTGTGTGATAACCCAATTTGCTTGAAATGGAGGCCGGAGCGGAAAATGCTCTTCTCCAGGAGTTAGGTTATCTAAAAGTGGGACGGTTCCCCAGATTCAAGCAATGTGGAGATGGATATAGAGTAGCCTCCAGAGAGCCTTCTGGCATGTTGGTACCACGACTGGGACATAACCAGCTGTTACAACAGTCAGCACACAGCCCACAGTTGTGTAGCCCACGTGTTCATTTTGCAGCTGTAGTCTGGACAGCCCTGCAGAGTAGTCAACGACGTACAATCATCTCGTTTTTCTTCACGCTCATTAGACCAGAAGTAATTATGTTCCAGAGGCCCTCTACGTCGATGCAAATGAAGGAAAAGGCGCTAGTACTACTTCTGTATCAGGCTTTAGTTTTCTAAATGTAAAGAAAGAAATCGTCGCTGTGAAGAGTGAGTGAGCGTTTGTAGTCTATGATTTCTGTTCATACTCCAGACAACATCTACTAATTTACTGAACCTCCAGCCAAACAACATTTCATATGTTCCTCAAAACCCTTCCAACTAAAGTCAGGAGGATTCACATCTAAAATGCACCTGGTTATGTCACTGAACACCAACTTCAATACAACTCTGTACTGCTTTGTGTCTTAGACTGACTGGGCTCTGTCCTTTTTGCTCCCTACTTCTTGGAACTAGCCTGCCCTCGCTGCTGATTCCTCAGACCATTTTGCAGCTGACGGCTGCACTGCAAAGACAGTGGAGATTTACAGCAGGTTAATTCTCTCCTTCCAGTTAACTGCATTGTATGCCCTTCTTCTTTCCGCTTGTATTGTGAATGATTCTCCAGCTGGAATTTTTATTGAGCAGTGGAAAACAAACTTTAAAGAAGCACATGCTAGTGTAGCTTACTGAGAGGTCATCTCACATTAAGACTGGCACGAGCCAGTTGCGTCCCAGATGGGGCTTCCTAAGGACTTAATTCCGTATCAGCAGGCTGAGTTTGACGCTGGGCATTTTAGTACGCCTACGTGAAAACACTTTACTGCTTGAAGGCACTCTTCCCCGCAAGTCCTTTGTTTAACACATTTATAGCACCCATAGCTGGAAAAAACGGCTATTTTTCATTGGGTATGGCACCAGAACTTCTGGGGAAAAAAACCCTTTAACAGACTAAAAGGCAGGCTAAGGTGCTAAGCAAGGCCAGAGTTTCACAGTTGTTTGGAACTAGCATAAACCAGAATTGCCACTGACAGACGTCACCCTGCCCTTCCCCAACCCTTGCGTGCGTGGCCCGCGCCACTCCCATCTGCTCACACAAAGGCTCGTACGGCCTCGTGTCAGCTTTATTCTTTTTACCATGGCAATTTTGAGCCAGACCACTGCTCTGACCCGGTTCGCCACGGTCTACACGGGTTATGATTTTATTGCTAATTAAGAGAGTGCCAAGTGGTGCAGAGGGACTTGCAGCTACTCTCTTTACGACTGATCACCTCTGGAGAATGGCTTCTTCCTCCCCGCGGAACACCTGGTCCTCGCTCTTCTACGGGTCACACATAATGCTGTTATGGCCCCAAGACATAATTGTTCTTTTGTGAGGGGTTTTTCAGTTCAAAGAGCCTGAAAGAATGGAACGGCCACGTTGCAGCTTACCAGGAAAGGGTTTTTATTGCATGAAGCAGTGGATACGTGTCGCATGCTCCGTGGTAACGTGAGCAGGGCGTGAATTGACGACGACACAGTAAATTTGGGGGGCTGTGTAGGACAGAGGGACCCAAAATTAGCAAAGTCTCATCCATCCTGCCCAATCAGGGGGATTCTGGAGTGAACTGTATCGTGAACCTGCCCAGGCACAAAGAGGGGAGGAGCAGGCAGGTGAAGGAGAGCTTGCAGAAGGGCAGCTCCCCTTCCACTGGCAGGAGTGTCCACTTCAAGTGCCTGGAGGACTTCATCTGGTCACGGAAGGACATCGTGACCCTCATGGCAATGATGCGTAATAAACTGACCTTAACGAAAGGGAATGTAATTCCAAGGAGTTAAAAGCTGCTGAGATGTCTTTCGCATATGTAAAAGATGGGTTGGCACCGGTGGGCTTTAGGTCAGAAAAGGAATAGATCAGGGCTCTGGTTTACTGCCCAGGGCAGAGCGGTTGCGGCTCTACCGGGGACCAGTCCCTGTCCTTAAAAGTTGCTGCAGGTCATCTGTGTAAAATTATATGATGGTAATTAATACTGAACCTTTACATGCTGCAGTGTGGGGCAGAGAATACCATTTGGAGTGTGTGCCAGCAGACAGCAACGTTAATGTCCCTGCTGAAAAAAAAATAATGAGTTTATCTTCAGAGCCGTTCATTTTGGTTGCCATAGAAACAGCCATTAGAGCTATTTTATATCTGGCTGACAAACCTCATGTTTTCTGATCCCGCTTTTCTGATTTCTCTTGCTTTTCTTCCTTTTTTTTTCTTTCACATCTGAGCTTTATTTCAATGCAAAATGCCTGACAGAAAGATAACTTCTACCTAAAACACAAGTACAAATGTATTATATCTGTTAAATTCTCTCTCATATATATGTGGTCAGTTCATCATAAAAATATCTATTTCTAGTTAAAACCCAACCAAACAAAAGGAATAAAGACACACACATAAAACAAATTTGCAGTTATACTTTTCCTTTCCCTTTCTGTTGCAATAAAGTAACAGATTAATATTAGGATGATATCTCCCTTCTAATGAATCTAATATAGATTCTCACTTATTCTCCTAGTTTGCTCATTTTCACTCATCCCAGATGGTTTACAAACACAAACCAGGAGTTCGTATTTACTGATTTGCATTTAAAATGAGTCAAATTACATTATTTTTGTGATTATTTTCACTCACTGAGGTGATATCTTATGACCTCACGCCTGCAGAAAATCAATGTTTTTAAAAACGTCTGCTCATTCTGAGTAGCTCAAACACATGAGGATGCTAAAATCCATCAGCGTTCACCGACTTCAGCTAATACTGCCCTGTCTGGCACTCTAGATTCCAGCCTCTCAAATTCAGGAGGTAGAAATTTGAGCCCAAACATCTCCTTTGATCAAAATAAAAATCATGGCATACCTACCTAACTTACAGAGAGAATATATTATAACATTTGCAAACTATATAATCAACTCAGATTTAAAGTGTTGGGAAAATGCAAAATGAGTACCTTGTGTATTTTCTGTACTGAAGCTGGGCTAAAACTGATTCAGAATGAGACCTTACACACACGAATTACATATTACATACGAATATTATTTATTACTAAAATACCCTTAAAATTCCTAAAGAAACAACCTTGTTGAGAATAAGCGTCCTGGTTTTGGCAGGTTATGCGTGATGGAGCCCTGCATTCCTGAACATGGCTGAACACCTGCCTGCCCATGGGAAGGGGTGAATGAATTCCTTGTTTTGTCTTGCTTGCGAGCGCGGCTTTTGCTTTACCTATTAAACTGTCTTTATCCCAACCCACGAGTTTTCTCACTTTTACCCTTCTGATTCTCTCCCCCATCCCACCAGGGGGGAGTGAGCGAGCGGCCGTGTGGGGCTGAGCTGCCCGCTGGGGTTAAACCACTTTTCTGAGTCTAAGCTGCTAACAGCAAAAGCAGTTCTGTTTAGACACATGAAAATAACGCTGCAGCCCTCCTCGAGAATGGCCTTGAAAAGCACAACTTTGCTCCACTACAAGTGTTCTGACAGTAAGTTTGACGGCTCGCCAGTGCATACAGCTTTCATCAATTCACATTGTGCTTATTTGCTTGTCTTTGCTGTCTTTAAACCTTCACCCTGTAACAACTGTAATCAGTGCACACATAATTGTGATCTGTGGTATGGGCAGTGGTTGACGGCTCCTCCTCTGGGGCGAGTCCCTTCCATCCTGGATTGCAGGGCAGCAAGAAGCTGCCGTGGGGCTTGCAGTTGCAGCACCCTGAAGGCCAAACCCCCCCGGGCTATCTGTGCAGCCTCATCCCCTGGGCACTCTCAGGGGATGCTGGAAGGAAAACCTCTGAGCCGTGGTTCCTCTCCGCTGCCTTTACAGGCAGGACGGCCCCTGGGAGGGCTGCAGATGAGAGTCATCGCTGCTACCCGTTCCACTTCTGCAAAGGTGCCTGGTGCAGCCCGTCCCACTGCACCTGCCTGTTGTACCCCAGCACAGCCACTCCTCAAAATCTCAGTGGTGCAAATGGGACACCCAGCCCTTCTGCTGCAATCTCAGCAGTGGGATAGGGGCTGGAACTTGCCACGCCACAGAAAACGCCGTCCCAGGAGCAGGAGCAATAATGTCCCAGAGGGCACAGGCTTGGGCACATCCCCTCTGACCATCGCTAACTGCTCAGGAGGACATCGCTCAGCAGAGCTGCGCAGACATGGATGAGGACCAGTGTCCTCAGCGTGCTGTTGAAATAAGGTATGTCGCTTTCCAGTTCCAGGCTAATTCTGCTTATTTATAACACAGTAATGATAGAAATTGCCGCTCCTGAAATTTTGAAGCGTACAAGTTTCGAAAAAACAAACCTGAATGTTATGGAGGAAGCTCCTCTCGCCTGAAACTGTATCCCTAAACGGCTGAGCTTGAAAGAGAGGAAGCCTGGAGAACAGGATTGTGCCAGTCTGGGCTCGAAGTGCTAAGGCAGGTGCAATGCATGAGGGAGCAGTGAAGATGTTTTTTCAAATTCAGAGTGACTCCTGATATTAGAAGTAAACGGAAATCAAAAAGGAAAAAGAAAATGAACAGAAACCTATGCAACGAAGTTATCCCAGAGCTTAAATTCTTTGAAAAATCAAAACCGTGAGAAAGCGGTCTTGATAGTGCCGTTCCTTTGTGTGTATACGCACATAGCCCATTCAGAGAAAGAAAGATGTGTCTAACACACTTAACACATTTAGGAGATTAACTGCAGAAATGTATTGCAAAAAATATATTGGTGCTGATCTCAAGGGTAAAAATGAAATTTTGGACAGAGGGTTTTAAACAAAGGGGAAGCGAAGCTATTAAAAAAATATTATGTGATTTAAAGCTGAAAGTTCAATTTCATACTTTTTCTGGAGGAAACTGAGCCTTTTAACTAGCAGCTCATATGGAAGTGGATTGAAACGGGGCACCTGAATTTATCATCGTCTCTCGCACTGTACTTACCTTCCCTAACACACCTTCCTGCCTCGAGGGTTGGGATATCCATGTTATTTGCGAATCATCTCCTGATTACCCACAATTTTCAACCTGGCTCTGAACTAGAGGGTGAATAGCTGAATCAAGAGAATAAGCAGGCTGATGGCCAGCTGTAAGGGGAGAAAAAAAAAAAAAAGATGGAACACTATACTTACACGTATGAGCCCAGAACAACTGAATACCTACAAAAAGACAACTCTGGGCAAGAGATGAATAATACCAGCTATTTTCCTACAACGGCTGTGTCGGTAGGAGGTCTGGTAGATGCCCTTTGGATGCAGTTTCATGTTACACTTAATCCAATCTAACTGTGGGCCGCAACCAAAAGATGAGGTAATATTCCCCCTTTCCCAGCACAGGCTGCTGCTGCCTTTGTTTGGGAATGGGAACAGGACTGTCCCTTTCCTTGCCAGCCTGCAGTTACATTAACGTTAACAAAACTTGACATTTTGGGCTTTGAAAGCAAGTACGCAGTTGAGGATTTGTGCCTATTCACCACCTCATCTGGAACACAACATTTTTTTCTCAGTTGCTGTCCATGCAGTTTTATAAACTGAAGCATTTCAGTGGAAAAGACAATTTCTTACAGTTTAGAGCGTACAGACTTTTACCATTTGGACTATTTTACTGGGAGAAAACCAATAAAAGAACGTGCACAGTGGATCCAGGCAGCTTCAGAACGATGGAAAGCTTCAGGACTACAACTAAAGAAACAAACCATATTCAATGCGGTTGGACTAACATAGCCAGGACTTAAGTTTACACAACAAAACATACATTGCAGATCTCAACTAAGCTGAGGCCTCTTGTAATTTTGAGTGCTATCCTGATTGACACAGCATTTTTTCTTATCTTTTACCTCATCTTTTCACTTTGTCGCCTGTAACATTACTGCATGATAGTAAAAGTCCATTTGAAAATTCCTGTGCCATTGTCAGTCTCGATTCCTCAGGGAAATTTCTAACATAAACTTATTTTTTTAATATAAAGATATATTTTTGGCATGTTGATGTTAGCAAAACTAGATTACTCGTTGTTATATTGAAACTGGTTCTGCCACTCTCACCTGAAGTAATAGAGTTAGATGTATTTTGAAGTAATCACAACACAAATGGGTGGGAAAACTGTTCTGCTCCCACTTGTCTCGCAGCAGTAACATCCTAGTAGAAAAGGCTCCGAAAGGCCTTGGAGAGGAAAGCGTGGAGAGGTCTTGTGAGCTAACACGACATGCGTCATAAGGTTCTCGGAGCACCAGCTGCTGCTTTTATGTTCAAAATGAGGATTATACTTGAATTTGCATCGTTACCGCGCAAGAGACCAAAGGAACAACACACAAATAAATAGGCTCTTGAGGATCTATGAGATACGGGGACTTAATATATAGGCTACTTTCTCATGTAGAGCCGCTGGTGTCCCTTTTCCTCCTGCTTTTGGTATCAAGGGAGCTCCAGCTGTTGCTGTCAGATGAAAGAACATCCCATGGCGCACAAGAGGAACTGATGGAAGACATAGTTCATCTGCTGCCGCTTGTTCTCTCGGTGGGCTATGGGTTTGGAAGGTGTCCAGCTACTTCAAAACCTGTGGCTTTTGCTGTCCCCAACAAACCTTACCAGGACTCTTCTCCCATACCAAGACCTACCACCGGTAACTCTTTCTCTCACGACCGCACTTCTGTTTCAGCCCATCCTCCACCTCAGCCTTCTGAATTTTACCAGGGGAAGGCAACTTATGGCCCACGTAATTTTGATGTACGGAACACGAAGCATTAACGTTTTCATCAGAGTGGATCAACTCTGAAGTTGCTCCATGGAGAGATAATAGTTCACAAAGAAGCTATTGCTGACCACAAGAAAGAGGAAGACATTATTTAGTAAGTCTACTCATGAAAAGAATGAAAACACAGAAAATGAACAGGACAGTTTCCATAACATTTCATCTCCTGCACTGTTTACAGAATTTGCTTAATGATAGGTACACGAGAATGAAAACAATCATAGCCTATTCTGTAAATGCCTGTGGGCAGTAAATCTAGCAACTCAAACTATTTAGAAAGGCTCCAAAGTGGAAAAGTCTCCCGAGCACAAAACACAGCACAGGGCAGGGTCCAAGGGCTTCATCGATCACCCTTCATTATGTTACAGAGCAAAAAAGAGACAGTGTCTTTTCCTCTTCAAAGATCCCTGGTGTGGTCTTTCAAATGCTCACCGCAATCCCTGGGGTGGCTTCTGAGGTGACTGTAATGACTTTCTCATTCATATTTAATTTCCTTGCCCTTTTAAACATCATCACAATCTATGTATAACTTTCTTGGCTATTCAGACACATACAAAACATTGAGCTGCACCCAAACTGCAAATTCTCCTGTGAATTTTTGCCAAGATCACTAGGACAGCAAAGGCTAAGTTTTCTTGACTTCAGTAACTTTGTTCAGTGCGGCCGAAAATACTGTCACAGTGCTTCATTGTGTTCTGCACAAGACTGGTCACTAACCCCGTTCATCATTAAGCAACCAGGTGAACCCAGTTAGGTCTCAATACTTTAACAGCACCTGTAGGCACCATGGCAAATCCAGAAGTGAATCTTCCTTGCAAAAACCAATGAATCATTTAATTCACATGACTTGGGCATCCATTGGGAACTCATGCTTTTAACCCGTCATCAACCACAGTCTCATCAATCATAATTGCAACTAATGCTAAAAGTTCAATTAAGGCTTTTTGTTTCTTTGTTCCTAACCATCACCTCTAAAACGTTTTTTTTCAGGCGATGCTCTGAACTTTTCCAAAGGGTAAGGGATCTGCTAGTTCCTCTAACCAGGAAACTCCAATAATTGGAGTTGAAAACAAACTCAGTTACGGGGTTTCCGGCTTCCCAAATTCTTAACAATAATTGGAGTTGAAAACAAACTCAGTTACAGGGTTTCTGGCTTCCTGAATTATTAACAGCAGGAATGACACGAGGTCTGGAGCTGATAAATTTTAATGCACCACGAGCTGGGTAAGAACTCCAGGAACAATGCTGAAGCACCTCCATGCCTGAGGTGTAGCTGGACTGTCAGCGGGTGTGCTCCACAGCACATCCCTTGTTGCGGTTCTCTGATTTTTCAGCTCTTTTCTGGTCTGTTCATCTTTCCTTCCGACAGAGACTGCAACACAGGGGCAACAAGGGATGGTCTGTACCCAGGTCCTGGACTCAGCATGAAGTCAAGACAGTTTGGGACACGCATGCCGATCCAGGGACTGGGAAGTACTCCCAGTCATGGAAATTTTGAGTCAAGCTAAAAACACCACTTGGAATTTTTATTCCTTGCAGTGCTGTTTTTACGTTGTTTTAATTCAGTGCAAGTAGCACAACTTGTCAGCTCACAATAAAAAAAAAGCAGCTTTATTTTTGGATGTGCAACATTAACGTACGACACACAACATAACCCGCAACGTAGAACACTACACACATTGTGCATTACGCTCCAGGAGACGCTCACCGGTCTTGGAACCACCTGGAGCTTAAACATCGATCGGGGTAACAGGGACACTCACTCAAAACCAATCTGAAGCGGTCTTTGCAACCCTGACGTTCCTGAACGCACGGAAAAAAAAAAAACCCAAACGGGCTCTCTTCATCCGACGCTAGCGTTCTTCACTGCGTGATGGTAACGCCCGGCTCTGTTAACAGCACGGTACCTCGAGCCCGGCGCGTGCATCCCAGCTCCGACGACGCGGCGCCCCGCTTCGCTTTACAGACGTTAACTCGAAANGGCCGCCGCCGCCTCTGAGGGGAGGCTGCTGGCGGGCAGGGCGCGAGAGGCCGCAGTGCGCCGGGAGCGAGCGCCTTCCCTCCCTCCTTGCCTCCCTCCTTCTCTCCTCAAGTGCCCGCGCGGGAGCGGCTCCAGATGCCTGTCCCGCCCCGGGGCGGAGGAGGCCGTAGAGGACGGGACCCTGCCGGGTGCAGGGGGGAGAGCAGCAGCTCCTCGGCGGCGGAGGGGCGATCCCGCCATTGTTCGCAGATGAATAAAAAAGCCGCTGAGCGGTTGCAGCTTTCTCGGCCGCTCTTTGCGGGGGAGGCAGAGCTAGCGCAGCTTTATTCTGCGGCACCGGAGAAACTACCTTCCTTCTTTTTTTTTTTTTTCCTAATTTTTATATTCGTTAATCTCTCCTGGTTGAAGTCGCGCAGCCCTTCTTTAGGAGGGGGAGCTCTGTTTTGGTGGGGAAGCGTGGACGAAGCAGACAGAACTTGCCTGGATTACGACCAGTCCACTTTTCTAGTCCTTTTTTTCCCCCCATGTCTTTCCCAAAAAGCAGTGTGCCTGCTTTCCTACTGAAACCTGATGCTCATATCAGTTCCGTGTGCCATGTGTCCTGTTTGTGACTCTTGCGCTTCTCCAGGTTGGGTTGCCCCGGATCGCATTGTTCCTGCCCTAGAACATAAATAACTGAGAACAACTGCACTTTCACACATTTACTGGGCTTACTGAGTGATGCCCAATTGTACGCCTGCCTGCCCTACGGAGAACTGGGAAATAGGTAATAGGTTATGGAAGTCACGGTTGATTTGGATAGCAGCTTGTAGCTATCTCGGGAAACTTTAGTTCTTTATATATTTATTGATAAAGTAATCAGAAGCTTAGCAATCTCCATAAAAGTATGCTATAAAAGAATGCCGAACCAGAGAGCAGGTGATGGAGATGACTGATTTGCCCTTAGTTTGCCTACATGTGAAGGTTTCTCCCTTACAGTTGAAGACCTATTACATGAATTTAAATGAGAGTGAGCCCTAGCACAAATACCATTTAGCATAAGAGTACATCTCTTCAGCATCCTTAGTAACTTGATTTTGTTTTAATCAGTTGCAGGTAAAATACTGATAACAAATCAAGTTTTTCAGAAAAAAAAAACCAAAACAAAACCAGCAAACCAAAACTAATTTGAATCCAGTATTGTATCTGTTTGTGTAAATTTACATGTACAGAAGCCCTCAGAGGAGAACAGTTCTNTTGTCAGCTCACAATAAAAAAAAAGCAGCTTTATTTTTGGATGTGCAACATTAACGTACGACACACAACATAACCCGCAACGTAGAACACTACACACATTGTGCATTACGCTCCAGGAGACGCTCACCGGTCTTGGAACCACCTGGAGCTTAAACATCGATCGGGGTAACAGGGACACTCACTCAAAACCAATCTGAAGCGGTCTTTGCAACCCTGACGTTCCTGAACGCACGGAAAAAAAAAAAACCCAAACGGGCTCTCTTCATCCGACGCTAGCGTTCTTCACTGCGTGATGGTAACGCCCGGCTCTGTTAACAGCACGGTACCTCGAGCCCGGCGCGTGCATCCCAGCTCCGACGACGCGGCGCCCCGCTTCGCTTTACAGACGTTAACTCGAAAGTTCCTGCCTGCGACGGCACCAACGCCGCGCAGCGCGGAGGCGCCCTACGGCGTTTCCTCGGCGCTGAGGCGGCCAGGCCCGGGCGAGCACCACGCGCCCGGCGGGGCTCGCGCGAGCGCCGCCTCCCACGGGCAGGCGCGGCGCCGACAGCCGCTCCGCGGTG
>VZSC01004846.1:99000-127047 GCA_013398225.1 Steatornis caripensis
ATTCAGTTTAAAGCCTGCCTCAACAGGTTGGTCAGCCTGTTTCCGAAGATCCCCTTGCCTTTTACTTCAGACTAAACTTAGCGGGGCCTTTTGGACCAAATATTCCTACTGTGCTTATAGTCTGAAGGACCACTGATTGATCTTGACCCATCTGTTCCCATTTAGCAGGTAGGATGCAGTTGTTGAGCACATGAAGCAGAACTGCTGGAAAGAAACTCTCATTTCCACTCCCTCTGAAAGGAGTTTTGTTCGCTTGGCCAGAACTGTGCTGTAACCTGTACCAACCCAACAGAGAAGGGAGTGATTCCCTCCAAAACCCCACGATGCTTTTCTGAACCAAAATGTTCCAGAGGCAGCTGTAATGCTGTAGAATAGTCCCTCTGTAGCCCATGAATAAATAAATGTATAATAAATACAAACAGTTTGGTTTATTACATTTAGTGAAACAAAATAGAGTTCTGTCCCTGTCTGACCCCTCTGTGAATGAGGAGATAAAATTTAAGTTAGGAATGCTGTAGAAATCTGAAAGATAGAATGTGGTGTTTGCCAGTAGGGCTCTTCTTGAAGCTCAATCTTTTCACTCTACCAAATGTTTTGATGGAAAAAAGATTTGCTTGAGAGTGGATGTTAGCCTCTCATTTTGCATGTTGCTCATACTTGTTCATGTCTCTAATTCTGGGAGTAGGACTTGTGGTATTTTTGGACTTCTGTTTATGTTACAAGGGCAAAAGTATTGCAAAACAGTGGCCAGAGGTATTTTTTGTAGATTTTTTTCCTCTGTCAGTTTATAATATAATAGAAGTCATGAGAATGTTCTATACTTTGATGTGGATGAAACAGGGGCTTAGCTTTTCAGCAGGGATGTGGTTGGATCGGACTTACCATGTCTGTGGAATGTGGCAGCTATCACCGTGTCTTGTTTCAAGTAAAATTTAAGAGTGTTAAACATGTAAAATGTTAAGTATAATCAAGGTGTCTTTTGTGTTTTAGGAAGCTGAATATGGTGGACATGATCAGATTGATTTATATGATGACGTAATTTCTCCATCTGCGAATAATGGAGATGCCCCAGAAGATCGTGATTACATGGATTCTCTCCCACCATCTGTTGGGGATGATGTAGGTAAAGGAGCTGCACCAAATGTTGTCTATACGTATACTGGAAAAAGAATTGCCTTGTACATTGGAAATCTGACTTGGGTAAGTATCTTTATTACTATTTAGGTGTAGCCAGGAATTTTAAAATTACGAACATAGTTCTTTGTAGATTCTGACTTTTAAATTGTTTTATATGAAATATTAAGAGTACAGCACAGCAGGTGGGTTTTTTGTTGGTTTTTTTTTTTCTTTTACCTGAAATTTAGTAAGTCTGTCTGGAGCTGTCTCGATGTCTAAAAAAATCGATGAAATCTTCAGTGAAGATGGAGTTTAAAGTTTCCTCTTGTGTTCTAAGTGTTATGAAGGGGTATTTGTGCTCCCATCTTCTTAAGGTTTTCAGAGAACTGAATGAAAGAGAACAAGCTTAAACTGTCAAATACTTTATGCCTGCAGATACTTTAAGGCTACTGAACGAACCTATTTTTTTAGTAAACCCTTGCTGAAGTTTTTAGAGAACCATCCAGTTCCTTTTTAAACTGGGATTTTCTTGAAATTACTTTTCACCTTTTTCCAGGGCATTTTTCTGCTTCTGTTTTTCCAGGGCAGTGACTCTTGCAAGAAAACTGTTTTCGTGTTTTGGCCTTGAGGCTTGTTTCTGCCATCCTAGGAGTAACAGGTTTGGGATAACTCGCTGAACTGAGTTGCCCTTAAGACAATTATTTTTTTTACCATTAAAGCATTTTAAAATCAATTGCAGTTAATCAAACAAAGGGCAAGAGTTTATATCTGTTTACCTGAAATCAAATTCTTCCCAAGTCCACACGTGAAAAATTCTCATTGAAGATTTTTTCCTATCAGATGAACTTCTTACTAGTGCTGAACTTAGAAAAGAATGCTTTATGGGTGCTTAGGTGTTTTTTCATTACTTACTACAGTATCCTAATTTTGGGAGCTAATAGGTAAGTAAAGAAGCAGTTGATGTAACAGTTGTACCATTCTGAAATATATGAATGGAATCAATAAAATGCACATGAATTAGCTGAACTCATCCAAGTCAAATGTCACAATTTGTAAAGCAGGTGGCCCAGTGTGCAGCAATTTGTACTTATTACTCATCATTTGGCTTCAGAAATGAAGTTACCCACAAAAAGTGCATTTATTTACTTTAGCATTGCTGTTATGTTTGGGTTTTTTGCGTTCAGGTCTCAGGAAAGTAATTTGTTGAATTTTTAGAAGAAGCCTTGATTTGAAAGAGATCAGATAAGTAGTTCAGAATCTTGAAAGCTTGCTTTGCACTTCCCATATGAACCTTAAAAGAGGTGATGGTGTTACAGAAGTGGAAAGAAAACCATAAGTGTTGGTGTATTTGTGAATCTTCTGATATGAGTGAAATTGTTAAATGTTACATAGTAATTAGTAGGAAGTTTCAGCAAGTAGGCTTGGCTAAGTGGAAGTAGTTGCTTCTAACCATAGTTACTGTACTAGTTTCCCTTCTTTTGTCTGTAAATCCTGCTATTTTTTTGCAAATATGTAGTTCACTAAACTGTCATTAGTAATAAGCTCTCATAAAGAGCACCTGGTTAATACGGCATTTAAAATTGGCTTTTGTGTGGAAATAATAGAATTAGTGGGAGAAACAAATGGATTGGATGTGGAAAAAGTAACAGTTACTGAAATAGTTCAGTTGAAGCCTTGCACTGACGGAAGACAAAAGTTACTCATATGCAAATTTTTTTGGCATGCGGTAGCTGGTGTACGGTGTGGAGGAGTTGATGCAGTGTAGCATATGGGGAAGTGTGTATATTTTAAAAATTAATTTTCTGAGAATTGTAAAATATAAATGACTGCTCTCCAAAAGTCAGAAAATATTGACAGTCTGAAGAAAGTATTCATTTTGACCAATTTCACACAAAAAAAAAGCATGAAAAACTTAGTTGCTCTTTTTATGGTATTTTAGATAAGCTTTCATAGTTTAATATTAAAAATATTTTTCAGTGGACAACAGATGAAGACTTAACTGAAGCAGTTCATTCACTTGGGGTAAATGACATTTTGGAGATAAAATTTTTTGAAAATCGTGCTAATGGCCAGTCTAAAGGGTAAGAAATTGTCATTTGTTTTTTCTGTAAATTGACTAAAGTTTGGGAGGGTGGAACTGGGGAAAGAGTTCCCAATTTTCATGACTGTGAGCTGATAATCTTTGTTTATTGATATCCAACAATGGTTAGGTATATAATTTCATACTAACGAATTAAGTTTCAGGCAGAAATTTTTATGACGGTATTGTGTGTGTCATTATTTTGTGGGTTAAATCTTGTTGGCAATCTTCACTAAGGCTCTGTTCCTAGATTTCAGGTAGTGTAGTGGTGGTATCTGTTGTTCCTCATAGTGTAAATACTGTTCCCACAATCTCTATTATTAAGTCTTTCTTTACATGCTTTATTTTCCATTAACTGTTGAAATTGAGCGCTTAAGCCCATTTTTCACTGGCAACCTGATCTTCCTTGCATGAATGTGCCTTTCTCTCTCCTTAGTAGTGATGAGAACACACTGAATGCTTAATAACAACTTGATCATATGAATTCATGTGTGGTGTGTTGATACGCTACGAAAAAGCTGCCTTTGTTGTGATATATTTTGATGCATCTTGTACTTGCACTTTTGGTGGTTCCTACGTGTCCTAGAATGAGTTACTGTATCTGTTCTGAAAACTGAACTGAAACCTGGGACAGTTTCTGTATTTAGTTTTCAAGTACTTTTTGCTTACTGCATGTAACCTTTTTCATGAGGCATCAGAATATCCAGGAAATGGAAAAATTGTGGTGTGACTTTTTTTTTTCCCATTCTTTCAGGTTTGCCCTTGTGGGTGTGGGATCAGAAGCATCCTCCAAAAAGTTGATGGATTTATTGCCTAAAAGAGAATTGCATGGGCAAAATCCTGTTGTGACTCCGTGTAATAAACAATTTCTGAGTCAGTTTGAAATGCAGTCAAGGAAAAGTAAGCCTTTCTTATGTACTGTCTTGGAAAAATAGAAGTTTATCCCAAAAGTAGTACTGCAGCTTTTCTCTCAGCATCTGATAATTTCTACATGGTTTAAAATAGCTATAAAGTACTTCCAGTAAGGTGAATGAATTTGCAGCTTTGCTTAAAGATGGTCTTCTAAAAATTAAAATAAAAATTTAAAGACAACCAATTAATATACTAAGATCTCTTGTTTAGGCAAGAGAGTACTCACTGAAAGAAGGTTGCAGCTTTGTGAAACCTCTTGTCTTATAGTTGTAAAAGCTTTTCTCATTTTCTTACAGAATTGAATTTGTGTTTTTTTTTAAAGCACAACAGCATTTAGGAGTTTAACATTTGTGTACAAATTGTACTGAATTCTGATGTCTGCATAAGTTATGCTTATGATAAAATGGGGAAGAGAGATTCTGTGTTGTGCTTTCCTCCAGCAGCTTGTTTTGTGCTTCCCAGTCCTAATATGTAAATGTGCTCATTTGTGGCCATGAGCTGCATTAAAGGAAGGACTGACAGTCTCCCCAGATGCTTTTCCAGTAGTATATTTTAGCAAATCACTTTTCCTTCTCAAATAGCATTGGGTTTGGGTACCTAGGAACAAGTTGGTGCTCGTAGGGTCATGCTTTAGCGCTCCATAAAACTTTAGATCAAGAGTTGAAAAACTTCAACCTATTTTGATTTATGTAGTTACGCTTTTGCTTTCCCATTGCAGCCACGCAGTCTGGCCAGATGTCTGGGGAAGGTAAAGCTGGTCCCCCAGGAGGAAGCTCACGAGCAGCATTTCCACCTAGTAATAGAGGGCGAGGTCGTTTTCCAGGTGCCATTCCAGGTGGAGACAGATTCCCTGGACCAGCAGGGCCAGGAGGGCCACCACCACCTTTCCCAGGTAAAAGAATTCATATATGGAGTTTTTAATTTGTATTTTCTTGTATTAATGCAGCATACATGTTTGGGAAATTATAAAGATCGAGAGAATTCAGTAATGTGCTATAATTAGCGTTCACGGCTGGATTGTAGGATTCAACAATATTTCTTTGTTGATACTCAAACAAGGAGTTGTACTTCCTGAATATCATAGCAATATAGTAACGTTTTTAGAGACATTCTTTATAACATGTCAATGTACATATTTTTAAAGTATGAAAAAATTAAGATTGATCATGTTAGCAAGTAGACTTGTCTTTAGGGCAGTGTAGTTCAGATATTCTGATTTACTACATGGGGTGAGAACGCCTGTGTTGCAGAGCATAAAGTGACTCTGTTCCTTACTGCATTACAAGTTTGCACCTCATCAGAAATTCAGCTTTCTTTTATGCCTACTGACAGGCCAGTTAGTTGGCACTTAGAATACCTGAAATTTGAAGAGGTGTTCATATTTTAGTCGTGTATCTGATAGGGGAGAAATCAGGCTTGCATTGCAGTGAAGTTCTCATTTCAGCTTAAGTATTTTTAATAAATGTCATTCAGTAGTAGATTGTCTAATAACAGTCAAAGGGACGTGGTCAAATTGAAAATGAGGACCACTAATGAAGACCTGAAAGTAGGTTATGATACTCCATTTACCTTACCTTTTCCAATACAGCTTTTTGCATTCTTTTGATATATATTACACCTTATGTCCCGTATGAAAGACTAGCTGCAGGTGCAAGTGAGATGCATTGATTTCTAGTTTTTGTAAGCTTTTGGGGGTTTTGGTAACAATAGCAGATGATTAAGTTATTGAGGGGACAGGTCGTCAGTTTTCCAATGAATGCTGTTCTCTGTAGATGTAGATAGAAAATTTTTAACAGTTGCTTGACTAAGTTATTGATCCCAAATTGGGACTATAAATGCCTTGTCTAAGTTGCAAATTGTTCAGTGAGGGTTGTTTTCATTTTTTTGTTGTTTTTTTAAGAATAAAAAAAGGCAAGAATATTAATTATTTCACTAAGTCTTTTATTTCTTCATATATTTATTAATGCTTTTTTTGTTTTTTGTTTTTTGTTTTTTTTTAATTTTAGCTGGACAAACTCCCCCACGTCCACCTTTAGGTCCTCCTGGCCCGCCAGGCCCACCAGGCCCTCCACCTCCTGGTCAGGTCCTCCCACCTCCATTAGCTGGACCTCCTAATCGTGGTGACCGTCCACCACCACCAGTTCTGTTTCCAGGACAGCCTTTTGGTCAGCCTCCACTTGGGCCGCTTCCTCCAGGCCCTCCACCACCAGTTCCAGGCTACGGGCCACCACCAGGTCCGCCACCACCTCAGCAGGGTCCACCTCCGCCTCCGGGTCCATTTCCCCCTCGTCCACCTGGCCCTCTTGGGCCACCCCTGACTCTTGCTCCTCCTCCGCATCTCCCTGGGCCACCTCCAGGTGCTCCACCACCTGCACCACATGTGAATCCAGCTTTCTTCCCCCCACCTGCTAATAGTGGCATACCTACTTCAGACAGCCGTGGCCCACCTCCGACAGATCCATATGGTCGACCTCCACCATATGACAGAGGTGACTATGGGCCACCTGGAAGGTGAGTGCTTTTGGTGTAATGTGTTTGGTAGCAGATTTTATTCCTCTTGTAGGAAGAATTTGATTTTCCTTTTTTAAAGCAAATGTTAGAAATAATGAAAAATAGGGCCGAAAGGGTTCCCAACAGTCTTGTAATTTGCCCCTTTTCGCTTCTCAGGGAAATATTTCTCAGAAGCATGTTTGTAGCAGTAAGAAAATCCTGAAATGCAACACCAGTAATCTCACTTCCCCTTTTCAGCTCTGAACTGATTGTCTTCAGTGTTTGTATTTGGCAGTCATTCCATATATTCTATACACAAACATACATCGCTTCTTATGCAGCAGCTTCTGGTTGTGCTTCTGTCTTAATTCGAAATTCTGACTTGTACCGTCATCGTGCTTTGCTGTCTTTTTAGAATAATACTCTGGCATTCTCCTTTTTGAATATGAGTGTATGTTCAGTACAGTGCCATACCCAGCTTGTACCATTTTCATCTTTCAGCAGCTCTGCTTGTCCCTTTTTCCTTCAAGGTCCAATTCAAAGTTAGTCTTTGTCTTAAAAGCCAAGTGTGAATTTACTGCAAGACTTTTATCCTCTTCTACTGTCAAGATGCTTCTGCTCATTTGGTGCAGTCTTGCTGTGTCTGTAGCAGTGGCTTTTCCTATGGTTAATCCTATTTGGGACAGAGTTTTTGAGTCACTCTGACTTGACTGGTCAAGTTTTTCACATGTTCTTTGAAACATCTTTTTCATCTGTGCTTTCAGGCATCTCTGTCTTGCTGCTGTTTATTGATTTTCACCATATTTGTATTCATCACAGAAAATTTTGGGATAAAATGTAAGACAGACACTTTTTGCATAGTTACATTTGGATTTTTCAGTTGTGATTTTACTGCTAGCATGAGAGACTTCTTTTCCTTAAAATGTTTTCTGCAAAGACACGTTGCTTTGATTCTTCTTTTATCACAAATTTTAAAAAGCCCCATGCATCTGTGCGTACTATGTTCATACAGAGACTATAGAAATTCAGGTTTGGCTTAATTGCCCGAAATAGAATAAAACAATAAGGTGTTGGTTATTTTTTTGATGGACAAAGTCGAAGTTGTCTGCAGTTTATAGAATGTCTGGGGAGGGAAGGAGTGGGAATAGGACAGTATAACTTACTGTCCAGTATTTTCATTAATAATGTTAAAACTATCATCCATAACTATTTGAATTGTCATTAATTATATATCATAGGCGTTTCACTGGAAATAACATGTCCATAAGAGAAAAATTACATATTCCATTCTATGGGAGGCACACGAAAAATAATACTCAAAACTCAGGGAGGTATGAATTTTTAGACATTTCCTCTTATGCTAAACTGGCTATAGGATCTTGTTCCACTTCTTGCAATTAAGAGGATAGCATTGCTTATTATTCTGCATTTTCTTTCTACCAGAAGAACTAACACTGTTCTAGAAATACCAAGCAGTGGGCCAGTTTAACAGTCTCAACATTTGTTTCTAACACATTTCTCCAAATTTTCTGTATGATACAGAGACTGGCTAATAGGACACTGCAGAACTTTTGGGAAAATTTTTGTATAGATTAACTTCTGTTGCTTTGGAAACCCTATATAGGTAGCTAATAATTAAAATAAAAAAGTGTAATGAGTATGAGGATTCTGCTTTATTGATTCCTCCTTACTGTGACCAGTTTGGAGATTGAATTGGAGCACCTTGAACTTGACCAGAAATAAAAAAACAAAATTAGCTGTAAAATGTTGAAGTATCATTCAGCAAATTGAGTGTTTTAAAGATGATAGGCTGTTTGCTTTTCGTAAGTTATAGCGTTCTGGTCTTAGTTAAGATCTGGGAAACAGGATCATATAGTTCTGATTCCAGTATTGTTATAAAAGTGATCTATAATTTTGCTCAAAGTCGCATTGCCTGTGTACGTGTATTTCCACATCCATTCAATTGGGATAATATCTACTTACATACCTTGAAGGATTTTATGAAAATTATAAATATTTGTAAAGCACAGTATAAAGTGCTGCTGAATCTTCAAAATAGATGGGATGAACAAGAATAAGTCTATTTATACAGCAATGTCTTAATTGTTTTTTACCTTTTTTCTTTTTTTAATTTTCTTAGCTTTCAGGATTTTATACTGTAACATGGTCCTTTACAAAAAACAAAACCAAACCCAGATCCTGCTTTCTTTTCTGTTTGTCACTTTGCTTAAAGTTGCAAACTTGGATTGTTAAAACTGCAATGATATCTTCTCCAGTTTTTCTTAACCTTTTAAATAGTAGTTTTATTGCTTGCAGAGAAATGGATGCTGCAAGGACACCTCTAAGTGAAGCAGAATTTGAAGAAATCATGAATAGAAATAGGGCGATCTCAAGCAGTGCCATTTCGAGAGCTGTATCAGATGCCAGTGCTGGTTAGTAAAACTCGATTACTGTGTTTGCTATTCTACCCAATTGAAAGGAGTTTATAGTTTCTGTTAGGAAACTGGGAGCCCTGAAGGCACGTTTTCCTAATAGGAAGCTGCACTTAGATACAACCTATGACTGATTTTGTACTGTGCTTCAGTGAGCTGCTGAAAATGCCTTCTGAGTACTGATCTGGACAGTATTTTAATATTTGGTTCTGGCTGTTGAAGATACTTGAAATAGTAATATTATTACAGGTAAACATATTTGCTTTAATTTGCATCATTTTCTGATCATTATCTTGTATCATTTTTAGGGGACTATGGAAGTGCTATAGAGACCTTGGTAACTGCAATTTCCTTAATTAAACAGTCCAAAGTATCTGCGGATGATCGCTGTAAAGTACTTATTAGCTCTCTTCAGGACTGCCTTCATGGAATTGAGTCCAAGTCTTATGGTTCTGGATCCAGGTAAAACTTTCCTCTTCCATCTGCCCTTACTTATAAAAGGGAAGGTGCAGCACAGGACTAGTTCACAGAGAAGAAACTTAAGTCATGTAAGAAGCTTAGTGATTTGTGGAGTTACACAAGAAATGTGTGAAAGACTCAAACAGGAGCTTCCTGAACCTAGCTGCCTTTTAATTAACCCTCTTTTCAAAATTAATCTAATAGCTTAAATTTAACTCTTAGTTTTATTTAGTATCCTTTCCTGCATGATACTCTTGCAATGCTTAAACTTCAAAATAGAATTATCCTTTATCCGTTAAGATGTTCAGTGCATAATTTTTATTAGAATTTGCTATTGAAAATGAAGATTGAAGGTGTTTGATGCCAATTTTTGTTTTGCTTAAAAATAATGTTCTCCGTGCTCGTCACAGTGGAAATACTCTTAAGTTGAGGGGGGAAAAAAGTTGTGCAGAATGATTTTGCCTGTTGTCCTTTGTCTTGTAGTCTAAAAATCAAGAGTAGGTAGTTTTGAAATTTGTGGACTCTTCTGCCTAGTACAAATAAGAGATCAGTATTTCTTTCAAAACTTAAATAATGCCCCATTTTGTGTTGGGACACCCACTGAGCCTCCAGTTCATTTGGGTACTCTAGCAGTAGCACGGTTGGCCTTGAATATTCAGAACACAAAGACAGGTGGTTTTGGCACATACTTTCAATACACAGGTTGGCAGCCATGTTGTAGTGATTGTTTAAGGCATGGTGCCTTCCCCTAGCTGATTTTGGCTATCTCATCCTCCATTCTGATCATGTACTTTCTGACTTTTCCTTGATAGATTAGAAAGTGGATGCAGCTTACTATCTGTAACTGAGTTCTTAGCCACCACCAGCTATCTTTCATGTCTATACAAAAACCTAGCTGCATCACGGTGAACAGATACTTCTCTCATATCCTTTTTTGGTCAAATTCATGCTCCTAAACCGAATACAAAATGGGCGTGTAGATGGCCTGTATTTTGAAGAAGAATTTAATGAAGTAATTCCTTTTAGAAGACGTGAGCGATCCAGAGAGAGGGACCACAGTAGGTCACGAGAAAAAAGTAGACGCCACAAATCACGTAGTAGAGATCGTCACGATGACTATTATCGGGAAAGAAGCCGTGAAAGAGAGAGGCATCGTGATCGCGACAGAGATCGCGACAGAGAACGAGACAGAGAGAGAGAATATCGTCATCGTTAAAGAAGGTGAGCATTTGTTTCATGTTCTTGAACTTTACTGTTACTGACTTAAAGTAACTACTCTAGGTTTGGGATTATTTACACCGTTATTGTCTGCACTTAAATGGTTCTGCAGTATGTACTGAATCACTTTCTTCTTGCAGCATCTGACATGAACGTAGGTAAGTAACGACAGGTAACTGGTCTTGGGAGGAAGGGAGTGTGTGTGTGATTATCTTTTGCAGTTTGCATGCTGCCTTTTTAATTTTAGGTGGTATGAATGTTTGCAGTTTTTATGAAATGTGATTAAACCAGTTCTTTAAAAAGCAGTAAGACAGACTGTCTGCTCTCTTTGTAATCTTAGAAGGTTATATGAAGTTTATGCTTGTATTTCTTATTTGTATTGTAAAATACTAGTTTTGTATTTTAAAATGTACTTTTGTGTAAGGACTGCAGGGCTTCACGTATCATGTGTGGATTATTTCACTTTAGGGCATATGTACATACAGTTGCTGTCCTTACACAAGTACAGTGGTGTTATGTTTGGTCTCCCCATTCCCCGCCCCCCGGTGAGTTTTACTGAAATTCAGGAAATATAGCCAGACTTTGTTCTTTATTTTATGAAATGTATCTTCTGTCAGTATCTTCTGCCTTCTAGCTAAATTCAGGTGTTACCTTCGATTAAGATCTATGATCAGTTGTTCCCCACCACCCTGGTTTTTGATTCCCTCCCCCCCCTCTTATGGTAAAGTAATTTTCTGAAGACTAGTAAATGAATGTATGACATAAGGATTGTTTCCTTTCTGGTTGCTCGCAAACTAATGTGTTCTTTTATTTCATATATCTGCAGTCTTGCATGCATCAAATGTCTAGATAGCTACAGAGTAGCATGCTAAATGATGCTTTTTTCAGTGTACCGCTGAGAGCTTTAAAACACATAGAAATGTTCAGCACGTTATATAATGTACCATTTTGAGGATTGGGAATTCAAGCTACCCATGATTCGTTGTATTTGACAACTGGAAAAAACCCTACCTGTTAGTTTCTCTGCAGTGGTCTTTTCCATTTTTAGAAGAACTTGCCACTACATCTACACTAAAATTGAAGCTTGCAGCCTTGCCTGTCTGCCCAACTTCCATTTCTTACATTTACCCTCAGATTTAGTTCCAGATTTGTATATGTTATTTATTCATGGAAGTTCATTTACAGAAGCTAAATAAAGCACGACTTTTTAGAAATAATAAAAAATGTAGTATGTTCCTAAGTGAAAATAGAATTTTGTATTAGTTAAATGTTAGTTTTTCAGTCAGGCTTTTGTGTCACTCGCTCCTTTGGGAGAGAACAAATTGTGATACTAAATGCTCTAGTCTTAAGTGGGATGTTGTCTTGGGTTTGTATACTAACAGGGGACACACAAAGCAGTAACCAGCCTAGAGAAGGGGAATCAAAGGCTTAAATAGGGAGGTGAAATGTGGCAGCTGAAGCAAAGTTGGCAGTATGTATCTGTTAATGCCACTTTGTCACAAAAAATGGATTGGTAGAAGTATTTCTAGAGTTGCATAAAAATAGCAACTGTGGTTCTTAATTGTAAGACCAGAACATAAAAATACAGATTTAGGACAAGTAAGTGTAGTTTCTGTTGTTGAACTGGATTTTTACCTTTTATGATAAACGAGTATTTGTGATATTTGCGAATAGTTGTTATTAATAGGAGGTAACTGTTGAGCTGAGCAATGGATGCATTTCCAGAGTGTTTTCCTTCTGCTGGAGATGAGCAAGCCATAAATTGTTAATAAGCTGGAGTTTAAGATAACTATTTTTTTTTACCCTTGGCATGCTTTATTAATCTAGCTTTTAATTTTTGTGTATGTAGTGTTGTGCATGTAGACACGGAGTTTCTCTGCCAAATACCTATTCCCTACCCTGTCACCCCAAGAAAATGTATCGAATAGCATTAGGTTGCATTTTATAATTTCCAAAGCACAACTTTAAAATGAGACTTTGGCTTCAGTCTCAGTTCAGGTGAGACTTATATATGCAACATCCTTCAACTTTGTTGTGTGCTGGGGCTTCTCTCTGCTTTCAGAGAGGTTCTGTAGGTAAGATTCCCTGGTGCAAAGAAGAAGCGCAAATGTAGTATTCTGCATGTAAACAAAAGCATTTGGTATTTTTTAAAAAAGCTGTAAACATTTTGTCTTGTTGCTGTGGTAATGAAGAAGGGCTTTATTGTAGTTTCTGTTTTATATATTTATACACACACGCATATGAAAGAAATACAGTTATCTCCTGATTTGTATGTTTCATTTTCACTAAGATGTATGTTGCCATACATTTTTTTTGTTTCGTTCCTTACATTGATCAATATTCGTAAACGGATTTAACAGTCTCAGTCATTTAATAAATATCAGCAGTGTTGAAAAGAGTTACTCCCCATATTACTGTGTTTTGCCAGATAACATGAAGTTGCCTCTGTGCCTGCACCCTAGGAATGGCACCTATACTTCTCCTTATTGTGTACCTATAGTCATAACTGTGATACTGTACTGGCATTTTTTTTAAAGTGTTACACATCTAGTTAGAAGGATTTTAAAGGTCCTTTGTGAACATTTTTGTATGCAGTGAAATTCAGTTTGTACTGTATTACGTTCATAGAGATGGGTTAAATTGGAATAACTTACTAAATGTGTTTATAATAATAAAACTCTATTAAAAAGTTTAGATGTACCATAGCAGGTGTTTACACTTCTGTTTGTACACTTCATTATTTAAAATTAAATTTTTGCAAGATTTTTGTGCCTTCAGTTGAGTAAGGCTTCACGTACACAGATAATGCATTCTACAGAATTACTGGAAACGGAACGTTTCATTGAAACATCTTGCCTCTGCGTGTAGAAAGCCTGTAGATATAAAAGAGAACAATGGATTTAAGAAAAGTGTCTAACCTTTATTAGTCAAGAAAACAAGAATCAAATAGAATTATGTTTAGAAGGATTAACAGCAAAATTAATGTGTACAAACAGAATAGTAATGTAACTTCATCAGCATAAGTCCTGACTTTTTTAGACAGAAATTTTTTTCAGTTTAACTGATACTCAATGATGTATTTCTAGCTGATACATTGTCCCAATCTTAATCTGTCTGAATTTCTATAACTGCTGAATGTCAAATTTTTCCTTTTATGTTTTTGTTATTGGGTTGATTGATTATTTCCTATTTGGACTGAATTGCAAAGACAGAACCACAACATTGTAACAGTTGATATGTATGTAGACTTTGTACTCCATATTTCATGTTTTTTTCTCTGATTTTTCTGCTCTCAAACCACTGTAAGCAAAATAATTTAATGTCTGAAGCTCATATGCTGCTTCAAAAACTGCTCTCGGCTCTGAAATAGTTTCAGCTTTGGAGTGATCAAAGAACTAACATGGCTGGAATTTTTTTTGGTATCAGTAGGAGGGGAAATGGTACTGATAGTTTAAGTAATATTCATTGTATTTGTGATTGTTTAAGTAGGAACTGTCCTGTAACAGTGTGTTAGCAACCACTTGAACATCAAGTGAAGTACAAAATTAGCCTTTCAGGAAACCTTATAAATTAATAGGAAAATGCCTATTTTTCTAAGTTATTTTAATAATAAGCTTCTGGTTAATAATGGAAAGTTAAGTGAATAATGTGGTAGCATTGTTCAAGACCTAGGTATATGTACCTGTCTAGGATTATTTCAGATCTTCTTAGTGTTAAGCTATTATGAACATTATTTACCTAATTTCACTTTTTTAAAATGTGTATTTTTGAGGAAGCACATCTGTGAGGCTAGCAGTATTCTACTACTGCATTTAGCATTCACCAGAGAAATTATACTTTGTGCATCTGATTCAGTATTTGAAATCCACCACAGAGTGAAAGAAGCAAGCAGTGCCAGTGCTTTATGTGCTTCTTAAAGTCTATTTTATGGCTACTCTGGTGCTTTACGGAAACACCTAGTTTGTTTCTTAATGTTCCGTGATTTTTCTCTCGTTTTCTTGAGGGTGATAAGATGATTCAAAGAACGAACTGTAAATCTCTGATGCTGTTGTTTATTTTCAGATGCATAACTGCATGACTTTTATTCATTTTTTCCATGAACATGATGCTGTAATTTTGTTGTCTTTTGACATGCTTATATTTTTGTGTTACCCACACCCTATGCTTTTTTCCTTTTGTTTGCAAAATCAGTAGTTTTGACGAACTTGAGCTGTGTGGAAGTTCCCCATCAAACTTTAAGGCTTTATGGTATTTGAAACATGAAGAAGTTACTTGCAAGTGAAAATGTTGGTTTGATGCAGTGTTCTCCGAAGAATGAACAAATTAAGTTTTTTTGCTCATTGTGGTTTGAGAACTAAGATTTCTTTCTACAAAAAAAAAGGAGAGAGAAATGAGAGAGATCTCTTCATTTTTATGTTTTCCTGTGGCAGCCTGATCTACCTTTTTGTGTCTTCCTCATATATTAATGTGAAAGATACTTGCCAGTAATTCACATCTCTTTAATTTGTAAGCTAAAGATTGATTTTTCTGAATGCTAGACAGGCTGGGATGGTAGGAGAAAGACATACGATTAATGAAACCACTTTGGGAGCATTCTTTTTCTTCCCATGTAAAATTATTTATGGAATCAGGAAATTGCTCTGGTGTTGATCTTAAATTAGACACTTAAGATTGAACAAAGATACCAGGTAAGTACACTGATAAGTCGGGGGGGGGGCGGGGGGGGAGAATGTGACAAATGGAAGAAGGTGCTAGTGGTGGAAAAATAGTCTGTCTGTACATGTATGATGAAGAGAATCACATGTGTATCTCAGTTTACACGCAGAGAGACAAATATAGAGTCAAGCTTGAAATTGCTTCTTTTGCACTATGTTGTAGCTAAAGCATCACAGTATTTGGAGGTTTGTGATGTTCTGAAAGTAGGTTAAGTTAAAACAAATTTTGGCTTTCGAGCTGATGCTTTCTGTGGGATTTTTGCTTTGTGTATTTTTTTATGTATAGAATAAAATGAAAGAATTACATGAGGTAATTCTTAGGAGGTGTTAGGATATAATGACAAATGTAATGCGTTTTACTGAAATGTGAACATGTTGGGAGATTGAAATTCAATCTCTGAAAATTATCAGAAATTACACAACTATTACAAAACTTGACGGGTGTATGGACATACAGCTTTTAAACTACTGTAGAATTTTCACACTTCTAAAAGCTGTTTAAAGTTTTTATATGCTTATTTGGATAATTGGAATTAAAGGGGAAAAAACAGTTGCTACTGCAAGATGCTTTATATATAAGAAATCTATTGGGTTTTGTTCTAAGAGTCTGTCTATGTGCAAAAAAATGCTTAAGTTGCATCTTGCATAAATAAAAAAAATGTTTGATCACTTAAGTTCTGAGATTTCATTTGTAAAATGTTCTGGCATAAAGTCCTAACTTTTAAACCATGAAATAACTATTTAACAGATAAGGCTGAAATTTGGGTTTTATCAGTAGAAATACTGAGAAACTGATTGCTGTATGGTGTTAAATTGTACAAACCTAACACATGCTTGGGACAGGTAGCTTATATGAGCTTGAGGCAGATGGAAAGCAGCATTGCCAAGAAGTACTGACTAGAGATTTAATTTTTTAAGTTGTTTCTTACTTCAATTTTCTACTTGCTTGTAGAATACTGAAAAGGGCTGAGTGTGAAGGTATAATCCATACAGATTTATTTCTTCCTTTTGGAACCACAAAGGTTTCCATTTTTGCCAAGATACAGTGGCAAAATACTTGGAACCAAAACGTACGCCACTTTGGATTTTAGTTGGTTTTGTTTTTTAAAAATGAAGGTTCAGTGTGGTGCTAACCATCTTAAGACCCCTGTAGTGAAAAGTATTCATCCTGAGTCCAGTTTGTCATGCATTCTTTAAAGTTCTCGTAGTTCCATAAGTACCCTTACAAATCTAGACGTTATTTCCAGGAACTGAAGCTTTCTTATGCTAGTATTATGAATCATACATATGGTGCTTTGGATCTGTTAATTGTCGCCATAGAAGTTATAAAGATCCATAATTCTTGCCACAGCAATTGTATGATGAGAGCAGCAAATTCTGACATGCAGTCTCACAGCTGTCATATACTTGCTTCCTTAACTAAAAAACTAAGAGTCTCCCTTGTCTGTTTGCACTAACTTAGCTCGCAACTCTGAACACGTGTTCCTGTGGAGGCAGCACTTTGTCACTTTGCTGCTAATGAATTTTAAAAGTAGGTAACACCTGTGGAAATTTTGGTCTCTGTGGAAGGAACTTCCCCAAAAGTTGCTACTGGCTAATACATTCATGAACAAAGTGTGCAAATAAGAAAAAGAATTCCAGTCACTGCTTTGGATTTGGATTAGTTTATGTGCATATTGTAGTGTATAGAGCCTACTTGGGTATACATTTTTAAAGCTACAGTCACTTTGCAGAAAGAGTCGTGCAAAAATTGAGTGCTTTGTTTTCCCGACTGCTTTGAAATTATTATACTGGTAGAAGAATATTTGACAGCTGTGTACTGGTGCGCATTCATGAAATTGCTCCTCTAAATGTCTTGTTTTTCAAATGAACAATTTAATGTGTTGGGTTCTCAAACAATTTGATTTAAGCTATTTTGAAATTATTGACTGTTGAAATTGTGAATTACTGATGAAATGAAGATAGCTAATGGTTTTGTAATGGAATTCAACTGAAATCCAGTGTATGGAATTATACCATCCCAAGTATTTTGTGAATTCTTACAGTAATTAATTCTGAATGGTGTGGTTCCTTAATTTGCCGAAATAGATGAGGGTTAGGAAGTAGGGCTTGGGTTTTTTCCTAGGGCAAGTAGCTGAGGAAACCTGCAAATCTATATTGTATTATTTGAAAAGTGAGTTCTTGTGATTAAACTGCAAGCGTGTATATAGATGTGAAGCCCATCCTGCTTGCCACTAGTTTGAAAATTTTGAAGTACTGGTATCAGATTCTGTGTGCTTTTAAATGTTTCTGAGCTGTGAGCCATGCACTTCATTATATAATCAGTGCGTTACTTAAATGTCAAACCAGCTTAAGACTTCTGTAAGTGGGCAGGTAAAAATGTAAAAATCTAGTTGTGCAAAATTACCTTATGTGCTTGTTCATTTACTCTTGCAGAACACATACTTTAGGAAATGTTCTATATAAATGTTTCCATCAGTCACAGGAACAGTAGCTATTTCTTCCTTTATCATTCGATACTTCAACTGCGAAATTGATATTCTTTCAACTTTGTTGTACAACAACGTTAATTTGATTTTTAACTCTTGTGTTAGAAATCAGTTTCGTGCACAAACAAGTAGCTACTGCTTCTGGGCGTTTTGTGTTAGTTTACATTATGGTGAAGTAGATGCACGACTTGTATATGTATAGATAAGCCAACAATTTTCTGTGTATTATGGGGACTAGCAAAATCTACATCACAAATTTTGACACATTACAGCTGAAGGAAGAGGAACAGCGTGCAAGACAAGATACATTCTTCAAGGAAAGATGCTTGTCCAGCAGTTTGCTTCATGTGATTGAACTGAGCCTGTAAGGATTCATGGATAAAATGAACAGGAATAGATCTGAATAAAGCAAATCTGCATACATGGTAACCAGTAGCTCTTTTACTTTTTTATGTTGCTTAACTGTTTTATTTGAGGGAAACCTGTGTGATTTAAACCTTATAGCTTTTGCAACTTTATTACTGGTTATATACATTTGGCAATTATAATGTGCAAGCAATTGGAAAAAGTCGAGTAAATGCTTGTTTTTATAGTAGTTTGTTCATGTTAAACTGTTCATATGATGATGTCTGTATACAGCACCACTGATTACAGTAGATGTAGTGTTGTAATAAACTGTTTAATGGGGCTGATGTGTAAAGCTGTTCAAGTTATTTGATGTTTACACCTCAGGGAAAGTCTTGTGTTCAGCAATATTTAAAGATAATGTTACAATGAAAACATTGACGCTGTCTTTAAAAACATCGCAATAGTTCTTGCATATGCCTCAACCTAACCTTGCATTCGGTGAGTTAAACATACTAACGTTGCTCTCACACATTCAATTTTGATATGAAAATAGGTGGTTGCATAAAACCTTTAATGCTATTTTGCTTTCTAGCAGTGTTTACCTTAGGTGGCTTGTGACTTTGCTAATTGACATATAAAACTGTAAAAACTGCAGCTCTTTGTGGCCTGTTGTTTTCAGGAGAGCTGGTCCTATGTCTGTGACTTTAGCATGCTGAACATTTGATCTCTCATACGGCCTTGATCCCGATTGACACTACAGTTAATGTAAACTTAAACTGTTCATATGAACTTGAACTGTCCATAACAAGGGGTGGTAAGGTTAGGTTAAAAAAACAAAACAAAACCCTGCAGTTGTTTACAGTTTTATAGTAATAGTGCTTGTGTGTGTTTTCTCTCCACCCCCAAGGCCATAGCAGTGTGTACATAGTTGTGTATTAGAAATGTGCCAGAAGAAACCAGATGTTTTCATTTTTCAGACTTTATGGGTTTGGTATTTTCTTAATACTTTGGGGTTTATTCACACATGCATATAAAAGAGAAGGTACACTTGTATGTCCTTGTTCAGTGACAGGCGATATTGAAATGTCTTAGCAAAAATTAGCACTAATTAAATCTGTCAGATGAGGTTTTGTAAATTTACTTAAAAACAAAGTACTGGAGCTCACGGTGAAAGTTTACTTCAAATTTAAGAATTTGTTTTAGATTTTATAAAGCGTGAAATGCGAGTGAATAGAAAGTTTATGTAAGTTGCAAAAATGTAGTTTCTGGCAGCCTTGCACAAAGGCTCACTTTCAGTCTATTGTAAATTGTTGTGTAACAGATTTATTCTCGGAGTTTTCACTTAGTCAAATAGTTGCACTTAATGTTTTAAGTTAAGTTTCAAGACCTCAAATGGCTTTAAGAGGCAACTCTTAGACAACTCTTGATTTCTTTTTTTACCGATTTTGAAGATTTTTTTACAGCCGGCCTAAAATGTTACCCTGTTCAGGAAAGCACTTAAATCCATTTGGTTTTCCAGAGCATTTAAAGTCTATGTTTACATTCCTTGAAATCTATGGAATGCAAGCACATGCTTTAAGTACTTTATTTGCATACGTGTGCGATTTTTATGCTTTACTGAGTTGGGACCAGTAACCTGTGCAACTGCGAAAGTTTTGCATGAGTCTGAAATGCTCTGATGTTTTTGTCACCTACCACTCAGCCAGGTTTCCTGCAGCCAGGTTGGTGCTGTTGGACTTGGCTACAGCTTCAGACTCTTCCTTTTTTTTTTTTTTTTTTAAATTGTGTACCTCATGCATGGGATCACTGGTGTTTATGGAACTATTTGCTACTGAGAAGGTATTTGACATGTTTGTTTAATCCTGTTTGAAAATGAAAACTGCCTTTTAAAATTTTGTAAAACTGAAAGTTGTATCAACAAGTCATGACTCGCTTCCTGCTTTTTGTGAGTAGGTGTTGGTTACAAACAGTACTGTTGTAATTTTTTTTCTTTTACTTAAAAACATTGTTTACTGCTGTGTGTAATAAGTTTAAGGAAGAAATAACCTGCCTGTAGCTGTTACGTGGGGAATAGCTAATACTGGAGAGGCAACAGGTAAGTAATGTTCCACTGCAGAGATATATTAAATCTTAAAATAAAAAAGTAAATTTACAAGCATTTTATGCAGGAACTGATATTTTACACCACATTGAAATAGATTTAAGGAGACTGTTGCTCTTTTTACACAGAGTGTGATTTCTCACTCGCGTGTAGATTTCCGTTGCTGGCAATGGAAACAGCAGGGAGGGAATAGCAGGGGGGAAATGACAAAATTTAAACTGAGCGATCATTGTGACTTGAGAGATGAGGTCCCCATACGAAGCCCCTTATTTCTGCCTGTTGTCCAAATACTTAGTTTTAACTGATAAATGTACTGTGTTGCAATTTAGATAATACTCTCTCTTGTTATTGTGAGCTTCACTAGATTTTTTTGTTTCATTAAAAAAAAAATGTACAGAAAAAATCCAAAGACCCTGATAGACACCAAAAAGGAATATGCTTAATGCACATCATGTATAACTGGATCTGTAGTAGAATTTTTACCAGGTTTATTAAATGTTACTGGCAATTTCCTGTGCACGCTCAGGAAATAGCAGTTTGGTAACTTACTGACTGATGATGATGCCGTGATGGCTACTGCTGTGCTCTTTGATATTTATCCAATTGTATTTCATCTCCTTTTGCTGATAAAAGGACAAAATAGTCTGTGAAGAAATACTTTATTTCTTTCAAATATTGATTTTATAAGTAACATTGAAAATAATACCTTAAGGCTATGTCCTTTATCTTGAAAGACAAAACCAACAAGTAGTGACTTAGGGGTGGCAGTGCTTTAGGAGCAGAAGTTGTTTTACTGGAGGTTTGCTTTTTAGAAGTAGAGGGGGTTTTTTTAGAGTAAAATTTCTACTGGACTATATGTTTAGACAGTTCAAAAATACTTCTTCAGAAGAACATAGCATTTTGAAAACTGTACAGTCTTTTTTTCCTCATTCCCTTTTTGCTTTCTGTGCCAATTTTCGTTCTGATTGCATTTTGAAAAATGTTTGTCAGAACTTCAAATTTTTATTTACAGTGTGGCTTATAAGCTTGGATAGCCGTTGTTTTTGTGTTAAACAAGATATCCTATTAAATTTAGAAATTAGCTTGGTTTTTTTTTTGAGTGAGCGGTGTCTGGTTTTGTTCCTTTGAAATTGATGAGGCTTAGTTTTTCTAACTGTATTTTTTTACCTGATTGTTTAGTTGCATACCCAAACCCTTGTAAATGTTTTCCTAGTTGTGTGTGGATAATTGGAGATTTAAATGTTGTATATACTTGTCATCTGTGTTTCTAGTAAAAATACATGGCATTCTTTATAGAAATACTTAATACCTGATTTCCTTTTCTTATCCACTTGCTCTCTGTGTACAGGTTAAATAGACTTTGCTCCTGTTTTTATTTATAGAATTTTATACGTAGCCTCTTAAAGTTATCATTGGTTCTTGTGTACACTGAGATACGGCCTTAAATTTCCTAACATAATGCTCATTAAGATACTGTTAATCACATAGATTCAAATATAAAACATGCGTGTTTAAGACTGGTACCCCTCAGAGATCCAAGACACTAAATTGCTTCTGCATTGAAATGTAAACCCTTCAAGATCTTAGAAGAAGGAAAGTGCAAGTCAGTGTACATATACTTAAAGAAAATTGAGTTATTTCCAAAATAAGTATTTTGGCGTAGGAAATGAGTAACGTGGATTTGTTTAGGATTTAAATTATTTTGGTAATTGACTGCACAGGTCTCAAACATAATGGTTGCAGCATGCTAATTAGTCTCTATGTTTATGCAGAAATACTGTCTCTTGAACTGTTTAGTATGATGCCTTGCAATTAATATTGCTGACAGGCTTGGGGTGGGTGCAGGTGTTGGTGTGTTTTGTTTTTGTTGTTGTTCCCTCCACCCACCACCCCCAAGTTAAGATCTGGCATGCTCTGTACTTCTAGATTAATTTTAGCTTTAGAGGATGAATTACTAAGGAGCAGTTTGGAGCGTAGAAGTTCTGCAGTTTGATGTTTTCGTGGGATTTTTTTTCCACGTGTTGGACAAAATATGATAAAGCATCTCATTCTGTTTGTATATTACACACTTGTTAGTTCTTGAATACTTGCTATAGCCCCAGTTATTGCAGTGGGTTTTAGGTTCTGGTATGACCTATGCCTGTGCTTAAATCTTTCAAAGCTTCTTTGGAAACATGCTAGTTTTACTGAAGTCTCTTGAAAATAGTAAACAGTATGCCTTTGATCCCAATGAAATGGAGCATTTAAGTTGTAAAAATTGCCATCTATTCATACCATGTAATGTGATTTTTACACGATTCAGTGCTAACACTTTGGAGTATATTCAAGTAATAGACTTTGGCCTCACCCTCTTGTATACTGTATTTTGTAATAGAAAATATTTTAAACTGTGCATATTGTTATTACATTATGAAACAGACATTCCCTTGATCTTCAAATGTAAGAAATTGAGGAATGTGTGTGCTTTTTTTAAATACGAGTGATTGCAAATTCAGTTTCCTTACTACTGCAGGTGTCCTTTTTTAAAATAAAAAGAAAGGAAAAAAAAAGCCAAGTGTTTTAAAGGTGAAATACATTCCTATTTGGTAAACCTTAACATTTTTATGCCGATTACCAGTACTGATGACTTTCTAAACAAAAGGCTGTATTGTCTTCCTGTACCATTCCATTTCCTGATTCCCATTTTGCACAAGGATGAATGAGTAAAGTATTCAAGAAATGGTTTTGAAATACAGGAGGGGGGTGGTTGTGTAAGTTGGAATGCAGAATTGAAATGCAAAATGTAAGGAAATGGATGCCTGTCAGAATGCCCTACTATATATATATATAGTACACAGTTTCCTGATACTGGCAGGCCAAAGAGTCTGTTGAATACTTGAGTTTCTGGAGACATACATTTCTCAACAAGGTAAGATGGTATCCTAGCAAATGTGGATTTTAATACATTTTCAGCAGAGGTACTTTAGTTTAATCTATAAGTTTAGGGATCGCTTCATCTATTTTAGATTGTTATACTTGAAATACTGCATAACTTTTAGCTTTCATGGGTTTCTTTTTTTCAGCCTTTAGGAGACTGTTAAGCAATTTGCTGTCCAACTTTTGTGTTGGTCTTAAACTGCAATGGTAGTTTACCTTGTATTGAAGAAATAAAGACCATTTTTATATTAAAAAATACTTTTGTTTGTCTTCATTTCAGCTTGTCTACTATCTTTGCAGTGCTTGTTACTGTCACAGTCTTTTCAAATCTTCAGACGTTAAAACTTACCAGCATGAACATTCTAACATAGTTATAGCTAGATTCTGTGCTGTAATTATTTCTGAATCTAGAAATAGTTTTGTTCATACTAGCTCTTGTCCTTCTTATCTGGTCTTTACAGACTTTTTGCGGAGTTTAAAATTAGTGAGAAGTGCAGACTTGTAAGCCAACTTTTTTTTGTCAATCATTCTTCTGTAAAATTGCAGTGATCCACGTGTGACATGTCAGCTGAAGGAAAAGACCAGAAGCCAGCTGTGTAAAGCAATTTCAGTCTCTTAAAATTACATTTTCAGAATCAAACTTTAGTATACTAACGTTTGGAGCTGTGGACTTGCTATATAGGGGGCATTAAACCAGTGATGATAAAACTTTATTTTAGTCTGGCTTCTCAAGTTTACTAAATCCGACGAATGTTTAATCATTATGAAGTATGTGTGCGTTGAACACAGCAGCGGTGAAACAGCTGTATGGCAGGTTGAGCTGTGGTCAGCTCGTCTCATGCAGACAGTTGGTCTGGTACCGATGACTGTATCCGTCCTGTAATGATTTAAAACAACTTTTGGCATTAGGGTTTCATGGGCAGATGTTTTACTCTGCTGCTAAATCAGAACATTCTATTACACAAAACACCTGTATGTTATATACAGAAAGTCATTAGCATTGCCATACTGTGCCATACTAGTGGTGAACTTTTCATAATTCATAATGTTTGTTGATGTTCGTTTACTGTAGCACAAAATGAGCTATATCCGTTGTACCATCTTGGATCACTGGTACCATTTTGCAGTGGTGTTGGCTCCAGCTTTTGTCTGTGACAAGCCTCTAGCACTTGGCAGTGGTAAGATTATGCGAGAACACTGGTTTTCATTTGGGAAAAATATTTTTTCTAATCTTTATAGCTTCAAAAAGAAGTCTGAAGTGCAGTCTGACTGGCTTGGAAAATCACAACATTCATGATGTTATTTAAACCTGATTTTTGAGTGAATGAAGGTGGGTGATTGTACAGGTGTGTGTAGAGGAAACTGCTCATTAGAAAATGAACCTGAATTTCTTTGGCTAGTGCTCGAAACTGTAATAAGGTAACAACATTCACTTGTGCTAAGGGACTCAGACATGAATTGTTCAAAATAGCAAGCAACAGGATAGCAAAACTAACTTGGCCACTTATTATTTACTGCACCATCTCTGAATTTCAGTTAACCTGAGTTGTTAAGGACGTAAGTGTTTGTTATAGCCTGACTTCATTGACGAAGTGAAGGTTCAGACAGAGATGGATGGAGTGTTAGGCTGTGGCTGGTGAGATTCAGGGGACTCCAGGCTTACTTCTGGGTGAAGAGCACAGGGGGAAAATCATTGCTAACTCTTGATTTTTAAAGTGTCTTGTTGCAATTTTCCTCCAGGTCAGGGTGTTCAGCCAGTTCCCATTGCTGAATGGGAGGGAATTGTAAAGCATCCTGTCCCCAAAAAACACGGGATGTGTACTCTAAGATAAACGCAGTGAGGATTCAGTAGTACGTGGAGAAATTCGTTGTGGAAGTGTTCAAGCATAGGTCAGCTAACCAGGATGTCAGATCATCAAGGCATGATTTGAAGTGGTGTCAGAAGAACGAGGAAGGTAAGCACTCTGAGTATGGGGATTTTTTTCCTTCCACGTAAGCTGTCAGAGGAAAATATCATAGCACTGATTAGGAAAATGTTTCTTGCACAATTCTACTTGCAAGAACCTTGACTCCAACCTTTTTTGGTGTCTTCTCCATAGCTGATGCAGATTGAAAGGCCCAGAGCCTGAGATGAGCTGGAGGGAGAGGTGCTGCTGGAATCCAGGCTTCAGCAGAAGATTCTTGTCCTTGTTCCTCCCTCCAGTGCCTAGCAATGTGGAAAATGGTGCAGAAGCCCCCTCTCTGCCACCTCTTGCTGCAGGCTGACTGGCAATCTACCCTTCCCATCTACTCTATGCTCTGAGGGCTGCAAACAAGAAAAAAAAATGCCCAAAACTAAAATGACCCACACCAGGATAAACCTGTCCCTGAGCACAGCTGTACTTGGCTGACTAGCATCTCTGTGTGGCCTTTAATATTGACTGGCAGGTTTTTGGAAGCCATTTGAGGTTTAGCAGGGGAGCCTGAAACAGTAACTTCTGAGAGCCGTGTGTTCTTACGCCAGCTGCGATGGAAGGGCGATTTCTGGACTGCAAGGGCTGTTTGTGTGAGGTACCTCTGGCGTTCTTGTGCAGATGTTCTGCTGTGGGATTTGCAGCCCAGGCGGGGGACAGCAAAGTCCCTGGGATGCCTTTACGCAAAGAGAAACTCTTCCCTTCCCTGGCATCTTGCTTAATTTCCTGTCAATGGAGGAGTGTTACTGGTGGGGGAGAGGCTTTAGTTTTTGAAATTTGTCTCTATGGAAATGAGAGACACCTGCTGGGAAGCAGACATGGAGCAAGCAGTTAGAAGTGTCCTTTTTGACCCCTGTTATGTTTGGGGTGGGAAGAGATGCTCAGGTTCAGAGTATTGGTGCTGTTCTCTACCTTTCTATTTTCCCCTAGTTCATCTTTCAGACTGTTTCATGATATTGCAGCTAGGCCAAGGAGATGGTAAGTTGCAAAAGAGAGGAGCAGCAGAAAGCAAACCAAACGCCAAAATCTGACAAGTAAAGTCTGTAAGAAGCTGTGAAAGGTAAGTTTGTCCAGTGCAGGCCAAGTAAAGGAAGACAGCGGTAAGATGTGTAGCTTATGATCACAAAAATTTATTTTTTTTACAAACATTATTACAGGAAAATCAGACGCAGGCACTTGTGTTCCTTATACCCAATTTACCCTGAAATACTAGGCTATAAGAAATCATGACATGCCAGGCAAAGAAACACTGATTTAATCATTTTGGGGCCAGAACCGCTGTTCTGCATTGGGAATTACCTGAGTCCTCTTCAAGGCCTGTAGCATCACGCTCTCAGAAATAAAGTAGTCAACAGAGGAAGAAAGTTTGCCAAGTTAACCTCTGCATTTTTCCAAATATAACCACCTGGTAGCATAGTGTATTTGTTAAAGGAATGTAGTCTGCACACTCAACGCCTCCCGACAGTGGGTTTGGCATATCCTAAAGTAATTAAAGCATGACACTACTTGACTTTCTGAATGTATCTTGGCTAGCAACAGAGATTACTCCTAACAAAGCAAAGAATGTAATTTTTTTAAAGAGTTGATGCTCATTCATGCTCTATGAGAGCAGGTAAAGCCACTGCTGCTCAGGAGAGTTTGTCTTGCAAGAGTTGGACGGCTTAACTGGGGCTGCAAGAGGAAGAAAATGTATTAGTCACAGTGAATTTTTATCTGGTTTACTCTTAGAAGATAGCAAAGCAAGTGATTGCTTCTGAAAAAATGTGAGTAAATGGCTGGAAATGGGGAGACAGTAAGCCTGCTCCACATCCAAGAAGAGTAACTTGTTGGGAGGTGTACAAGACAGCCTTTAGAGAGGCAACAGGAGGAGGCTAAAGTGAGAGTGAGGTAGGAATGCATTTCCTTGAAGCCTGGAGATGAAAGGAGGAGGTTTGTGAAGGATGCAGAAGCAGTTTGATGGAGTGGCAGCTAGGGGAGGGCAGCACGTTTATTTTCAAGGATGTTGCAAGCTGAGAGGTGTGGTGCTCTCCCAGGGATGAGGGAGGGAGAAGGGCTAGTGCTATATTAAACAGGTTAAATTTTTTTGCTGGACAGGCTTTTTTGCTGTTTGAGCTGGAAGTGAGTCAGAGAAGAAGCTCTTATTCGTATAACATAATGTATAATATTATAGAAAACAGTGAGGTGCTGATCAGTTCATGCTTCTAATGCTGAGACACAAACTATATGATGTTCAAGGAACTGATTAGAAGTTTTCTGCCTTTCTTACTCTGCTCTCTTTCTGCTCCTTGCAGACTTCGTAGAAGTCTAGGTCTTTTTGCTGCAAGTAGAAGATTGCTGTCCCTTTTAAATAGCTGAATCTGTATCCATCTCTTCTGAACAATTTGCAGAAGATTGTTAGCACTCTGCTTCCCATCAGACTGTAGTAGCTGTAAGTCTTGTAAATCTTGTGCCCTTTCTATAAGTGGGAAATAGAATTAATTTCTTCTCAAACAGGGTTTCCTGGTTTTACAGAAATGACTCAGTGTAAACAGGTGATTTTTTGAAAATACATATATATTGCTGAACATTTTTTCTAAAATGCTTGAATCTACCTAGCACTGGCACTCATTGAGTAGATGCAACAAGGAAGGCTAAAGCCCAACTGGAATTAAACCTGGCAAGGGAGGTTAAGGACAACAGGAAAGGCTTCTACAGGTACATTGGGAGCAAAAGGAAGACTAGGGAAAATGTGGGCCCACTGCTGAATGAGGCAGGTGACCTGGTGACACTAGACTCAGAGAAGGTGGAGTTACTGAATACCTTCTTTGCTTCAGTGTTCA
>VZSC01004846.1:128721-142768 GCA_013398225.1 Steatornis caripensis
AACACAGGAAGTTCCACCTGAACATGAGGAGGAACTTCTTTACTGTGAGGGTGACAGAGCACTGGCACAGGCTGCCCAGAGAGGTTGTGGAGTCTCCTTCTCTGGAGATATTCAAAACCCGCCTGGATGCATTCCTGTGCAACCTGCTCTAGGCTAACCTGCTTTAGCAGGGGGGTTGGACTAGATGATCTCTAGAGGTCCCTTCCAACCTCTGCCGCTCAGTGATTTGTATGATTTTCTCTCTGTCCTCTATATTAATGGTAAAGTTAGGCCCCCGGGTGTTCTGTCACACGAGGAAGGATCCGTTCAAATGAGGCAGATGTGCACAGTGGTGTAACAGGGTCTCCTGCTGTCTTGTGGCGAGATCAGACCTCTCCACACCTCTTTGCTTAATTCAGAGTCTCATGAATTTTTGTTTGCGACCCATGTTTGTCTGATTACTGTGATACCCACCTATTGGTCATTTATCCCACATAGCCACCTCCTTATAAGTTCTGAGCTGTGTCAGCAGAACTAGATGCAATAATCCTCAACTGTCCTAAACTTGGTAAGATGGCAGTCACTTCTTCCTTTTCTTCCACAAAATAAACAAGCTTTGGGGGTTTTTTGTCCTTGCCTTGACACCTCGTGAAAAAGTCCTTGTTTCTTGCCTTAGTTTCTGCATATTATTTTGAACACCTTTCGAGTGCGCTGCTCTTAAATTCTTTGCATATTTACCTATATAATACACAATGAGTGAAAGAAATACTTTAACGCTCAGAAGCCTTTCTTTGACACTGAAAACACTGGAAGATGCTGTCCACACAGGCAGAGAAAATGTTTACTGTAGTTGAACGCATCTCCGAAACCCGGCAGAAGAAGGTTCCTGTGTGGAACAGGCAGTGTTCTCTGAAGGAGCAGGAGCTCTAGAGAGTATACTGTATTTCAGAATAGTTAAACTGATGCTTAAAACCGGATTTCTAAAGCTCGCTGGTATCCCATTTCCCTCTGTAGCCATCTACTTTTTGACAGACGCGTGGCTACCCTCACCGCCTTTTACAATCTGCAGACTGTGCTTCACTTAAAAAAAAAATACGTGGCTCTGCCTGGATGTGTTACAGCTCCACACTGGTGGGTGGGAAGGGATGAAAACAGACCATTCCTGCGAAACAGAATCCTTATTCATAGGTCAAGCTGTAAGGGACTTGGGCTCCCACCTCCAAAAGTTAATTAGAGCCTATACATTATTAAAACTCCAGTTCTGACTTTCCTAAATCATTTAGCCCGGAATCTTTGCAAGATGTAGGTCCGCAACCCCCATTTTCTCAAAGACCTGTACTATAAGGGTAACAAAAATGGTGAACCGTGTAGAACGGCCAGCAGGGCCCTACAGAAGAAACTGTTGGAAATAATACCGAAATTGTGGTGGATTCTTTTTTTAACACATAAGTACTTTGAATGAGAAGTCAGAGAAGGCTGGTGTTTTATTAGCAGCTATAAAAACAGATGAGACTGATTAGCCTTTTTCTCTACAAGAAAAACTGTATTTTGAGCTTCTCTGTCTAAGTATAAATTCTCCATAATTATTAAAGCTGTCTGCTGGCTGGCTTCCTCTCAGCTGGAGTCCAGGAAAATTTTCTTGGTGTTTCTTTCACAGTGGTAACAGTATGATACTTCAGAAAAATAACCTTTTTTTCCTGTCATGTGGGATCTCTACTGTGCCCTCCTAATTTTAAGTTACCCCCTGACTTTTCCATTCAGTTATTTTTTGGTTTTTTTATTCAAGTTATTTTTCATATTTATAAAAAGTAATTTTAGGCCTTTTACTCAAAATTAATTTAGAAATAAAACTCTTAAACTCTACATCATCATCTCCTTCAGCATTTTTTTTGTTATAATTACAGCAATAACTAGCTTGCATTTTTAACTGAGGGGCTTGTGTGTGTTACTGAAGAAGAAGGGAAGGTTTCTAAAAATTCAGGTCTGTCTTTAGAACACTGGCAAGTTGCCAAAACCAAAAAAGCATTACCACCAAATTAAATTAATAGTCTGTTAAAACCATTGGGGCTAGCAAGAGAGATGGTGGTATAGTGCTCATTGCTGGAGCCAGGTTTGTGCTACCTCCAGCTGCACCCAATCCTTGGAGCGAGCAGCCTCTTCCCCCACCCAGGTTTGTCTGTTCCAGGACTGGAAGGAGTTTGAGGGAAGCCTTACTGCAAGGTCAGCTCCTGTGAGATTACATATAATCCCATTACATGGAATGAAAGTGTTCCCACCTCTTTTCAACTTGGGAAAAAATTGACGAATTTAAAACCGCAATTCTGGAATTAAGTCTTGGATTCACCTAACCTGGGTAAGGATGCTGAGGCATCTGGTAATTTTGCTGAGAGTCTGGAGTTGGAAGTTGTTCATTATTTATTGCATGTGCCAGTATCTGTGTAGCCGACTGAGGGAGCTGTGAAAGGTAAAGGTGGGTGGCAGGTGAAGGGCTCAGCTCTGCGAGGAGCAGCCGGCTGCCTGTACACGGCTCATTTCTTTCACAACAGTGGCATATGAGAAAGCTTCACCTGAACTGCACGCTTGGGCAGAAACTGGTCTCAACAGTTATGTCATGGTGGCAGATTACGTGCGGCAGCCCCCAGAAATAGTATGGCAGACGCGGGTTCAGCACCTGTGCTCTTCAGAGTGCTCACAGCCCTTTGCTACAGACAGGAACCTGGGTAACACGGTCTGGTTCAAACAATCCCATCCATTTCCAGTCTTTCCCACATCATCTTGTTATGCAGATTTCTTCGTTCCACTTGTTCCTCCAGAGGTTTTCCCCAGAGGTGGCCCTGTGCCACAACCTACAGATGACTCTGAAAGCCACTGCTTTGAAGACTGCTGAATTCGAGATGATGTCCTTTCATTAGGCAAAGAGCCAGTTTCTCCAGTTCTGCCACTTTTTTTAATGTGCTGCTATGCTGGTGACAACATTCAAGCCTGTGAACATTCACACAACAAATCCCATAAGTATTCTTATAGTGATCAAATCTTTGTACAAGGCTTAAAATAAATGGAAGTTATTTCTTTTCCATTCTCCCATATCAGTCTTCTCAATGACAAGTCATGCCCAATGTGGCAAAGTAAAGGTAAAAGGAGTTGGGAGTGGGGTATGTGTCCTCTAGCCTTGCCGGACTGGAAAATATTGCCTGGGATATGAAGTTCAGTCCTGTCCTGGGGCAGCTGTGTATTAGAACTCCTTCTGAGATTTATCTTCCAACCCGAATAGGGTCTGTCCTGGGGTGTTTGCTCCTGTTCCTATGAGAAGGCTGTCCTGCTTCTCCCATGCTCCAGGGGTTACAAACCTTCTGAGTTGCTGCCTGAATTTCTGCTTGGCTAGATTATGTTCATTTGATCTTGTGCTGATACTGTTCTCTGTCTAGTTATTTCCCTTCCCATTGTACTTAACTCCTTAAGGCATTCACAACAACTAGTTAATGCTTCCTCTGTCTTTGTTTTGGTAAATTTGTTTGAAGAGGCTTTTGCCTTCTTTAGGACAGACTGTGTTACACCCACTTGCCCTGTTCTTGCATATTTGCCTTTCAGTTCATTTTTCTGGAGGAGAGAATATATATTCCTTGAACAGAAACATGCATGCTTTTCCAGATGGGGGTCTTAAGAGGCTTTGCATGGTGGCATTGGCATTTAGTCCATTTACTGAAATTACCTTCCCTGCTGCAGCCTCCTGTAGATCCTGTCATCAGCTGGGGTACGTAGTCTCATCAGGTATTTCCAGTAGAGAAGTTTTTGATGCTTTTAAATCCTGTTCTGTTCCTACTGTGCCATTTGCTAGATCATTCACTTGTTCCTGTATGAAAGCCTTGTTGTCCCCTATTAATTCTAAGTTTATCTTTGATGAACACTAGTCTATTTTTATGTTGTCTGTAGCGGCTGTTTAATTCTTCAATCTCTTTTCTTCCCATTCTGTTGATACCACTGGAACTGGAGTTGCCACAATTTTGCAGCGAAAGCCTTGTGCCACTCACTGTTCCTGCCAGTTCATCTTACTTTTTGAAGTAATTCCCAAAATACTATAGAAGAACATGCTTGTCACTGAGCTTGTGCATTTTACTGCTCCTGCTATGTAGTTACTCTGAAATAACCCATAGACTAATAAATTTTGCTGGGGTTTTCCGGCACGTCTTTGTCCTTCACAAAGCTTGTTTCAAGTCTCACGCTTCTTTATGGTCTTGGCGAACTGTTCCGCTGTCCATCTCAAGAGAAGTTGGTCTTCCCTGCCTCTTTCTCTTCAGCCACCATCAGAAAACCAGGGGGTTTTGGGGTAGGCTATCATCAGACGAGAGACAGATGGTTATCTGTATCAATAGAACTAAGAAATCATAAAGACGCAGCGAACAGCGTTGCAGGATTTATATAGGCACGCCCTAAGCAGTTTGCCAAAGCCACACTCCACAGCAGTTGTAAAATAAGTCGTAATTAACCTTCCCTGTGAATTGCATGCGGAATTGTCACGGCATTTCCTGCTGCTTTGCTACAGTGAATGATAAAACAGGAGACAGCAAAGTAACGCTTTCTGGACATCACTGAGCCTTTGCTACTGGTTTGACTGATTCCTCCTGGGTGCGTATGTGTACTTCATTACATCTTCTCTATCATTTGGAGTCGAAACTGCCAGATTAGAAGGAAACTTAGCTAGAAATTTATTCGTTAGCTCTAAGGCCAGATCCTCCTTTAATGACCATGTTCCTTGCAAGCTTTTCTCTGTGTGTGAATGTCGAACTGCCTTTGCTGTTTCCTCTCTTTCATGCACCCAGGACCATTTTCAATACCAGAGAAAAAGAGGAGCGCTCTTCTCTGCACAGGGGGAGTTGTCACACCTACAAAATAAAGGATGAAGTCCCAAAATTTCGTAGCCTCGTGTTCTGAGAGACAGTCGGAAACTGTTAGGCTTCTTTAAAAGCAACTTTTAAAAAAAAAAGAAGGTGTTCCTAGCCAAGATGCTACTAGTTAGTATTCACGTGGTAGGAAAGTGTTAGACTGATTGGGTGAGTGACAATAAATGAAGGCAGTTTCTCCTCTTCTGCTTTCCTTCCTGCACCCCAAAGAAGTGAAGGAGAAAGTGACGTCTTCCATCTATCATGAAGACTAAGCCAGGCTGGAAAATACTCTTCAGCCCCAGTCGCAGCAGTGTCTCAAAGCGTCTGTGGGCAGCGAACACAGTCACTCAGCCATGATGAGCGCATATTCTGAATAACACAATTCAGGTTTACAGAATTGACCTGAACTGGAAGTGAAACGAACGCTTTTGAGTTTTACTTCCTTTGGGATGTGTTGGAGATATGTTCCGTCTCAAAAAGTAAGGTGGAACAACAGTTACACAGAAGACCTAGGAAATTGATTAGGTCCCAGATGACTGTAGTTGGAGATCGTTTTTGGGAGATCTGCCTATAAATATTATCATTTTCAGTTAATGATCTGGTGAGTAATTTTGCTTCAGCTTTCAGTGAAAGAGAGACAAAACCTCCTTTTCTATCCCCCAAAAACCTGTAGCTTCCTGAGGAATAACAATATCCTAAAATAATCAAAGCAGTATTGTTTTCCAGAATTTCCCCACAGCCTGAAACAACAGATCTGAGGGCCACGAATGGGATGTTGAATGCCGAAGTTTTAACGTAATGTTTAAAATGTTGGTATTGCTCATTACTTTTTGACTGCTAATCACCGTTTCAGTGAAATTTGCAGCCGGTGTGCTTGCTGTGTGTCTCACACTGTGATTTTTTTTATCAGAAATGCCTATAGCTACCCAGGTTGTCAGTTCCTCCCGACAACTCTTAGGGCACTTGTGATGAGCAGGACAGGACCTTTCTTAGAGGTAACCTTTCAGGAAGGAAAATTTTACTTTTCATTAAATAGAGGAAAAAATGAGAGACTAGGCAGGGAGGAATGGTCCTGGAGAGGGAGCACAGAGCCCTGCTTCCCACTGCTGGTGCTCACTGACCCACCTCCGAGTGCCTCCTGCTGTGGGAGACTCCTCCCCAGCCTCTCCTGGCTGCGGGCACGGGCTGGGGCATGGCTAGCCCTGTGAAGAAGNAGATGTATTTCATTTTCCCCAACAGTAAAGCTAATTGAATTAAAAAGTGGTTATGAAAGTAGAAACAAATACATACCTAGGTTCATTTCTACAGTAAGAGAGCACAGGAGCTCTAAGTCTATACGGACATGCTATTTTTAAAACTCTACAAGCATAGTCCTTTATTGCCATTCCTCTCCTCAAAAATACCACAACCTGTGGTTGGCGTAAGGTGGCTGATGGCCGCTCCTGCAGCTGCTGCCCTTTGAGCCAGTGCAGTGACAGCTGTCCCCGGGGGTTGTCCTTGGGGAGCGTGTTGCCGGTAGAGAGTTCCTGATGGTGCTTTGGGTGGGTGTCCTGAAAGCCTGTTCCCAGCCCAGCTCAGAGCAGGGAGGAATGGTCCTGGAGAGGGAGCACAGAGCCCTGCTTCCCACTGCTGGTGCTCACTGACCCACCTCCGAGTGCCTCCTGCTGTGGGAGACTCCTCCCCAGCCTCTCCTGGCTGCGGGCACGGGCTGGGGCATGGCTAGCCCTGTGAAGAAGCAAGGGGGAGGCAGTTCCCCACAAAACACTGGCAAAGAAGGGATCAGTGGACAGATGAGAGGACATCTGCAAGGCCACCCCCTCCCACTGCAGTGCTGCGGGGGACAGCAGGGTAAGAGCATGCTGTTGTTCGCGCGGTGGAGGTGAAAGGGGCCGTGGGGAAGGTGCCGATGGTGGTAATGGGCTGGCATCAAGGGAGGGGAGGGTAAAGGAGGTTTGGGATTTTATTTCCTTTTAATTTAAGCAAGTGTGGGCAGAGTGAGTGGAGGGCGTCACCCTCAAGAGGCTTAGCAAGAATGTGCTTCATGGACACCCTGCAAAAATACCTGTGAGACATCGCTGTTTCGGCAAGCTTCATAGGAATTTGCCGTATCGGTTCAAACGGGAGTCAAATTCCTGCGTGGGCTGGGTTTATTCACCTTTGTAATGGGCAAGGTGTTTCCCTCGGTCGTGCTGTGGGCTGTGGTTTTAAAAGCATTCATTCCTGGACGTGGCCATGGCTGGTGAGGATTGAAGCAATCTCTGATTATACATGTTTGCAGGCTGATAGGACCAGAGGCCATGCACACGATCAGAAACCCAGGAGATTCCCTCTGAACATTGGGAAACACTTTGACTTTGAGGGTGGCTGAGCACTGGCACAGGTTGCCTAAGGAGATTGTGGAGTCTCGGTCCTTGAAGACATTGAGAAGCCGCCTGGTTGTGGTCCTGGGCAAGCGGCTGTAGGTGGCCCTGCTTGTGCAGTGGGGTTGGAGCAGATGACCTCCAGAGGTTCCTTCCCACCTCAACCGCCCTGTTACACCCTAACGTTCAAAGCATGGCTTCAAGTACCTCATTTGTTACTCAGCAGTAAAGCAAGCAGGTCAGCCAGGGTTGGTACATCTGCAACTGGCAGACCACCACTGGCAGGGGAATGAGGAGGTAACGGTGAATATTTCTCCTTCACCAACAAAGGCACACATTTCTGCACTGGCATTTAGAAATACCAATTGTGGATTGCGAGGCAGAAGTGTCTTAAGATATTTGTTTCTTAGCTGTTGGTGACAGCACATTTCTGCTTATTACAGTCAAGTTAAGAAGACAAAAATAATGAGGATAACAAATTGTCGTGTTTTAACCCCAGCCGTTTTTAACTCAGCCCCACCCAGCCGCTCACTCACTCTGTCCTGGTGGGATGGGGGAGAGAATCAGAAGGGTAAAATTGAGAAAACTCTTGGGTTGGGATAAAGACAGTTTAATAGGTAAAGCAAAAGCTGTGCTCGCAAGCAAAGCAAAACAAGGAATTCATTCACCCCTTCCCATGGGCAGGCAGGGCTCCATCACGTGTAACGGTTACTTGGGAAGGCAAATGCCATCACTTCAACTGTCCCACCCTTCCTTCTTTTTCCCTCAGCTTTTATTGCTGAGCATAGGGTGGAATATCCCTCTGGTCAGCTGGGGTCAGCTGTCCCAGCTGTGTCCCCTCCCAGCCTCTTGTGCACCCCCAGCCTGCTCGCTGGTGGGGTGGGGTGAGGAGCAGAAAAGGCCTCAGCTCCGTGTGAGCACTGCTTGGCAATAATGGAAACATCTCTGTGTTATCAACGCTGTCTTCAGCACAAACCCAAAACGCAGCCCTGTACCAGCTACTATGAAGAACATGAACTCTGTCCCAGCCAAAACCAGCACACAAATCTAAATTTAAAGACTAAGGAGGTTTTAGCTGCATTTATCATGAAGAGATTGAGACGTTTATTGCATAGCTATGGTATTTAGCTGTCCCGTTGCCTAGTTACTTATTGGCCTCATCAGAGGTCAGATCAGAAGCCAGGTCTCCCTGGCTACTTAATTGACTATGAGGCGACATTAATCCTCAAAAAGGAGAAAAAAGTGCAGTTTGCAGTTGTTAAAGTGAACTAGCTGATCTGATGATGCAATCAGTATCATCAAAGGGCCTAGCGTGGAAGATTGAGTCTAGGGGTGGTGTCAGAAGCTGCTATTCTCCAACAGAGCTGTGGTTTCACATGGGACACTGTGAAAAGCTGATCTCTTAAAGAGGCTGGTGAACATGGCAGAGACGACAGAGACAGTTTTCTAGCCCACCTGTCAAAGTGCCTGCGATTCCCCACGCAAAGCTGCCCTAACAAAGCAAAGCAAATAAGATCGTATGCAGACGTACTCTTTCTTGCCAGCACTTTCCTTTCACAATGAATTTAACAGATCTGAATTTCAAAGTCTAGTAAAAAGCAACCATTAAAAAGTAGATCTGCTTGTGGTAGTGCAGCTTCCCTACACCCACTGAAAAAAGCAGCCTGTATGAGCTGAAGCTCAGGGCTCCAGACTAGCTGTAAAACCCACTTTTCCTTATTAATTCCCACTATCAAAACATGAATAACACAAAGGTGCTGGTGGCTAGTGCAGAGGTGTTTTCATGCTTCACGATTTGGGGAGATCTTAGACAAGGGTTGATTTATCATGGGCGTTAAGGAGGCTGCATGTGCTTCTTTCTCCCCTGTTACTCCTGCATGATGCTCCATCTCACTCACTAGCGACTGGCTCTGCGCCCCCCGTTGCACCTTGAGCCCTGATAAACCCGGCATTGCTTGTGATGCCACACAGCAAGCAGCATGATGAGGTTGATCGTATTGATACACAGATGATGTATTGCCATACTTCAGCACTTGACTAGGAAAACCACCTTTGCAGAGCCAGAGTATAACACAGTAATCGTGCCAATGAAAACTTCTTTATCTCCTAAGGCTATTTTTGTTAGGTCGTTAATGGTGGTAGATTTAGGATGAGCAGTAACTGTGCAGTAAGACCAGGACTCTGATAATAATTTCATAATAAATCTGAGTAGCTGAGTTTAGATAGCCAACTCCCTCTTTGGTAGGTATTGCGACAGCTTAAACAAAATTCTTCTGACATAATGTCACGCTGTCCTCCTATTCCTTTCCACATTGTATAAGAAATTTTATAATTTTGGAGTGATGTTTTAAGTACCGGGAAATGCCCGTGTACTGAAGAGGCTGCGTTTCTGGTTACTACGAAGCAGAGGAACCAAAAGGGTGTGGGAGAAGGTTAAGAGACGAGATGAGCGCAGGAGAGCCTGTGGTCTTGGTGTTAAAAGGCTGTGTGCACTACCCTGGCAACATCAAGTCTTGGCTAATCCTTGCCCCAGATGCGCAGGGGAAGGTCTATAAGAGGTGTGAGCTGGCGGCAGCTATGAAGCATCTTGGACCGAATAACTTTTGGGGATGCAGCCTGAGACTGTGAGTCTGTTCTCATGACTTCCAGGGGGCACGTGGGGTGGGAATTTCCATTTAGCAAGCTTTGTTAAGGTGAGCAGGTCCACATAAAATCTGGATTTTAGAGGTTAGGATCCCATCAGGCTAGTCCGTGTCTGCTGGCACAGACTGCGGGTATTTTCTCCAGCTTTTCTCTTTGCCCTCTCTTTCCCTGATGCTCTTCCATAGTCTAATGGAGCTACGGTCATCAGGAAGCTGTTCCCAGAAGCAGCCCATCTCCTCGTACCTCCCCAGTTCCTAATCACGTTGTTTTTACTTGCTGCAGTTCTTTCCTCCGCTGGTCGCCTGCCTGCTGTGCCTGTGTTGCTGGAGCGGGGCTGGCAGGGGAAGCTGTGGAGCAAGCAGGCATGGGAGTGCAGAGCAAGGTAGGCAGCGGTGTGGAGGCACTGCTGTGGGACCTGGAGACAAGGAGTAGTGGGCAGTGGCACTAGGCTGTTGCTAAACCCATTTCCTTTGGAGGGAAGCATGCACAGGCTCCGATCCTGGGGCTGGGGCATGATCCATGCGTTAGCCACAGGACGTTCACCTTTCAAACTGAAATCACTGTCTGCATCCCTCCTTTCTGCTGCCCTAATGCAGGTGTGGTGGCCTGTCAATAGGACAAAATAGGGCAGGTAAGTCCTAAGAAGGGAAAGCCAAAGCCCTGAGCGTGGCCCCTCACCAAAACCTCTCCTCTTACCTTGGTGAGCGGGTATTTGTGCAGTGAGAAGCTCGACGGGAGCATGCCTGTCACCAAGAGCAAGGTGAGCAGGCCTGTTTGGATACATCTGCAGTGGCCAAAAGCATCCTCAGGGCCACCCATGAGAGCAGCTCTGCCTGCTACGGCTATCGACAGCTTCAAAGCGTGGCAGGAGCTGCCGCTGCAGAGCACACTCTGCCTGCCCACCCCCTAGTCCGCATCCCATGAAATGCGTATGCAGCTGGGCCACACGCACGCGTATGGGCAGGAGCCAGCAAAGAAACAAAGTTATCTTTGGCAGGAATTTTTTTTTTTTGGCCATTCCCGGTGTCTGCATTTTCACCCTTAGGGCAGTAACAGTGTGAGAGAGCCCCAACACTGCATTGGTTTCCCAAGTTTCCTTTGTGCAATCTTACTCGTGCTTCATTTCTGTCCAGGTAAAGGCCAGCATTGATTAAATATGGTCAGAAGCACTGCATAAATTGGACACGGTAGTATTTTCCTCTGCTGTTTTGTGAAAATGTATGTTGGGCTTGATTTGTCCTTCTATTTATAGAGAGCAATGTACAGAAGCACTGAAATTCATTTCCGAAAGTGGAAATCCCGTGTTGGATTTTCCAAAGACATTTTTGAAGTTAAGACATGCTGCATGTGGTTTTTTTATATTTGGCGGGATTAAAGAATAAAAAGGACCACCCCGCTATCACATGCATTCCCTGTACAATCACCTTTGATTCTCCGTGTCAGGATCATGGATCTTACAGACCAACAGCCGCTGGAGGTGCAATGGTGGCAGGACGCCAAGGGCCAAGCACGTGTGCAATATCCCCTGCTCAGGTGAGCTCGGTTTCTACAGGTGGTACTGTGATGGGCTGCCCTTTCATACTCCAGTTGCAAATAGATTAACAAAGAGTGGTTACAGCCCAGTCTTCAAAATACAAAGCAGAACGTCATTCAAGCCCACGGTTCCCCCTTTCCAAAGCGAGATCTGCAGGGCAGGCATCACACGTGGGAGTCTCCTTTTTGTCTGTCTTAATGTTTCCAGAGTAAAGAGGTTTCCACAGAAGCTGTTTATTAATTAGCAGCTACACTAACGTCAGGAAATTTAGTTTTTCTTTGAAGACAGTGAGAGCTTGACCGCTTGCAAAAGACTGGTCCACATGCCAGTCTCGCTGTCTTGCTTCATTTTAGCAAGAAGAGCTATGATACTTCAGAGCTGAGCAGTGCTGTCCATGTGAGATCTAGTTCATGCAAGAAAAGGGGCAGGGAATTTTTGCTTCCCGGGAGTGGGTTAGGCATGGCATTCGCCATCTTCTCGCCTGCCAAGAGCCCTGGCACATGCTTTGGGGGCCACAGGAGGGGAGCTCTGGAGCGTGGTTTGCAGGCAGGATCTGGCCACGGCTCCCTTGGGGGAGGAGTCCTCCAAGATCCTCGGTCCGTCATGCGAATGGACAGAGCTGGGCTGACGAGGAGGGTGTAGCTGGGGCACAGAGCAACCCTGCAAATCGGCAACCCCCTCAGACTCGTCTCCTCCTGAAACGGAGAAATTAATTATCGTTGGGTCAGCACAGCCCCCACCATGTGACCCTGCATAGGGGCTGCGTGGGCACTGCTCCCCAGTCACCTGCAGTTCAGAGAGAGCTGCGGGGCTTATTCAGGGATGCCGGCACAAAACCATGTCATCGTGGACCTCTGGCTTCATTCGGCCCGACAGGCAGGTACGCTCCTTGCCCCAAAGTGAATGAATAATGAAAAGTAATGTCAGATGCTCTTCAGGCCTGCTGCTGCTGGTGATTAATCTGGTTTTAAGTGTCTTCTGTTCTCCATCGCTGTTTGGAGTACCATGGGAAGCTGTCTGCCTGCCTACAAGAACAAGAAAACATTTCTATTATAAATTCTGTTATATTCAGATACTCAGGAAAACAATGCAAATAACAGGTCCTGCTAAGCCAACTTGGTTTGACAAGGACAAGGACTGCTAACACAAGCCGCTGGCACCTAAGCAGGGTGAAATGTTGTCAGTTAATTTTTAATACCTTGTTCACCGTCCACTTCACAAAGCAAACAAAATGGAAATGACTGGGATCTTTCCTTCTCATGTGTTTTTATATTTTTTTTAATTGTGTTACCTGCTTACAGCTTTGAACCATAACTTGTTAGCTCACAGTGTGATATCCCTTTCGCTGTGCTACAGCACAACTGAATCGTTATCTACCAAGAAGACCAACTGACGACAAAGTTACTTACCCATGAGCAAAGGAGCTTGGTTGCAGATTAACCATAAAACGGTGGCAGAAACTAGTTTGTTGTCACCCTAGTAGCCTCATTCTGTATTTTAATTTTATCGTGCAAAGATAAATGCATGAAATACAGCATCCTCTTGCAGCCGAGTTTATTTTGCATCATCTGTGGACTTGCTTCACAGGAGTTATTCTGCTCATTCTGGTAATTGGAAGTTGCCAAAGTTCTTTGCTCTTTCTCAGAAAGTAGAAAGAGAAGCACACAGAAACCGCCACGCACCTCCAGCTTTTGGTTCTCGTTGAGAAGGCAACAGGGTGATGTCTTACCAAAGAAGATGATATCCTACATATTCCAGAGATGTACAAAGATTTCTGGAGCAATCGGCCCGTAGATTGAGTATTTTGAAGTTCAGAGTGGCTGCGTAGCTATTAGCATGCTTGCCACCTTCCTTTTTCCCCTTTTTTGTGTGTTTTATAAGCTTTTCCCTCCCACTGTATGTGTCTTGTCAGCACATACCACACCCTCCTTGGGACTGCTCCGTTTGGGCAGCATGTCTCATTTAGCCAGGCGCAGTGCGGGCCCTTGGGAACAGCATGCAGTAAAACTGGTGAACACCAACACAGGGCAGGCAAGGGGCTGCTTGAAGACTATTAAAGTAAAAATATGGAAAGAAGAAAAAACCATGTATGTAATTCCCTGCTTCCTTTTTTAAGCACTACTGAGCTCAGACAGAACAGCACCTGTCACCTGGGTGCAGGGGCTGCCAGCACCAGGAATGCCCGAGCCCGTGGCCGTGTCGCCGTTTATCCAGCTGTTCTGTCACGTCGTGAGCCCACCCTGCCCAGGAACGGGGAATCGGGAAAAGGAAAGGGGACCCGTGGGTTGAAACGGGAACAGATTTAATAAAATAATGACAACAAACTAGTATCAATGCCAGCACTAATACAAAACACGAAGTTGCACTCAGCCCGTGCCGTGGTGGTGAGCTGCGCGCTCCCAGCAGCGAGTGCCAGGCGCCAAACCCTGTGAGCACCACAGCTCCAGCGACAGCGCGACGGTCGCGGCACAGGGGAGAGCGGCCTCGGGAGCAGAAGGACGGGNTGGGTTGAAACGGGAACAGATTTAATAAAATAATGACAACAAACTAGTATCAATGCCAGCACTAATACAAAACACGAAGTTGCACTCAGCCCGTGCCGTGGTGGTGAGCTGCGCGCTCCCAGCAGCGAGTGCCAGGCGCCAAACCCT